>OY754973.1:22500-622500 GCA_963576475.1 Molanna angustata | reverse complement strand
ATATTGTATCATTGGACATCCAACTAGATGAACCTGTTTTAGGACGTCCGATATGTAGATACGATTTGTAGGTATCAATGACTTAACCAATTTGAGATGTTTAAAACATGTTAATCTCTTATTCGTTTTGTATATTTACTTTGTCAGGCGTTTTATATTTATTGATTAAACAGTACAGTGAAAGTCGAAACAAGCTATCGGAGACTTTAAGATCGGTACACCATCTACCCTACCGTACATGAATATGTAGGTGTCACAAGGTGTAAAAAGAACTTGTACCTACAGGTGGGGTATAGGACGAGAAGAGTAGGTACCTACATTACGATTGCGGGGAGGTCCAAGATGATAAGCATGTTCTTGTCTGCCGAAATATGGTAAAGGGATGTAACGAGGAAGACTTGGCTGTGGCAAATAACGTGGCAATTGCTGCTGTAACCTATTGAGGAAAGTTCTTATATGTATATCCGGACACGTTAAGTTAGTATTAATTTATATACCATTTCGCCGTCTTGGTTTTGAAATCTTTCTTTCATCACATTGTGTCTAATTGTCCTCATTTTTCATCGTTTCGTTGGCAGGGGACCAGCCACTGCTTGTGGCACCAACTTGATCCTAGTTTTGGACCCCAGATTAATTTTAGGTTGGCATCTTTGGAGTAGAGGAATATGCTTGACGGTAGTCATTGTGTTGTCTTACGCGCAGCCGCTTCTGGGATGAACAGGAATATTTATTAGTCTTATAACGTTTCCACGTGGCAGAAATATAACGCATATTAGTCCTATAACGTTTCCACATGGCAGGGACATGGCAGAAGTCGCACGAAAGTAGAATAAATGCAGTTGAAATGAGATCGCTAAGAAGAATCTGTAATAGAACGATGTATGACAGGGTCAGAAATGAGGACGTAAGGAAAGAATGTAGGATAAAGAAAGAGGTTATAAATAGAATGAAAGTGAACACATTGAGATGTTTTGGCCACATGGGGAGAATGAATGAGGAACGCCTGACGAAGAAAATATACATAGCGGACAGGAATGGAATAAGAGGTCGGGGCCGCCCAAGGAAGGGATGGCACGTCCATGTGAACGGTATTTTGAAAGACGGAAATGTTAGAAGCGTGAACAACAGACGAACATGTATAAGACGATGTATGAATGTTGTCGAGGCGATGAATGTTTGTCAAGATAGAAGTAAGTGGCGTTCGGTTCTCTCTGCCTACCCCGTAAAGGACATGGCGTGATGGTATGTATGTATGTATGTATATAACGTTTGCAATGGAGTGGGGTAGGAGTCTGTGCAAATCCTCTTATTTCCTCGTTTTACATTGTTCTTCTGCAAATTTTTCTTAGAGATCTTATTCCAGGTGCATTTATCCTGCTTTAATGCGACTTATGCCATGATCAATTCTTACTTGCATACCTTAAGGATAGCACTATTAATGCATCATGAATGACTACCTCGGCCTCCGTTATAATAATAATAATGTGAGTTTACTTATATTGCACCGTTTTTTTGTGTATCCACCTCAAGGGTGACTTTAATATGATGCAATAATTATTCAATTCTAGTGTCAGTGCCTCATTTATTATATTTCCTGCCATAACTTTTTTATCGATGTCCATTCCGTTAAACGCTTCTCTGATAGATAAACATAGGTATTTTTAACTTGCTCGAGTTAATCGTTATCTACTTTTTATAAGACAAATAGTTCTACTTTCATATTTTCAAAGACTATTCGATAACTTAAACAAAAAACTACCAAATAATAAAACGATTAATTAATTGATACTGATGTGATCTAAAAAGTGATGTATTTGTCATAGTTAGACGATGATTGGACTAGTAGGTAAATAGCAATCTAATGGACCAGAGTTAGAATCTAGGATTAACGTAATGGGTTTACATGTAGAACAAGTATTTTCAATTATATTAAGGAATGATTGAGGATGGGTGTGTATGTAGGTATTTGAATTTTTCAAAGACAATTTGATTTTTTGTATAGTTTGTATTAAATCATTGAAAATTCTTTATTTTTTGTTTATATTTTAACTTTAATATGTATCATCATTATTATCATCCGTCAGTCTTCTCCAATAAATTGGTCAGCTCCATTGTTATGACATAGCACATTGTCGTCCATCTCTAACTCTTCTTCGTCTTCTTTCAGGACAGAGATGTCTAATACTTTTTAATTTTATAAACAATAATATTCAACTGGAAATTTAACAAATGCAGAGAAGAGAGCGAATGATTATTACATAATATAATGAACTGAACAAATACCTTTTGCTATTATACTATCTTCTAGCAGAAATAAATTGTAAAACACTTTATTCCAAATGACAGGAATTAATCACTAAACAACTTTTAGTTTAATGGCATTGGCCTAGTAGAGTATCGTATCCAGAAATCACTACAAAATCAATGAAAGAAAGTAGATGCATAATAAAAAACAGCAGAAAAAATACGTAAACTCCATCCCCTAGATCATAGTATCCATATTGTATAAAACTAATGAAAACTGTATACTCAACACCAGTTGATTATGGCCTTGTAAGCCGAAACGGTCGTTGGAAGTCAAATATGGAATTCTACGGTTTGGAAGCCGTATCAATCGACAGATTGAAATCTGCTGATAAAAATAAATATATTTCATTTGAATAGTTGCAGGACATCAAAGGATCTTATCAAATCAAATGTTGGAATAAAATGTCCGGAAATGTACGATTACATATGATTTTTCAACGTCATACAACGTGTTTCTGGGGTGTTGATTAGTAACTTTTGTTTCGTAAATGTGATTTTTTTATTATGACACTTGAGAAGAAAAATTATTAATTATAGTTATTTTATAATATTAGAAGTAAAAATATATATCTGTCTGCAGACTGTTCATGGTTCAAATACCGCCACAAAATATACCATTCACTTTTATGGTACCTATGAATGAGATATATCGAAATATAATGGTGTGAATGAGATTTTAAATACTTAATTAATATTTTTAAGAAGTGTATGTAAGTTTTGGGAATCGGCGGTCTACGATAATCCGTTTCTGATAGAGATATAAAGGCATAGTCTCGTTTTATGAGACAAAACATTGCACCTCACCGATATGTCAGTCAATAATGATATGAAAATTGTGAAATGGGTCGTGAGTATCCGTAGATAAAGAAATCGCTCTGTCTATGGCGTCATTATCTTTATCTGAAAAACAACATGTTGGTAAGTATGTATGTATTATATCAGATTGTCAGTCCATTTAGATATACACATCATTCAATATAATATTTGAATTTGTTTGAACGTTAACAGACTGATTATTGATTAACCTTCTAATATATTCTGTTTTCCGGATACCACGGAAATATAGTTACTTTGATATAAATTAGGTATTTTTCTAAATTTTTATTTTTAATAGATTTATTTCTATAAAAACGGCTTAAAATAGTGCTTCCACTCATTTTTGTTAACATTGTTTTCAGGTGTGTGGTAAGAGCAGGGTAATAGAAAATACAAGAGGCAAAATAACATCTTATAGAGTTCAGTAAAGAGGTTCACCAGCAATTCTGAATGTAGCGCCGTTTTTGGCGAGACGAGACAGATGTGTGAGTCTATATTGTGCACGTGTCGTTCTTCTTTTTTTATAATGCTCACCCGCACACGTGTGTTGGGCAGTAGCGGAATTGCTTATAGAAGCCAAAAATCTTGGCTTGCCTATGAATATTGTGTTAAAAAATTCAAGATCTAATATTTTTTGTCTGTTTTTATTGAAACCATACTACAAGATTAAAAATTGAACCGATTGTAGATACTATGCCTGACAGGGCCACAAACGTAAATATTATTTTGGCATTAGCCACTCAAATGAACAACTATGTTAAAAAACATTAAATACTCGACATTTCCCAATTTGCTTTCAGGGTTTGCCTAGTCCGAAGGTTCTTGGCACGCCCATGGTGTTGGGTACTCCACACTGTAGGATATTATGCCGTGATGGTATATGTATGTATTTCAAATTTAATATAAGTACCTATATTGTTTTAAGTATCTTTGAGCTACTTACATAATAATTTTGTTTATTTGACAACTTCTACGTAAGTTCCATCCTGAGAAGAAGCGGTCACTTCGTTTTAACTCATTTGTAAATACAAAACGTTGGTTATCATGGCATAATCCTTCAATGTGGAGTAGCCAGAAACTGGTACGTGGGTGTATTAATTTGCAAAAGTTTGCACGACATATGCGTGCATTTCCAATAAAATTGTTAGAAATATGTCATAAAGTTAACCCCTAAAATATCAATGGTATGTAGCCACCTGCTTTAACACGTTAAAAAAACTTTGTAGGTTTAATTTAAATTAATAGTTTTCTGACTGAAAAGAACGTGAAAAATTTGTCAAAGTTTTTAGCAAGTTTCTTTTGAAGTATAGATTTCAATTGCGAACATTAACGTGACTCATTCGTGTCATTATCACTTAAATTCTCTATCGGAATCTAAGATGAAAGAGAAAATTGTAGAATTTACAAAAGATGAAAAAGTGGTACAATAATGAACAACTACGAAGTTTTAGGAATCAGTCGATTGTTAAATTTGTGAATTCGACCATGAGTAGTAAACTTTGTAGTGTCACGTAACTTTACCTAAAAAGTTTCCTTGCTTTATCTAAAAAAAAACTCTCATAGGGCGGTGATTAATTTGATTGAGGTACTAACTGAAGTGTACACGAAATATTCAAGTATCTATATTTTTAACAATGTACCGAAAAAGTTTAAAAATAATATTTATTTTGTTGTTGGTAATTGTGTGGGCAAAGCAAAATTAAATATTTTAAGGAATATAATAATAATAACAGAATACCTAAGGCCATTACTTCGAATAACCCGAAGCTGTTAATGCTTATTGAGACGGAAAAAGGTTTATTCGTTAAAGGACGAAAGTTGAGCTGGAAGTTCAAAGGACTTTATCACAAAACAATATGATGTTCAAAGTGTAAATTTAATAAGGGAGTAAATTAGATTTTCCTAGTTGTGTCCGAAACACGCGATATAAGATATTCAACTGTAAGACTTATTAACTCGATATACCTTCCTTCATACCCTATAATCGGTGGTTATTATTATATCCCTAGAGATGGAAATATTGTTATTAACAAAATGATGCTTTGTATATAATTTTCCATTTTACAACACCAAAACATTAAACTTGATTAAGTTATTATGAAAATTGAGGCCTTCGTCCTACACCCTCACACTTCTCCTACACCCCTCTGTGTTTGTTTGATTCCCAAAGTAATAACAGGAGCCAGTTTACCTCCCTCAGGATTCGTATTTTTAATTTGGTTTTACGATCCTTCACACTCTTTAGCTCTCTTCTTCTCTCACTCTCTTTGTATCGTAAAATTTTTGAATTCTTTATAGTTTTTTTAAAATCTAATTAAAAATATAGTAGGTAGGTAGATATAGGTCAGATATCATCATTTAGATAATAGGTACAACGTTTTAAGTATCGAAATTAAACGACTTTGGCAATTTCGTGAAGTAAAACCTTTAATTATATCAGCCACTGGCACAATTCCAAAATCATTTAGTCGTAACGCAGAAATTATAGATTATTCGAAGAAATTATAAATAGAAATGCAAAAATTGGTAATATACGATAAATTGTTAAAGATTTTTCAAATTTCAAGGTATCTAAAGGAATTGGCAGAGTTAACGGATAGTATAGGAATGTCCTCAGAGCCTAATTCTTTAATATGCTAATATATCTGGATGTGAGAATCGTTTCCAATTGAAGCTTATTATTTTAGTATCAGCAGGCCTATTCCGGTTCTTTGATCGCGGCAATATACACAAGTTTATACGCATCATGCGTTTCTTATAGCAGATCGTTATTCTGTTTTCCGCAGACACTAGCCTGCGTAAACATCCGCGCATTATATCGAGAAAACTTCCGTTCGCCGTTCGTAACGCGGTATTCTGATTGGAGCGAAATACGTACGACATTCGACAGGTGAATTTATTCGCAATGTTTAATGCGGCATATCGAGGTGGTGTTAAGTTCTGTTTTTAAGACAAATGATACATTCGTTCGATTCACAGATTATAGTTATGAATGACAGCTCGTGATACGTAACTTTCACTTTACATTCTGTGATACGTAAAGATTAGCGGAACTTATCGCAAAATATTACAAGTGAATAGGAATAAGGGTACTGGATGTGTGAATCATTCCCAATTGAAGCTTTTTCTAGTATCTGGATGTGCAAAGTATGAATTGTTTCCAATTGAAGCTTGATCGAGCGTTTGTTGCAATTAATTTTGAACATATAAATAATTTACAATTTACAAATCGATCCGCTAATTATTATGATGAAGTGTGTAATTTAATATTATTAATTTGTCGGCCAACGCAGTTGTCTAAAGTAATAAAATAAATAATGTTGAGAAGCTATGACAAAATAACGAAGAGCCATAATTCACGGTCCATTTTATGTGTGAACTTGTTTGTTAGTGATCTGTTTCCAATCAACCAAATTATTTTAAAAGCTTTTACAGCAGCTGTATGTAAGTTGAGAGTTGGTAGCAAGTAGCTATGTATGTACATATGTATGAAGAGGAAGCCCGCCATCTCACTTCTGCTAATTTTACACTCTCAAAGTATGGAGTGCTTTTCTCAACAACTTTAATTGACTTGACGTTTTTACGACTTGTTCTCCATCCACTCTCACATAATATTATTATTTTCAACCTCGATCTTCACCGTAAACATGTGTTCACATCTTGTAATTATATATTATGTATGTGGAATATTTTAACACACTTTTTTGTGTAGGAGCACCCCTCTTAAGTGAAATGGTTGTAAACTTTTTATTGCAAGACCTGGATTGAATAATAGCTCCATATTTTTTACAGTAGATACTTCCATATTAAATTTGTCTCGTGTGATTTATAGAGTCCCCTGTTATATGTATGGATGTGTGGCATCTACCGGGAGGATGAAATAATTAAACTGATAAAAAAATATACTATTATATTTTTCGGATGTAAGGTTTTACATTTTGATATTATGGGTATCACGGAGACCTATAAATGTCGATGAAATAAACCCTTGCCGAACGGTGGTAAGTATAGATCTGAGTGTGTGGGGTGCAGAGTACGGAGTTTTATAGAATTTACTATAGACAAATGAAGCGTGTTCTCTCCCCATACCAACTGCATCCCCCACGAATTCACGTGAGTTATTATCGCGAATAAAATAATACATGCAACATAATTTATGCAGGACTTCCACAGATTCACCTTGAAAGACTTCAGTCAGTCTTTAATGCAGCAGCAAGATTGATATTCAATTCACCGAAGTCTTCCCACATAACTCCACTGTTAAAAGATCTTCATTGGTTGCGAATATCGGAAAGGATTCAGTACAAGATATGCTGGATGGTGAACAAAGTTATTCACGGACGTGCTCCAAAATACCTCATGGATCTTTTTGTACCAGATGACCTGAACCAAAAAAGATCTACGCTTCGCTCTGCAAGTAATACGGCAATGCATCGACTAAAAGAGCAAAATACGTGTCGAATGAAGAACTTTAGTGAAAGAGCATTTGCTGTAGTGGAACCGGTTCAGTGGAATAAGCTTCCATATAGGTTAAGATCGATAGACAGTGAAAGTGTGTTTAAAAAACAGTTAAAAACTTATTTTTTCAAAAACTCGTATAGTGATTAAGTGACTATTTCCTTGTTTATTATTATTTTTTTCAGGTATTATTGTTAAGCGTATTATTATTTTATGAGAGGTTACTAGTCAATAGTCATAGGTACTCGATTTACACAATTGATTAAAATAAAGTTATCTATCAATCAGGACATCTGTTCACATACGCAATTGATTGCAATTGTATATCCTAGTAAAATTTTATACAGGTTATGTTGCATCCCCTATAATTATTTGTTATTGAGCAACCACAATAAAATGCAATAATTCATTAAGGTAACGGATTTTACCGTAATTCATTAAGGTAACGGACTTTACCGTAATTCATTAAGGTAACGGCTTAAAGGTGTGAATTTATGGGTACTTATTATATCTATCAATGCAGATGAATTAAGGGATGTTCAGTTTTCAATCATACCTATATGCGATAGCAATAAAATTGTATAAGGGCTCTGTTTGCATCTGTACAACCACAACAGTAGCAATTAATGAAGTAACAAACATTATGTATACATACATATATAACACCCCCTCAACGTAATAAGAAGATTTGCTTACTTGTTTTTTGAATATTTATTTGTTTTTATAAAATCAAGAGCGGTGATAGCCTAGCGGTAATGTCGTCGCCTCGCATGCTTGAGGTCGACGGTTCGAATCCGGGCGGGGCACGCACCTCTGGATTTTTAAAAAATCTATAGCGGATTTATATAACTAGCTATGTGTAGCCATGATCCAATTTGTCTGGTTCCCCTTTCTAAGGGTTACGAAGGTCAGATGGCAGTCGCTTCAATGTAATAACCAGACTCGCCAATTCCAGTATCATGGTCAAAGCGTACCCCGATAGAAACGGGACAAAAGCGCTAAGGGGAAAGGAAAAAAGGTTGAATATTGTGGAATATTAGGTTTTCAATATCTAAATTATTGAGTAAAATTCCAACAGAATTAAGTTATAAGAATCAAAAACAATTTGTTTATTGTTCTACATTTATTGGGAATTGGGAATTTATTATTGTTCTCTGATTTATTGTTCTACATTTATTGGGAATCAAAAACAATTTGTATAAGGTTCTATGTTTATTTATTTCATTATAATTGTACGAGATAATTAAGTCTTGATAATGTTCATAGTGTTGACGATACATATAATATTTTATTAGCTTTAATTTTATAATAATGGTATATTTATCTTTGCAACTTTTCAGTAATATATTTGTAATAAATTTGTTTGTCATTAGAAGTGCTGATTATAGTTGAATGAGTAGGTACATATGTATGTCTTTTAAAAAAAAAATAGTTGAATTTTTCATACCATCACCGTGACCTCTTTTTCTGGACTAGAAACAAAGATTATTTGAAAAAAAAAATTTATAGTAAAAAGTTAGTCACTTGCAAAATGTGCAAGGAAGTGTTTACAATACAAACTACATACAGAGTTATTTTGTCTTGCATAAAAATATATTTTTTATTTTTTTCCTATAGGTTTTTGGGCAACTAACAGGTGTCAAATAATATGAAATTTAACATGCACCCAGTAACAAGTTGCCACATTCTGGATACTAATAATGTATTCACACTGAAAATTCAATTGATTATTTTGTCTGCACCAACAATATAACCCAGTACTTTTGTTTCAGGAGGCAGTCATCTTATATAAATAATGATTCCTATAGCGCTGCTTAATCATTCAAGGCGCTTATATTTCGGTCTATGTTGCTCTACGAAACAAAGCTGTTTTCAGTCTTTTAGAGAAAGTGTACTTGCTTTGAGCACGGCGACGGTCATCTGGAGGTAATCTATTTCACTCTATTGGACCAGTCACACTAAAACAACGATCATAGAATGCCGCTTTTTTGGCTCGGTCCAACTCATTTAGGAAGTTGTTACTTTGTGATTCAAACCTGAGTGTGAGATGTCTCCCGGATAGTTCTTTTCTTTGACACAGCTCTTGAATGTATCTTGGTGACAGGTTGTTCAAAGCATTAAACACCGTTAAACAAATTTTGAAATTTTGAAATTGAACAGGCTGGAAGCTTTTGAGATGTGGTTGCATCGCAGAATGCTCAAAATCCCTTGGACAGATCTGGTTACGAACCCAGAAGTCTTAAGTCGAGCCAGAACAACCAGGAAACTCTTGTCCACAATAAAGGTCTGCAAGATCACATATCTGGGTCACATAATGATGGGGGAGAAGTATCACTTGCTCCAACTAATACTGAAGGGCAAGATAGAAGGTCGCCGAGGGACTGGAAGGAGACAGATGTCCTGGCTGCGCAACATTAGGGAATGGACCGGCTTCAGGACCGTGGAACAGATATTCCGGGCAGCACAGGACAGAGAGGGATTTGCCAGAGTGATAGCCGACGTCGGGGGTTCCTGACATGGCACCGGAAGAAGAAGAAACAAATTTTAATACTTAAATATTTTTTGACACTTAAATCAGTGAAAATCGTTTATTAGTGGAGTCATGTGAAATTGTTTTTCCGCACCATAAACTAAGTGTGCCACGAAAGTCGACATTCAAATGGAAATTAAATTGAATTTTCCTCAAGTGATTTGATAAATGTTTTATTTTACAAAACTATCTTTTGATAATATTAACTTTTTTGTTGAAAAATCTCGTATATTTTAAACTTTTAAAATGTAAATCACATTCTATCATATCTAAATTTCCTTTTTCCAAACATCTTTGAGAATTACACTGTAGCTTTCACTGGTGTATTTTTGTTTCACTTGAGCATTTTTGAGATTTTTATATTAAAAGTCGTAGGTAAGGGAGGCAAAGTTTTTTTTTGCGAGGGCTGTTATAAAAATATTTAAAATAAGAATGAGCAATTTGCATGATATTATGCCGTTAAGTTACAAATGCCGTGTTAGAAAATGGAACGAATATTTATATAATATGGTGAAATGTTGTTGAAAATCACATTGTAAAAAACAACATATTATCGAGCTAAGAGACATATTTAATAATATCTAATAGCACAATTTAATAAATTAATTAAAATAATGAACGAGTTGAACTAATTTCTTAAGTAGATGGGAGATGATGTGAGCCACAGGATTAGAATAGTGCTTACACGATTTAAAATCGTATCATCGTTTTATTATGTCCCGTAAGACCCGAAAAAACGAATATCTAGGTAGGTACCTCTCATCATCATCATTTGCACTAGAGCCCTGTGTGGGCCCTGGCCTCCTCCAGCCGTCCCTGTCCTCCACCGCTCTCCTCCAGTTTGCTTTTCCGATCGCCCTTATGTCGTCTTCTGTGTCATCCAGCCATCTTATATTGGGCCTGCCTCTACTTCTTCTGCCCTCTGGATTGGTATAAAGAACCTTTTTTAGGGATACGATCATCATTCATCCGGCTGATATGTCCCCCCAACCACTGCAGTCTCCGTACTTTTATGACTTGTACAATGTTGGGTTCGTCATATAATGCCTGTAGTTCGTGATTATATCGCATCCTCCAAAGTCCATTATCATTTACTGGGCCAAAAATATTTCTCAGGATTTTCCTTTCAAATATCAAGAGGCTGTTCTCTTTTTGTTAAGACCCAGCATTCAGTCCCATACACTACGATAGGTCTGAGAAGAGTTTTATAAAATCAGGATTTTTGTTTTCCTTGTTAGTATTTTGGACCTAATGTATATATTAGACCTCTCCTTTTAATCATATCATTGTTTTTTTATGTTCCGTAAGAGCCGAAAAAACAAATATCTAGGTAGGTACCTCTTGAAGAGCAAAATAACATCTGCCATAGCTCAATGATGAGTTTCATCACACATTCTGTATGTTGGCTTTTAAGGTGAGATGATACCGGTGTGTGTGTGGCCGGTGTGTGTGTGGGTATACATGCACGTGTCATGCTTCATTTTATAAGCTTATGTACACCCGCACACATGTCGCTGGTCACCCCACATTTTAGGATAATGTAGTGATTATATTTTAAGTTTCATTAATTTTTTTTTTTTTTAGTTTTTTGACAACAATCAGGTACAACTACTTAATACATATATGTAGTTACTAGAAAACATAGCCAGTGAAATAATATAGTGCCCCTATTACATGTTGCCTTATAATATATAGAAAGGAGGAAATATGAAGGGGAAAAGAAATTGAAGGAGAAGAAATGTATACATATTTTAGACTATAAATATGAGAATAAAAATGAAAATAACAAAAAAAGAAATTGTAAGAATATACATACATATATACACATACACATATGTAGGTACATACCAATACACTTATACATGCATGCTACATACACACATACATTCATACTCACATATACATACCCATTTGTATACATACATTATATACACACTAAATTTATCATTTAAGGGTTTTTGATATTGAAAGAAAAATGGTAGGGAGTAAGTATCGAGAGTAGTAATATGTAGATATATATATATATATATATATATATATATATATATATATATATATATATATATATATATATATATATATATATATATATATATATATATATATATATATATATATATATATATATATATATATATATATATATATATATATATATATATATATATATATATATATATATATATATATATATATATATATATATATATATATATATATATATATATATATATATATATATATATATATATATATATATATATATATATATATATATATATATATATATATATATATATATATATATATATATATATATATATATATATATATATATATATATATATATATATATATATATATATATATATATATATATATATATATATATATATATATATATATATATATATATATATATATATATATATATATATATATATATATATATATATATATATATATATATATATATATATATATATATATATATATATATATATATATATATATATATATATATATATATATATATATATATATATATATATATATATATATATATATATATATATATATATATATATATATATATTCGATATATCCAACAGTTGAGAGGTTTCATCAGAATGAAGAGATGGGATTGAAACCAAATTTGAATTGTAAAATAAATAAGTATTGTTATAACGATAGTGATCCCTTTTTGTTAAGAAAGTGAGAAGGTAGATATGATGAAATGTCTGTACCCTTCTCTCTTGTCCTTGGAAAGGATTGTCACTAGGATAAAATGTTTATTCATTATCCTTGAATATTTTTATGGTCCTCTTGTTTTTTTACGAAATTTCCCTTTCAAATGTTTTAATAAATTTCCATAATGAAGTATTACGTACATTTCACCACCCCTCGGCATGAAACCATAATTACTGTGTCAAGACTTTGTCTTATTTTCAAATATTAAGCCACACTGTGAACTGTTTTAAATAATTATAATACTTATTCACCTTTATATTATTATATATTTTTTTCCACCTCGGAACAAATTATAGGTAGGTAAGTCTCTTTCAGAGAGAAGGGAGGGTCGTGTTTTGTATAATTCATTGAAAAGTAATTTTGGAGAAATTAACATTATACATTTTTTATGGAGCTGATAAAAGAAAAAACATTAAATTCTGTTAATGTTCGGCTCACATTTTACTATCGCTTCAAATTAATGACATGATAGGTAGATCGAAGCAAACACCACATATTTATCCATATGAATATAGTCATTTTCGTATAAGCGATAGTAATTTGTGTGTTTCTGTCTCCCTACATGGCCTACATACAATGAATTTCGAAATTCGCATTAGGTATTCATTCATTCATACCATCACGGCATATCCCACAATGTGGGGTAACTAGTGAAAGGTGTGCGGGTGTGCATTGCCTTATAAAAGGGAGCATAACATATCTGTGTATACCCACACACCAGTCTCCGCCGCCACACATTGGAGTGGCAAAATCTGAGTTCCGGACTCGATAAGTAAGTAAGTCTCGTCTCACCTAAAAAGGCACTATAATATTCAGAATGGGTGGTGAACCTCATTGCTGAACTATGTGAGATGTTATTGTTGCAAGTTGTATTTTCGATTACCCGGCTCTTACGGGACACTCGAAAACAATAATAGAAAAGAGTGGAAGCACTATTCTAAGCCGGTGCCTCACAGATTTAGGTATTCTGCTATTCATATTAGCTATTCGTATAAGCTATTCGTGTTAGCTATTTTGCTATTCATATAAGCTATTATGCGATTCGTATTAGCTACTCTGATTTTCGTATTAGTTATACTGCTATTCATATTAGGTATTCAGCTATTCATACTAGTTACTCTACTATTCATCTTAGCTCCTCTGCTATTTGTATTATCTATTCTGCTATTCGTATTAGCTATTAAGCTATTCAGCTATTCTTATTAGCATTTCTGCTATTCGTTTTAGTTATTCGCCTTTTCGTATAAGCTATTCTGCTATTCGTATAAGCTATTCTGGTGTTCGTATTAGCTATTAAGCTATTCTTAATAGCTATTCTGATATTCGTATTAGCTATTCTGCTATTCGTATTGGCTATTCTGCTATTCGTATAAGCTATTCTGGTGTTCGTATTAGCTATTCTGCTATTCGTATAAGCTTTAGTATTTCGATATTGTTGAACCACCTTGGCACATTAAATTTATTGTATTTTTTATACAAAATTATTAGGAGTTGTAAAAAAATAAGGGGTGTCTACCATATAAAAAGTTATAAAACTCAATCAATGTTTTATATGACAGACATAAGAAACACAATGTATGAGATTTTGTAAAAAATACTTCTTTTCAAGAAATATTACTTAAAATCTTAGATTATAATTGTATGCAAATATTACTTATAATCTTACATTATAATTCTATGCTTAAAATATAACTTAAGTAACACAAACGTGGAATATTCCTTAGATATTTTCTTAAATTTACGCTTTTAAATTGAAAATGAGTTAACTGTCAAAAACGGATTATGATGAATTAGTTAATTACTTTTCTCAAAACAAAATCATTTCGTAAAAATATGATTTAACATTTTTTTTGTAACAAAACGGATCTTTTTGATTGGTTCAATAGATTATAAATTATCCACTTAATTCAAGAGCTTGTTAATGCTTAGTACATAATTTAATTTCTCTATAAAACATGTATGTCAAGATAGAGGTGTCTGGCGTTCGGTCCTCTCTGCCTACCCCAGGTAGAGATACGGCGTGATGGTATGTAATTTCTCTATCCATTATTAATGCTTGGTTAATGATTATATTACTCAGCATAAGCATTTTATGTTTTTTGAAAAATGGAAGAAAAAGTAGAATTTCAAAGTATTGTACCTAATAGGTATATTTTGTTTTATTGAATAATATTAAAGAAAAATATAAATAAAATAAATTCATCCCAGTTACACAACAAAATGATTCATTACTGAGCTGACATAATAACATGACATAAGATATTCTTACAAATTCAAACCAATTGTCATTTTCTTTAAGCAGCAGAATAAATTCACAAGGATGTATTACCATTCCTCTTTTACGTACAACTGCCTCACAACATTTCTATAAGTATAAAGGTACTAAGTGGTTTAATGAACTCCCTTTGAGTCTTAGACTCGAAAAAAATTATAGTATATTTAAAAATAAAATTAAAAAATTGTACTGATTTATTTATTTATTTTTTGTTATTTCATTCTTTTTTTGTGTAGCTTCATATTTTTTAGTAGATGTACAATGTTTTGGTAAATGTAATAATATTAAATAGATACTCCCCTCTTTTAACACGAGATTTTATCTCAATTAAAGAGGGTTATTATGAATTATATGATGAAAATTGTATACCTTTTTAAATTGTGATTTATATGTGAACATTGTATTGTTTTTGTTAAATAAATAAAAAAAAAAAAAAAAAAAAAAATAAGCTACGACTTAAGGCCAGGCGATTGGTCCATAAAGTGAGGATGAACGGGGGTATCCCAAACACATTTAAGTCGGATATTAATGACACATCTATATAGCAGTTAAAGTATTTGCATTTAGAAATTTTAATCCCTTTGCTAAAAGTATTTTCTTTTCGATATTTGTATTATTGAATTTGAAGAAGAAAAAGAACTCAAGTTTAGATGGTTCGGCCGTGTGCAAAAGATATTTTGTTACGTTTAACATTAGATTTCGTTATTTTTAACATTTTTTCATTAGGAAATTCTGTGCCGAGGTGTCAAATAATAGAAACAAATTTTTTGAGTTTCACAACAGACAGAGAAAATGTACATGTTTGAATTTTAAAAGTAAAGGATAATCTTTTATATAGTATGATTTGAAAATGATGTTATTTTCGTAGCACTTTTATTTTTTTAGCTTTCCTCTACGTTGGTATGTCGATAATATAAATTCACTTTTTTGTATTATCCCCTAATCCGATTTCTTCGGCTTTCATATTTATTTTTTCCATGTTGATTGCTCACATAAATGTTTTCTTTTATAAAGAAAACGGATGGAAATTGAAAGGGAGGATAAATATTTATCTAAGTACTTACCTACACATTTAGATCATAATATAATGTAACATTTTATATGTCGATAAATTATAATAAAAAAATATTTACCTAACAAGTTAAAAATACAATTTTTCGACATGAATGGTATGTAGGTATATTTATACACTTAATTTGAACTGTTCACTGATTTATTTATAAAGAAATGCCTAGAGAGTTAGCTGATTACTTTTTATATGTGTCTTAAACTGAAGTATGTTTTTTTTTGCTTTTAAGAGGAATGTTGTTAATATTTTTATATTGCCTTTTTTTAGTAATGATAATATTTTTGTTATAAATAGCTATATAATATCTTCTTCTTTTATGTACCTTTACGTTGGTCTGTTTTAAGAGGTCCGTTCCCCTCCTCCGAAGTGGATTCCAGGCTATCCCTCCAACTTTTTGGCGGTCTACTGCGATGATGAGTGCCGCGAGGTTGATTGTGCAGCACGATATGAGGAAGTCTGGTTCAGTCCATCGTTTGGACGAGACTATTCCAGTCAGTCCCTCATCCGCTGCCTACTCCATTTGTTGACCTCACATATTTCCCTTATTCCGGTGTTCTTTAATCGGTGTCTTGGGTTATGGTTTTTTTTTAGCTTTTGCCTGCTATCATTCTCAATGTCCTCATTTTTGAAGTCTTAAGCAATTGTTTGCTTTGTAACTGTATCTGCTCGTGCCTCCACATCGTATAACATCACTAGTCTTTCGCATGCCTTGTAAATTCTGATTTCGCCCTTTGTGGTCATATCCTCATTTTTACAGATGGATTTAATGGATTTCAGGGTGCCAGAGCTTGAAGCTTCCTCATTGACTTGGCTCACATACATCCACAAATAGAGTTTCTCCCGAGTGATCGTCAGCGTCAGGGGGACTCAACACGGCACACGAAGACGCAGGAGAGTCACAAATTAATAATGAATATGATGTATGTGAGATATGTACGTGATAGTGTGAGTGCAAGCTAGACGGTATGATTGACAGAATGTATTTATAGAATGCGCGATGTGCGCGCGGTGTCTTATGATATTGTCTAGTTTACGTGTAGTTACCTACCTATTATAATTACATGTATATCCGTCATATTGTGGAAAAAGAGCAAAAAGCAGTTCTGAGAGCAATTTTGAAGAAGTGATTCGGGGAATTCGGTGTTTTGGATGTGCGACAACTCTATATGCAAAGGTTAATTATTTATGTGCAAAAGCGTTTAAATTTAGAATTTACAGTGAGAAACAGTATACATGGAACAAGATGTGGAAGCAGGGGATTGTTAAATATAGGGAAAGTCCGTAAGACGTACGCCCAAAAGCTACTCCTTTCTTGGTCCGAAAATTTACAATACCTTACCTAGCGTTTGCCACACAATGAGTGTGAATGTTCTGGAAAAGTTTGTAAATAGGTGGTTGCTTAGTATAGGTAGATCGCAATCGGAATATAAGTTAACAAATATACTTATTTAGGTAATGTTTTAGTTCTGCTGTCTTTCCTGCTGCCATTCTTTTCCATAATGCTTTATTTTATATTTTGTTAATGCTCTGTATTTATATTTTGTTAAGGCTTTTATGCTTTATTTTATATTTTGTTAATGCTCTGTATTTATATTTTGTTAAGGCTTTTATGCTTTATTTTACATTTTGTTAATGCAAAAATGTTTTTAATTCAATCATTTGAAATTTATATCGCATGATGTAAAAGAAATTACATTAAAATTGTCCTTACTTAAAACAGGAATTATTCCTAGTTTGATAGACAAAGGTAAAAGGATGGAATGATGCCAATCAGGGAGCACCCATAGTTTTTTATTATAATTATTATTTTTTTGTTAATCATGTTTTTTGTTTTGTATAAATAAAAAAATATAAAAAAAAAAAAATTTTGTTTGTTTTTATATGAATAATGAGTGGTCTCTGTGGTATATTGTTTTTATATGCATACTGAGTGGTCTCTGTGATGTATTGTTTCTGTAAGTTTTCTTTTCTTGTGTTAAATAAATCTTATTATTATTATTATTGTATACTGGATATATTTAAAATATGTAATGAATATGTGAGAGGTAGCCTGGTCGTACGCGATGTCTCCGATAAGCTGATGGAAAGTAGGCTAGGTACTTGTTCCTCCACTTGATGAGTTTACAAGAGCTATTAAGTAATAAATAAATGAGGTGGTTCGGACATATGCTGTTAGCTCGCTGGGTTAGTAATCCATTGGTCGCGAATTTGAATCCTCCCACAACCGATTACGTTCACCTCATGTATTAGGAAGTCCTGTGCCGAGTCGTTCAATTGAAAAGTTGTGTGATATAGATAGTACATACATTATGTATAGAGTTCTTGAATTAAATTCTACATTAAATTATTGAACCCATCACCCGTATAAGGGTCTATATCATACATTTGGTCAAAAACAACTTTTTTAACAGAAAAAGGTTCTATATCACAGGACAACGTAAAATTATTTTATTATTCCCTTATAATGGCAACCCAAAACAATTTTTTTGTCTAGGCGAGTTAGCGGTTAGGCGTACAAATGTATTAACTTTTTTATCAAAAAAATGTGTTTTTCTCAATATTTTTTTTTGTCATATACACCCATATACGGGTGATGGGTTCAATTATTGAGAAAAAAAGTAAAAGTTAATTATATTTGTAATTAGGTAAGTATATTGATTTCATCTGACCCGGTGTTATTTATCCATGGTGTTGTGTGTTTTATGAACCTATTATTGTGACGATGTGTTTTGTGGTTGCAGTTTAAGTGAGGTTGGTAGGCAATTATGTAGTTTGATGGCATAGTATTTAAAAGATCTTTGTCCATGAGTAGTTTGCAACTTCGGGATATTTATTGTGTTGGTGATAGAGGATCTTGTTGTTCTTGGAGGTTGTGTATTATGTATGTACAGTGGGTATGTTGTGTTTGAAATGATTTAGAAGTGTAGATCTTGCGTATAATTGTCGAAGTGTCATAACTTTTATAGTCTTGAAAATATTATGATGTGTTGTGGATTTCTTGAAACTTATTTGCAGAAGTCAAAGGTTATTCAACTACATACAAGCTTAAAAACGATTTTTTGTATATACAAGCAGAACACATTGTCAATTGGTGATCACACGGCTCACAAAAAGCAGAAATTGTAAAGGTATATATAATTGTATAGGTATATAAAATAGATATTCTAATAATTCCAAGTCAACAGCAACAAAAAAATACGATGTCATTTTGAAGGATTCCTCTCCGAGTGGCATTAGTATGCCAGTCTCACCCGGGAGTAAGATTTGGATTTTTTTTTTATTTGGGACAATATTTTTATTTGACACAACACAAAAAGCTCTCACGCCAAATATTTTCATTGAGGAATGTTTTCAAATCATTTGATACGAACAAAAATAAAATTGAAAACACTCAGACGTAGGAGTCGCGTGACTAATACCACCACCACCCGCTACCGTATTGCCTCTTTGACTTTACCATTCTCTTGTATCACATTCTTGAACGTGACCGAGATACAAGATACAGGGATCTTACCATTATTTGGTTCGTCATATAACGAAATATGTATTCTGCTATTACAAAAGGTAGGTAGGAATATAACTAAGTACCTACCTATTATATTAAAATGACAACACTGTTGAAAGATTTTTAACATCCTGCTCTTGGCAACACCATCACAGTTAGTTTTTTTTTAATAATATAAAATGGCTCCCTACTCCGCTACTCCACCACCACCCGTTCTGTGCATAATGGGGACTGTAAACGCCCCTTTCACATAACGCTAAACGAGCGACAAAAAAATGCATAGCACAAAAAGTAGCTCATGGAGACCTCTAGATTAGCAATCTTGGCACCATAGTGCAAAAGAAAAATCGACGAATGTGAATGGAAGAAATAAAGAAAAAAATTTCCTTATATTCTCATTTCTTACCCTGTCATACATCATTCTATTACAGATTCTTCTTAGCAATCTCATTTCATTTTTCATTTGAGTTTTGCGTAGAGCTATCACTGATAGGCAGTTGTTCACAACAGTCAAGCTTTGTAAGACTTCGTATTTTGGTAACATATTCAGAGAAGAGAAATTCTCGATCCTTCAGTTGAAAGGAGAAGATTAAGGCCGTGGAGGGGCCGGCAGGAAGCAGTTATCCTGGCTCAGAGACATTCGGGAATGGACCGGAATGAGGTGTGAAGAGGACCTTTTCCCTCTGCACAGGACAGGGAGAGTTTCTCTAAGTGATCGTCTCGGGACACACTAAGCAGAAGAAGAATATTTTTAAAAAATATATGTACTTAACTAACGAAACTACTATATTATAAACAATTGACTCGTTTTTTGTGTTTGATCTATGGAATTAGCAATCATTAATCAACGTCAATATACTTTATTATAAACAATTGATCTCTTTTTTGTGTTTGGTGTTCTATCTGTGGAATCAATAATCATAAATATTTATTTCCGCACGTTATTTGAACGGAATCATATTACAGTATGCAGACGATATAGCCTTGTACACTGTTCATAGGAACATTGATCGAGCTGTAAACATTCTGTCCGACTCCCTTTCTAGATTAAATACCTGGTTGCTTTCTCACTCTCTCCAATTATCTCCTGTAAAATCAAAGATTATGGTTTTCTCCAGAAAGCATAGAAACCCTGAAGTTTTAATACGTCTTAACGATATTGACATTCCTCAGGTTGACGAAACCAAATTTTTGGGAGTTGTTTTCGATAGGAAGTTGGCATGGAACTCTTTTGTTGATAAAATAACAGCTAAATGCGAACGTAATACAAACATCCTACGAGCAGTGGCTGGAGTTTCATGGGGATCTCACCCTTCCACTATGAGAAACATGTACAATGCGTTGATTCGTTCCCACCTCGACTATGCATGTTTTTTGTTAAATCCTCTTCCAATCCATCTAGAAACTAGACTTGAGAGAGTTCAGTCTAGGTGTCTTAGACTTATAATGGGTGCTATGCAGTCTACGCCTATAAACGCTCTTCAAGTGGAATGTTCGGAGATGCCGCTGGTTATAAGGCGACTCTACCTGGCAGAAAGGTTCATTCTCAAACGCATTAGTTATTCTGAACATCCACTTTTCGATAATATCGTTAAACTGAATCAGTCCTACCAGTCCAACAGATATTGGCTCAAAAAACACATCCCTCTGCTGTGTACAGCTTATTCTTCTACTGGATCCACTAATTAAATCACAAAAATTTGTGGTAAGAGTTATCAACAAAAAGCCTTTTAGGTATTGTTCTGAAGAACTTTTTAAGCAATTCAAAGTATTGGATGTGAGGCAGCTTTATACCAGATCAATATTAATTATATTTCTAAAAAACAAACCTCCTCAAAAATACTCCATCTTGAATAACACAAGAGGTAAAATATCGGGTAACTACTTGGTGCCAAAAATGAATACTAAATTTGGGCAAAGATTTTTTGTATTTACTGCACCTCGAATTTATAATAAATTGCCATCGGACCTTAAAGGGTTAACTCAATTCAAAGCCCGTGGTACCAAGTGGCTACTCGATGTGGGTAGAACCCAAAATGAAAGTAACGTTGCAACAATAATTTCTTAACTAATTATTTTTTGTTGTCTGTTTATATTGTGTTATTTCACAATATAAACAGACAACAAAATTGGTATTGTTATTTATTTCACTTTTAAAACTGTATTTTTTAATTTAAAAGTATGTAAGTATTCCTAATGTTTATTTTTATAGCTTTCTTATTCTTTTGTTTTTTAATGTAATGTAATAATTTCACAAATGTACAGGTGGCTGCTTCAGAACAGATTTATTCTAGTGAGGCGGCTATCTTATATTAAAATAATGTATATGTTTATATGATCATAAATAAATAAAAAAAAAAAAAAAAAAAAAAATGACACATACAAAGGATCAAAATATCCCTTTCCCTCTTCAGTTTTCAATTTGCCTCTTAAAGTCTTACAAACGTTTCCTAATGTCATACAAAATATTATCATCTTTTCAGACTCGCTTTCCTTAGTAAAATGTTTGTCCTCCCCTTATTCCATTTTTTCGCGCAATCAACTTATAATTGACATCCGTCTATTGCTATACGAATTACAAGAAGAAAATAAAGACGTGGTAATCGCATGGATCCCGGCACATAGCGGCATTTATGGTAATGAGAGAGCGGATGCATTGGCCAAACAGGCCGCCCTCCAGGGTAATCTTCCGAACAATTTCGTTGTTCCTGAGTGTGATCTGCTGAGTGTTTTAGAACGTAACAGGGTGAAAGACTGGTGTTCGCATTGGCAAAATAGCCCCAAAGGTTACCATTATAAAAAAGTACAGAGTTCCATCCCCTCGCGTCCTTGGTTCCACCGAAAGAGGTTATCTAGGCATCACATTGTTTATATTTCTAGACTGCGCTTTGGTCATATGTGATTGGATAGCCATCTGTTCCGTCTCGGATTGGTGGAGTCCCCGTTCTGCGAATGTGGATGGGATGAGGAAACTCCAGATCACGTTCTGTTTGGTTGTCCAATCAGGGATGCGCTAGACATTTATTTTAGGTTTGAGAATGTCCAATACCCTGTTTCCACAGTTTACCTTCTTGGGCTGAACTCTCCTCAAGTTCATGGTTTAATATTTAAATCGATTATAAAAAATCTGACTATTATTTAATTTTTTTTTTCTTGACTTAATCTTTGTTAACGTATGTTTCTGATTAATAACGGCTGCAACATCCTTTTATGGGTGAAAAGCCTTAAGAGAAAAAAAAAATAATGCAGAATGTAAAGTTATCTCATTGACTGAAACATTCTATACCTACCGATCATAATTTTCTGATTTATTTTTAATTGAGGAATCGCAGTCTGCCTGTATTATTAATTACCCAGTGGTATAAGAGATGAGATGCTTCTAACTTGGCGGGATTCAGGAAGCTTCTGACATCACATTCCTATCTTCATACCTCCATTTAATTCCATCATCCTTCATCTCTTCCTTTCTCATCTTTTTGCTTTAGTACCATATTGTTTTAATTGTAAATGATATTGATTTTTCTTTTTGCTCAATGCTGTTTCTTCTTCTTTTTAATAACTTGATGCTAGTATTTACTAGTGTGGTTAGCTGGTAAAAACTTTCTTTGGAGAATAAGCTGAATAATAAAAGAATTTTATTTTTATTAATATAACATATTATATCTGTCACAAAACGCCTCCAAAAGTGCTTAGAGCAAATTGATAGACGGTATGTCCCACAATGTGGAGTAACCAGTGACAGGTGTGCTGGTGAACAATACCTTAAAAGGGTTAGCACGACATATGCACATATACCCACACACCTGTCTCGTTTCACCTAGAATGGGTTGTGAGCATTGCTGAACTTATATATGTAAGATGTTGTTTTGTCTCTTGTATTTTCGATTAGGTACCCAACATTTACGGGTTATCCGAAAACGATGATAATAGAAAACAATGCAAGCACAATTCTAAGTCAGTGCCTCCTTCAACCACATTTGAATATGTCAATATGATTGAGCATGGATTTTATGAATATTCTTTACACTTATTTGTCTTCATTTTTTTTTTGAAAAAAAAAATGAGAACATAAGGAAAGAAGACATGATGAAGAAGGATATTATTTGTAAAATGAAAGTGAATGCCTTAAGGTGGTAAAGCTGATTGGTAACCAAAGGGGTTACCAATCAAAAGTAGTTAATAACCAAAGTGGTTACTATTAAATATATGTGGTAACCAGAGGGGTTACCAGTAAAGAGAGTTTACTATATCCCAAGTGGATATGATTTGAAATAAGAACACAAGGACAGTGGTTGAGAGAGAAGAAGAAAGAATGGTCAAAAGTAACAATGAGTATATTGATCACAATTAATAGTTTGCTTAAGGGTAAATTTACAATTGATGAAATAACTTACAAAGGAACTTTTCTCACGATGAGTAGGTATAACGAGCGAGTTAGCGGGTGTGTTCGAAGTGTCCGAATCTTTGCATGGTGAAGTACCATCGTGCTCGCAGGGTCGAGAGATGACCGGTGGTCGAGTGACGAAGTGTCGGCGAGACGGCGTGGTCGAGAACGGCGGCGTGATGTGACGAATCGAAGTGACGGAAATACGGAAATGAAGTGACGACGTGTAGAGGTGTAGACTCCCTTAAATAGTGCTGCGCTGGGGGTAGCAAGTTCAATGTCCTCGAACTTTCTAGACTTATTGATTTGAAGTGTCATACCCAGTTGAGGAGTATTGTCACTTATTTGACGTTGCGGGCGATGAACTCGGCCTAGCGATAAACAAATGTACTTGCCGTCGCTAGGCGCGCGCTCGAAAGAAATTTCGAGATGTGGTCTGCCACATTCCTCCCCTCCAAGTGGTATCGAAGATGGCACGATACCTTGGTAGAACGTCATGGTGTGGCTGAGCTGAGGCAGTCGTTGCTGAAGATTTTTGTAGTCATTACAATTTTGGAGAGATGGTTAGACTTGTGTTAGTTGGACTGTTGCCTAGTTGCTGATGATGATTGCGACGGATCAAGATGTGATTGCTTTGGAAACAGTGTTCCCGTTCAGCCCGTTGACAATTGCAGTGTGTCGGTGAGGCTTGTTCGTACACAAAGCTGTGGAGTCCGTGGAGTCAGTGTAGTCCGTGGAGTCCGATAAACTGTGCAGTGTAATTGGCATCTAAACATTCTTGTCGAATTTGCAGAACTGTGCAGTTGGCTTGCGTTGGCGTTTTCGAAGTTTTCGTTGACTGTCGTCGTGTTGACAGCGTGTGTTGACAGTGACGTGTTGACAGCGTCGTGTTGACCGTGTCGTGTAGACGTCGTGTTGTCGTGGTTGAGCAGCTCCTTGGGTATGCGAGACTGAGTGCGAGTCATAAGCATAACACGAAGGATGGGACAGCGTCCCAACAAAATCATTCCTCGTTCAAAGACGTGCGTAGCGATGAGACGAGGTGAGTTTTTGTGTGCTCGAGATGTGTGCGTGCGTTCATATTTGGGTGTCCGACAGCTCTGGAGTAGTTCTCCAGCGTTGAAGTTGCGGCGTGTCTATTGCGTTAGACAGCTTTGGAGTATGTAGTTCTCCAGTGGGGCCTGTGTGTGCATTCTTTGCTGCGCATCAAGTGAGTCTGATGTCTTTGGGAATACGTGCCAGTATAGCGAGTGCTTGTGCATTCTTTGCCGCGCATCAAGTGAGTCTGATGTCTTTGGGAATACGTGCCAGTATAGCGAGTTGTAGCGTGTCGGTGTTGCTCTTGGTTGCTGATGAAAACCATTTGTTGCTGAAGTTGTCCATTTTGATTTGGTGCCGTTGCCAATGTTGTTCATCTTGATTTGGTGCCGTTGACAATGTTTGCCATCTTGATTTATCGATGTTGATAATGTCGCTTTCCATCTTGGTTTGATGCTGATGATGATGATAACGTTGATCATCTTGCTTCTATAGTTGTACATAGTAACAGCAGTTGACAGTTGTAAATTTTAAATTTTCATAATATAAACATTTACAATTGTAGCAAGCGAATAAATAAAATATTGTTGGTTGCATGTTGCAAAAATATAATATGTAGGTACAATGATAAGTATTTGTTAATAATAATTAAGTTGATTACAATATATTTTAGAAGTGAAGATAAATTTAAGTATCTAATTAGGTATACAATGCAACAAAAAAATAATATGAATTTCAGCAAAGTCCAAAAATGTTTAAAATATTCTATTTGTAATAGGTAAATATTGAAATGTGTCCAAGTACAAAAATGCTTTGCAAATTTCAAAGTATAAAAGGTATTTAAAGCAAAATTACAAAGTATGAAATAGGTAAGTTAAGTATTTCACGAAATTAGTACCTATTTGATATATTAAATAGTGATAATTTAATTAATTATTTGCGAGCTCTTTTGATATAAAAATATATTTCTGATTGCAATGAATTTAAATAACGTACGTAAATATCTTGTTAGCAAAAACTTAGATTGTCGCTCGGTAGATGGTGTTTATTGAAAACTTAATTTTTCTACCGCTAGTTGAAATTAAGATAGATTAGTCACGAGCTGTGTTCGCGTTGTTTACATATTAAAAATAACAAAATTGAAGTTTTATCGTTTAAAACCGAAAACTTTCTATCGATATTTGTTTTAACAGTGAAATTTATATATCTAGTTCAATTAAATGTTCTGTATCACGCGTAAATCTGTATTTAAAATATAAAATTAATAATTTTTGTCACTTCAGTATTATTGTTGTGCGTGAGAATTTTTTGTCGCGATGTATGTGAAAAATAATTTTAGTTCCGTGAATTATGTGAAAAGAATATAACTAAATTCGGAAGTGCGGTTTTGCGGTTTTGCGATTGTCGGAGTATTTTTTTTACTTAAAGCAGTGCCGTACAGAAAATTTTTTAACAGTGTTTGTTTGTGTGAAATTATAAAGTGGGTACCAATATATACCTTTGTTTACAATCTCAGAATAAAATGAATGTGTACTATGCATGTGTTATTTGAATGCAACATTTATGACAAAGAATAACTAAAAACCGAGAAACGCGGGTGATTTTTAAACGCGATTGCATAGAATTAAGCGCGATTGTTTCGCGGGTGTAGTGTAGTGTACCCATCGTGAGAGATTCAAAAACCAATTCGTTCTTTTTCAAAGCTAGGAAAAGAAAAGGAGTGATCTGAGGAAAATCGGTAAGTGTTGTTTAATGTTATTGTAAGGAAAAATACCACTGTTGTGAATGCATATTTCTCGTTTTTCGACCTCGGGCCTGTACTAGATAAATACCGATGTTTTGTAAATACCAGTAGCTGTGAATCTTAGCTGTTAAGCTGTTTGGTAACGATTGTGTTCATATTCACGTTTTCAGGGTCACCAATAAAGCTGATTGGTAACCAAAGGGGTTACCAATCAAAAGTAGTTAATAACCAAAGTGGTTACTATTAAATATATGTGGTAACCAGAGGGGTTACCAGTAAAGAGAGTTTACTATATCCCAAGTGGATATGATTTGAAATAAGAACACAAGGACAGTGGTTGAGAGAGAAGAAGAAAGAATGGTCAAAAGTAACAATGAGTATATTGATCACAATTAATAGTTTGCTTAAGGGTAAATTTACAATTGATGAAATAACTTACAAAGGAACTTTTCTCACGATGAGTAGGTATAACGAGCGAGTTAGCGGGTGTGTTCGAAGTGTCCGAATCTTTGCATGGTGAAGTACCATCGTGCTCGCAGGGTCGAGAGATGACCGGTGGTCGAGTGACGAAGTGTCGGCGAGACGGCGTGGTCGAGAACGGCGGCGTGATGTGACGAATCGAAGTGACGGAAATACGGAAATGAAGTGACGACGTGTAGAGGTGTAGACTCCCTTAAATAGTGCTGCGCTGGGGGTAGCAAGTTCAATGTCCTCGAACTTTCTAGACTTATTGATTTGAAGTGTCATACCCAGTTGAGGAGTATTGTCACTTATTTGACGTTGCGGGCGATGAACTCGGCCTAGCGATAAACAAATGTACTTGCCGTCGCTAGGCGCGCGCTCGAAAGAAATTTCGAGATGTGGTCTGCCACAGTGGTTTGGACATATTGAAAGAATGAACGATGAACGAATAATCGAAAAAATATACATTGTAAAAAATGGAGTGAATAGCAGGGGTCGCCACAGAAACGGATGGCATGACCATGTGAATGATATTTTGAAAGAAGGAAACATAAAAAGTTTGGACAATCGACGAGCATGTATGAGACGATGCATGGTTGTAAAGGAGTCAGAAATGAGTGCAAAAATATAGAAGTATGACGCTCGGTTCTCTCTGCTTACCCCGTAAGGGACATGGCGTGATGGTATGTATGTAGGTATGTATTCTTTACATTTTTTTGGTAACTTCGTCACGATGACAGATTTCTATGAGTTTTTCATCTTTTTGGGGATTATTGTTTTTCTGTACTATCGTCAAAAAAAGCTAAATCGGACTCATGTCAGGACTATTCCCTGGCCATGACAAAGAATTTATTTGTTGTTCATCCAGAAAACCTTTTCATAATTTAAGGTTTATGTTGAGAGGCTTAGTGGTGCACAGAAACTGGATCTTTATCTGAAAATCACTCCTGCATTTGGGGCAATAACCTGCTTTACAGGGCATGTTTATATTATTACTGTCGCAATGTGTTCAGTGATCTTTTAAAAATGAAATCATCCTGATTTCAAATTTTTCCGTAGTACCTGCCTATTTACCTACATAGTGATATAGTGTAAATATAGACTTTCTCCTCTAGAACGTAGTATATTATATTCAGATTGTTTTTCATAATACATATGTTGATAGCCAAGGTACATTACTGTGAGAAATCGTTACATGAAATATGCAACGTCTTACTTCGGAGTGTTTTCTGATCAAACTAACCAATTTGTTTTATCTCTCTCTTACTCGGAGTCTTTATTCCTCTTTTATATCTCGTCTGTCTCTCGAGTGCTGTTTCTATGCTTATATCTGATTTTGTATACATACAATGTAGGTAGGTACTATCGTTCTCTCTTCCTTTTCTAATTTACATATTATGCTACAACTGTTAGGCGGGAACTTAACAATCATTCCTAAAGCTTGCCCCGCCAGAAAGAAAACTCATTTAAATATTTACTCATACAAACATCTCGGAACCATCTAGTTATCTAGTAGGTACAGGCTCAGCCTTGTGAAGTGATTTTAGTATACGAAAAATGTTTTGTGTTATCAATATTATACGAGTTCATTATAATAACAATCCACTTTAAGTACAAGTTAAATAAATATGCCCATTTGAAATTACCCAACAATAGAAGACTTTGCGGAAGAACACCGAAGAAATGGAAGGACAGCTGGACCACCTTCTCCTAGATAAGTTCACCTTCACAAACAGGTCAAACGACCTTATACATAGACATAAGTTTTTTTATTCCTCAATAAACAAAGGGGATATCTTCTTCTTCTTCTTCAGCCTGTTTTTATCCATTCCTGGACATAGGCCTCCCCCTTGATCCTCCACAACTCCCTGTCTTGGGCACACTGCATCCATCTCCCTATAGGGATATAGTGGGAAGTTATGATTTCACAATTTTTGAGGCTATTTTTTTATTGCAGATTGTCAGCTAGTATCATGCTGAGATTGTATTCTGAAAGTTTTATCACAATGTATATGTGTGTGTGTGTGCTATGTGTATGTGTATGTGCTATGTGTTATGTACGTCGTGTTTATTTTACTTTATCGACTAAAGTACTCATTCGATTATTATCAAATTTTGCAAATTTTTATATCTAATACTGAAACCCCATTGGATTTTGAAGGATATCAGAATGGAGCTTCTCAATTTTTTTAATTGTCAAATAATTCAAAGTAACTCCAAGTTCAGGAAATTTAAAATTTGATCGTTTTTAAATCAAGCCAAATTGACTGTCGTTTTATTTATTTTTTTATTTTAACATCTTTCTGTTCATAATATAAACAGATATATTGTACACTGGCGGGCTTATTGCCACTAGGCAATTTCTTCTAATCAACCATATTTACATATATTTTTCTACATATTAGATAAAGACATAGTCAGACGACCGTTTCAGCTGACTAGGTATTTATCAACTGACTTGACGGTCGTTCAATGACAGGGAAAAATATAAATATGTAGAAACATTATCAATTTTGTTTGCTTAAAAAAAAAACAAGTATTAAAGAGATCAACACCATAAATACCATCAGGGGGGCAAGTCTGGTTCGACCGGCGAAATCAAAACCCAAGTGATTACCCATATCATGGATATAATAATTATATATATAATAATTATATAGATAATTATTATCGTATGGAGTTTTATGACATCTAAAGATATTATAAAACTCCATATAATAATTATATCCATGATATGGGTAGTCGTGAGGGTTTTGATTTCGCCGATTGAACCAGATTTGCCTCCCAGAATTGACATTTAAAAGCATTAGACATATGTAATACTTGATGACGAAGAAGAAGATTTGTAGGTATTCTGAATTTTATATTTCGTATATTTGCCATTGTCATATTATGTTAAAAACATTTCTTTAGGTAGATACCTATATCTTTGATATTTAAAAAAAAAGGTGTATGTATGTATTGTGTATGACAAGCCATAAAAATAATCATACACCTTTTGTTATGGTGTTACCATAAATATGTTTGTTTTCCCATTATTTGGTTTTATTTTACTGTAAAAAAAAAGAATACGAGAATAAATGTTGAATAATGGTAACATCAAAATACAGAGACACACATCATTTCCTACAAATATGTACCTTAAAATGTCAAGACGAGATATTTACTTTTAAATTGCCTATTACTTTTTTTCCTTCCACCGGTGAAGCCTTACAGAAGAGTTATGAATCTTTTATGTGAAATATTTATTTCACCAATAATTTTGCATTTAATATAATATTATGTCTAAAAATTGTAATATTCCAATACTATTTCTTGTGATTTGAATAATCATTTGATTAATGTATTCCTTCAAAAGATACAAATATAAAAAAAACATTAAAATATTATAATAATATGTTGAAATAAAACAAATTTATAATTTTCTTCCACTTGGTTTAGTTTGACTTACTAGTTTTGATCTAGACAAGCTACTACAGAGAAGTGAGGGAGCCTAGGGAGACTTCACTTCTCTGAAGATGCTCGTCTAGAGCGAAACAAGTAAGTCAAATTAAGCCAAGTGGGAGAAAATTATATATTTGTTTATGTAATTTTAATATATTATAATGGAATTCCATCAAGTATTGTCGATCGAAAAAGTAAACAAAATTAAAATATACAACTAAATCTTTTTCAAACCTACTAAAATATATGAAATCTAAGAGATGATTATATGTATGTATTTTTATTTGTTTTGTGTAGGTATATTTAGATTTTTCATTAATTCACATAGCCAAATAAACATTTAATGTATAATCATTTCGAAAACGTTGTACGTTGTTTAAAAATAATATCTAATTCATGTAAATTAAAATTATGACCACACATCTACTAGTTACCACTTCTAGATTATGATTTATTAGACTCAAGTTGTCATCATTCATAATTTAGACTTTATGAAAATCAGTATTTACTAGTAAAAATAGAACAACTTGACAACTATGTAAAATGTCTGTATATTTTCTACAATTTCGACCACATATCCCAAATCAAGCAACATTGAAAGTGGACAAAGATCCGGAAACGCAGAAAACCGTTCTTTTCTTACTTTGTAAAGTTTTAGTTACTTTTTTAAACATTTACTCTCACATAGTCTTTACTTATATACATAGTCTTTATCAGCCGATCACAATATCAATTTTACAATGCCAACTGTCAACACATCACACATGTATATATTCTTATAATTCACGAAGCCCAGTTTTGTAATAAAATTCTTTTATTACGCTAAAAAAATCACATAATGTGGAGGACTTATTGCCCGTAGGAAATTTATACCAGTCAACCACACTAGTTAATACAGTAGTATAAGCGAGTACAAAAATACATATAACAAATAAAAACTAAAAGATATACATGACAATGACAAAGAAAAAAAATTTATACAGGAAAAACAAAATTTTATATAAAAAACAAAAGGATGAGATGGGAAGGGATGAAGGAAAAAGGAATTATAGGTATGAGGATAAGAAGTGTGACTTTAGAAGCTTCTTAAAAACCTAGCCCAGTTATGTACCTTCTTCTTCTTCCTAGTCTTCCCTCCACTGCTGGATGTGGGCCTCTTCCATCTGTCACCATCTTTCTCTATTTCGTGCCGCTTCAATCCATTTATTTCCGGCGACCACGTCAATATCGTCGGCCCATCTCTTCTGTGGCCGACCGACACCCCTTTTGTTTTCCCATGGCCTCCACTTTATGTACCTATGCCTTCAAAAATTACAAATCTTGGCTATGAAATCTATTCTTAAAAATGATATATATTATATCTCTCAGCTTGCTTTGATCCACATTACACCATGATATTGTCTTATTTTTCCTTAGAATATTTTATTTTAGCTTATTTTAAACATGCGAATACGCCACAATATGATCAAAATATTATTGCAAATGGGTAGGTTTTTAACTATTTATATAATACTTAAATATTTTGTTAAGAATAAGGATTGGTCACAATCCGCCCTTTTTATATCTATCTATACAACATACGGAATATGGTGTGGGAGTCAGTAGTAAGAAATTTTCAGAGAGAAAAGAGAATTTTCTTATTTCGGAACCTGTACAGAATAGTTTAGTAGTTGCACGGTGTTAGGTGGAAAACTATCAAGAATTTTCTGCCAGGTTGAGAAAGGGGACAGCGACATATTGTGGTAGAAACCAGGAGGAACCAGGACCCAGTGAAGTCTGGAGAAGATAAGAATACGAAATATTGACACCACGAACGACGTCAAGTGACCGTTTGAATTTTAAACTCGCAAACAAACAACTGGTTTGGATTGTGAAAAAGGAACACTCGAACAAAACAATTTGTAATCTCTGAAAATGTTTCTTTCTGATTTGACAGTTTCAAAAACTGTTCTAACTTGGAGCGTCTCTGATGAAGTATGCAAATAGATTTATTTATTAGAAAATGGTTTTTTATTTTTACAAAAAATAGATATGTATGTAAGTTTATGTATAGGTAACATCATCATCATCTGCGCAACTGCCCTGTGTGGGCCCAGGCCTCCTCTAGAATCCTTTTCCAACCGTCCCTGTCTTTCGCCGCTTTCTTCAGTCTGTTATTCCGATCGCCTGTTTGTCGTCCTGTATCATCCAGCCATCTTAGTTTGAGCCTGCATCTACCTCTTTGCATTGGTATTGAGAACTTTTTTGGGGATACGATCATCATTCATCCGACTGACATGTCCCAACCACCGCAATCTACGTACTTTCATAATGGTATAAACAATGAAACTAATAACTGGTTTTCACTTAAGACGTAATACATAAAAGACAACTATTAGAACCAATTTTTTTATTTTTCTCATTTACTTAATTATATTGTATTTTATTTTGTTTATTTCTATTTTGTTTCTTTTATATTTTAAAAAATGCTGTGAAATCACTTTATTTCTTATTCATGTAAAAGGCGTAGAGCCGTATAAATAAATGAATAAATATCTTCTTCTTCTTCTTCTTCAGCCAGTTTTCATCCATTCTTGGACATAGGCCTCCCCTTTGATCCTCCACAACTCCATATCTTGGGCACACTGCATCCATCTCCCTCCGGCACATTTCTTGATGTCATCAGACCACCTTGCCTGGGGTCTGCCAACACCTCTTCGGCTTGTTCTCGGTCGCCATTCTAAGATCTTTTTGGTCCATCGTGAATCCTGGCATCTGGCAATATGCCCAGCCCAGCTCCACTTAGGGCCAGCGACCCTTTCCGCTACATCGGCTACTTTGGTTCTTTGTCTTATCATGACATTCTGAATTATGTCCCTTATTGAAATACCCAGCAACTTTCTTTACATAGCTCTCTGTGTCACTAACAGCTTGTGCATTATTCTTTTTGTTAGGACCGATGTTTCCATTCCATAAGTAAGCACTGGGAGAATACATGCATCAAATAGCTTCTTTTTCAAATAATGGGAGTATTGACGGGATTACAGAATGTATGATAATTTTCCAAAAGCTGCCCAGGCAAGGCCACGTCTTCTCTCTATTTCTGCCTCTTGATTTTCTTTGGCAAGATATATGTATCTGTCTACCCTTTCAATTTGCACTCCATCTATTATGATGGGGAAGGACTCTTCTGCGTTACTCATTATTTTGGTCTTAGAGATGTTCATCTTCAATCCAATGTTCACACAGGCTGAATTTATTTCTGTCAGCATAGTTTTCAATTCCTCCTCATCCTTGGCAAATATGACAATATCATCTGCGAACCGTAGATTGCTGAGATACTCGCCGTTTATATTTATACCTTTCTAAGACCAATCCAGAGTTTTGAAGACATCTTCGAGGGCCAATGTAAATAGTTTGGGAGAAATAGTATCACCCTGTCGGACACCTCTTCTAATGTAAAATTTCTTGGATGGTTCATGAAGTTGTATATTGGATGTGGCCTTCTCATAAATATTATTCAAAATTTGGGAATATCTATAGTCAATTCTGCAATCATCTAGACCCTTCATCACCGCCCATGTCTCGACTGAGTCAAAGGCCTTTTCAAAATCTATAAATGCCAATGCTATGGGGATATTATACTCATTATATTTCTGGATTACATTCTTTAGAGTTTGTAGATGGTCATTTGTTCCGAAGCCTTTTCTGAATCCTGCCTGTTCTACTGGTTGGTATGAATCTAGTTTGTTTGAATAAATATATATGGAGATATTAAGATGGGTCGATGGCAGAGCGGTTAGCGCGCTGGGCTAGTAATCCAGTGGTCGCGAGTTCGAATCCTGCCTCGACCGATTTCGTTCACCTATAGCACAAGCATTTATGCTTATTTTAGGGAACGTAGGAAGATGTATATGTGCTTGTTTAACAAGGACATATTCATTTTTTATTTTTAAATAAGAAAAATAAAATATTCCTTATGGAATTATATAAAGTTCCGTATAGCGGTGGTTGAGTTCATATGGCACTGCTTTCTTCAGTGAGTCCGAAATCTCAATTTTTTAACTGTCAAATATTTGAAAGTGACCCTAAGCTCAGGAAACTTAAAATTTAATATTTTTATTTTTAAATTGGTAAAAAGGCACACCACTTACATAAAATGGTATTGAAGAGTTATTAATTTTACAATCTAAAACATTTCATTAAAAATAATTTTACAAACTCATTCTTTGAAAATGCTGAAAATTTCCATACAAAATTTGAATACTTTATAGAATGACTTGATAGTGAGGAGTTTAGCGTTGGCCACAACCCACTAGTTTTTCTATGTAAGTATAGGTAAGTACGTCATTTTCCTCTCGCATAAATTTTCGCTATAATATAATTATTAGCGCTTGATTAATACTAAGTACATGAATCATGATTTATAGTGCATATAAATAAATGGTTTGTTGAAATCAGAAATGGCTGCTATGAAAGGCATGTCTGAAGTTAAAATTGAATTATACTGATTAAAGCTGTAACGAAATTTCTATTACACCGCGCCGGCAGAATGTTTGCAGTGCAGGTAAAAGTTTTAGAAAATAACTTTAGTTTCAACAAATACTAGAATCAATGTACCCACATACATAGGTAAGTATGAGTATATACATGCATATATATTATGTAGGTGGTAGGTGCCATGAAACAAAGTAATGGATTTGAACAAAAATAAGTTGAAAATAGAAGATATGTACGAAGGTGGGTTGGTAATAGAAATTGGATCGTTTAGGTTTGTTATTCTGAAAGGGTTTAAACTGTGTGTAGTGTCTAAAGTACATAGATATGGACAAAGACAAATTGATCGATCTATTAGCAGAGACTGAACTGAACGTGAAAGTTGTGAATTTGCTAAAATGCTGTGGTATGGTGTTACTGTTACTGTTAGGAAGTTAACAAGCCTTAAATTTATTTCCTTTCAAAGCTGTTGGAAAACTGATCATTAGCATATAATTTTATTATTTTAGATGATTTTGCGTATAAATATAGCTTAATACACAAAAAGCCCATTTGTTGTAAAATAGTGTGTGAAAAGAGAAATAGAAAAATATTTTATTAACAAATATCGTGTTTTTATCTTTGTGTTACATTTTAACAAAAATTAACTATATTTTTATCTCTGTTTACACCACGTGTCAATTGAATTTGCGACCGGTTTCGGAACTAACCGTTCCCTCCTCAGGCAGAAGACATAACATTGAAAAACGAGTTGGCCACAGCCCACTTGTTTTTCAATGTTTTGATGAATGCTATATGTGTAGTAGGTACCTACCTATTTTTATTAAATTATATGTAAAGTGATTGAAATATTTTAAAAATATAAATAAAATGTTGCTTAATATAGTAGATATTGGGTTCGATTCCGAAGACGAATGAAATAAATAAAATAACCATATTTGAATCATAAATTCGCTATAAACCACTTGTTTTTTGAGTCACTTCGCGACATGTTTCGGAAGCGCTGTCCTTCCATCGACCGGCGTGTCTAGACACGCCGGTCGATGGAAGGACAGCGCTTCCGAAACATGTCGCGAAGTGACTCAAAAAACAAGTGGTTTATAGCGAATTTATGATTCAAATATGGTTAATATTAACTACCACAAAATATCCGCCGAATCATTAAATGATATTAAATAAAATAAATCAACATTTTACAAAAATATACTAGAACTGTCAGATTCAACTAGATCCATTTTATAATATATTAGTGATGTTCTTTTGTTATTTTATTCTTTCCACAGAACAGCACAAAATACATAAAATGAATAAATTTTAAATAAAAAAAAAAAACAAGAATAAATTTTAATTTCATTAAAATTTTTATTGAATTAAAATTAAGAATTGAATCCATTGTTTTACATAGTTACGTATACATTTACTGATAAAAACTGTCGCCAAACGTACCTGTCGCCAGCGTGAATTCAAATTATCTACTATTATGAATAAAACAAACCGCGATAATTCTACGTTACTTAAGTAGGTTCTTAGCGAAAATATCGAAATTGTGATCAGATTTGCAGTCAAGAGAAATATCTCTGATCATTTGCTATTTTGGCGATATTCGTCGATAGCAATTTTGTATGAAGGGAGGAGAAAGGCGGAACGAAAGGAGTTTGGGGCAAAACGCTTTTCAAAACTAATAATGTTCTTTCAATTTTTAGCCATTAATCATTTGGCCTTGGATATCGATAAAAAAATAAATTCCTCCGAATATCGGTTGACGTGTTAATTAGACAGTTTTTTTAATACCTTCAAAGTTATGGCTAGCTATAATTTATTTTTTAGACGAAAATGATTAATGGCCCTTCGATAATTAATTCATACCAAATAATGTTTGATAATACTCTATAGATGTTTAATAGAACGTTGACTAATCTCACAGATGCTTTTATATAAATAAACACATTTAATATTTAAAAAAGCACATTTACTATTCAAAGCCTCTTTAATGAAAATTTGTTTTAAAATATAAACATCTGAGTTGTTTTTTTATTTATTCAATTACTGTAGGTACAACAAGGTGCACACAGGTAGGTTTATTGCCTTAAAGCAATCTATTACAACCAACTCTAACAAAGTGAAGCCTCGTTATTATTTAGAACAATAATCTAATATGTTACCTAAAAAAGTACATTACATACTTCTCGGGCAACTAACAGGTACTATGAAATTAATTTAGCACGCACCCAATAACAAGTTGCAACATTCTGGAGACTTACGATAAAATAGTATAATATGAAATAGTATAATAATAATAGTATTGAAACAGTTTAATATGTATATGTAATAGAAGATATAATAAAATATGACTTTTGTTATAATTTAAGAAGAAGGTTTGTAATATAATGTTAATTTTATTTTGTTGTAATATTTTTTGGTTCAATAACTGCACGATATAAAAACACTGCAAGGTATAAACCTTGCAGTGTTTTTTAAAACTCTGCAATGAGGTCATTGCACGTATGTTTATTTATTTATTTATTTATTAAGGAATACAAACAGTTACAGAATATAAATGTATAAAACTAATAGCATGTTCCACGGTATCACATTCAAGTGTTTTGAGGAAGCATAATATATTATATAAAACTTAAATTTTAATAAAAAAAAATGAATCAATTCATTTGGTTTTCTAATAAAATCAATACCAGCGAAGACAATAAAAATTATGCTAAGGAAATCTTTGAATTTCAGAATGAAAGAGATATCATAATAAATGAAAAAGAGATGGCATAAGAAGCAGAAGTTTATCATGTAAGAGCTGTGCAAAGAGCCACAATATTAACAATAATAATATTTTGTTTGAAGGGTTAGAAAGTTTTAATTATTGGAGACAGTGTATGAGGCGGTATACGAATACTAATAAAGCAAACATTTATATCAAGATGGCACCGTTCAAATTGTCAACAAATATAACTCGTGATTGTAAGTAGGTATGTTATAAAAATAAAAACTACTGTTTTTTCATGAGTCCGCTCAATAAAGCTCAAAAATGTGTCATGCGTATTATCAACAAAAGAAGTAGAGCTTTCCCTTCAGACGATTTGTTTAGAATTTTTACTGTCCTAGATCAAGACAGCTGTTTTTGTAATCTGCATGGTACTTAATTCATTTCCATAAGAATATAACTCTGCATACTAGAAGCCAACAAACGCGTTTCACTAGGTAAGCAAATAAACTGAAATTCTCTGTGCCTCTAATGAAAACCTCGTTTGTACAGAGACGTTTTGGAGTCATTGCTCCTAGAACATTTAATAAGCTCGACAAAAAATTGAGCAAATGGTAAATAGTCATGCTTTCAAAACTAAAATAAAGGAATGTCTCTTAGTATCAGGCAGACACTATGCAGATGAGATTTTTCACACATAGCGTTGTTGTGATATTATCACTTTTTATATACGACTAGTGAACCCCCGGCAAACTTCGTATTGCGTGTATAATTAAAAATGGTCCTTCAGTACCTCCCATCCCTTCAGGCCTCCCGTCCCTACAGTACCACCCGTCCCTTTAGGCCCTTCAGTACCTCCCTTTCCTTCATTACCTCCCGTCCCTACAGTAGGTTAAGAAAAAGTTTAATTCAGGAAACAATACTGGGAAGAACTACGAAGAGATGAAAGGACAGTTGGACCTTCTTTTTCCAGTATTCTTCAACTTCATAGGTAAAATGAACAAATCACGATAAAGAAGAAGAAGAAGAAAAAAGTTTGAATCCAGAAACCGTCCTGGAAGACCTGCGAAGAGATGGAAAGACAGTTGGACCTTGTTCTCCCAGGATACTCCACCTTCATAAGTAAAATGACCAAATACACGATGAAGAAGAAGAAGAAGAAAAAAGTTTAAATCCAGAAACTGTCCTGGAAGAACTGCAGAGATATGGAAGGAAAGTTGGAGCTTCTTCTCCCAGAGTATTAGGTCATTTTACTTTCATAGGTAAAATGACCTAATACCCGATGAAGAAGAAGAAGAAATTTTTTTAATCCAGAAACCATCCCGGGAATACGCTCGACAATTCACCAAAGTTTCATTGCAATCGGATGAACGGTTCCCAGGATATTCCACCTTCATAGGTAAAATGACCTAATACCCGATGAAGAAGAAGAAGAAGAAAAAAATTTTAATCCAGAAACCGTCCCGGGCATACGTTCGACAATTCATCAAAGTTTCATTGCAATCGGATGATCGGTTCCCAGGATAGTCCACCTTCATAGGTAAAATGACCCGAATAAGAAAAGAAGAAAAAAAAAATTGATCCAGAAACCATCCCTGGTACATATAATATGTACTCTCGACAATTCACCAAAGTTTCATTGCAATCGGATGAACGGTTTAGGAGCGCATTCACCACATACATATGTAGATACATACAAACATTCAAATTTATAATATAGATTGATGTTGGCATCAAGTAATACAGTGTCACTGTCTCGAGATGCATTGTTGTTGTGATATTATCACTTTTTATATACGATTGATGTTGGCATCAAGTAATACAGTGTCACTGTCTCGAGATGCATTGTTGTTGTGATATTATCACTTTTTATATACGATTGATGTTGGCATCAAGTAATACAGTGTCACTGTCTCGAGATGCATTGTTGTTGTGATATTATCACTTTTTATATACGATTGATGTTGACATCAAGTAATACAGTGTCACTGTCTCGAGATGCATTGTTGTTGTGATATTATCACTTTTTATATACGATTGATGTTGGCATCAAGTAATACAGTGTCACTGTCTCGAGATGCATTGTTGTTGTGATATTATCACTTTTTATATACGATTGATGTTGGCATCAACTAATACAGTGTCACTGTCTCGAGATGCATTGTTGTTGTGATATTATCACTTTTTATATACGATTGATGTTGGCATCAAGTAATACAGTGTCACTGTCTCGAGATGCATTGTTGTTGTGATATTATCACTTTTTATATACGATTGATGATCAAGTAATACAGTGTCACTGTCTCGAGATGCATTGTTGTTGTGATATTATCACTTTTTATATACGATTGATGTTGGCATCAAGTAATACAGTGTCACTGTCTCGAGATGCATTGTTGTTGTGATATTATCACTTTTTATATACGATTGATGTTGGCATCAAGTAATACAGTGTCACTGTCTCGAGATGCATTGTTGTTGTGATATTATCACTTTTTATATACTATTGATGTTGGCATCAAGTAATACAGTGTCACTGTCTCGAGATGCATTGTTGTTGTGATATTATCACTTTTTATATACGATTGATGTTGGCATCAAGTAATACAGTGTCACTGTCTCGAGATGCATTGTTGTTGTGATATTATCACTTTTTATATACGATTGATGTTGACATCAAGTAATACAGTGTCACTGTCTCGAGATGCATTGTTGTTGTGATATTATCACTTTTTATATACGATTGATGTTGGCATCAAGTAATACAGTGTCACTGTCTCGAGATGCATTGTTGTTGTGATATTATCACTTTTTATATACGATTGATGTTGACATCAAGTAATACAGTGTCACTGTCTCGAGATGCATTGTTGTTGTGATATTATCACTTTTTATATACGATTGATGTTGGCATCAAGTAATACAGTGTCACTGTCTCGAGATGCATTGTTGTTGTGATATTATCACTTTTTATATACGATTGATGTTGGCATCAAGTAATACAGTGTCACTGTCTCGAGATGCATTGTTGTTGTGATATTATCACTTTTTATATACGATTGATGTTGGCATCAAGTAATACAGTGTCACTGTCTCGAGATGCATTGTTGTTGTGATATTATCACTTTTTATATACGATTGATGTTGACATCAAGTAATACAGTGTCACTGTCTCGAGATGCATTGTTGTTGTGATATTATCACTTTTTATATACGATTGATGTTGGCATCAAGTAATACAGTGTCACTGTCTCGAGATGCATTGTTGTTGTGATATTATCACTTTTTATATACGATTGATGTTGGCATCAAGTAATACAGTGTCACTGTCTCGAGATGCATTGTTGTTGTGATATTATCACTTTTTATATACGATTGATGTTGGCATCAAGTAATACAGTGTCACTGTCTCGAGATGCATTGTTGTTGTGATATTATCACTTTTTATATACGATTGATGTTGGCATCAAGTAATACAGTGTCACTGTCTCGAGATGCATTGTTGTTGTGATATTATCACTTTTTATATACGATTGATGTTGGCATCAAGTAATACAGTGTCACTGTCTCAAGATGCATTGGCCTAGGCACAGGTTTATTAATTTGCCTAGTGGGGAATTCCAGATTCAATAATTATTGAAATGTCATAAATGCTTGTGTGAATACATAAATAAAAAAAAAAATATCAATCCAATCTAAAGATAATGCTGATAAATGAGGAACGAAAAGTAGAAATTGGCCAAAGAAAAGTAATAAAAGAAGAGCGTGCATTAGACGAAACATGGACGTGAATGAAGCGAGAATTGTATGGTTCTCTGCCTACAACAATTACAGAAATGGCGTGATGTATGGGATGGGAATCTTTGACGAATTTTTCCAAATGTAATGTTTATTTGCAACCACGGAAAAAACTTGAATGCGGTTCAGCATCTATTCCGAATATTGTCTTTTTAGGGTTGATGAGGGATATACGCACGTTTTATGCTGTCATTTACATATAAGGTAGTTGTAGAGTATTTATTGATTAATTAAAATAAAATAGAACCAAGATGTAGATTGTATGGTTAAATCTATATTATAAATTTCAATGTTTGTATCTATGTATGTATCTATGTATGTGTTGAATGCGCTCCTAAACCGTTCATCCGATTGCAACGAAACTTTGGTGAATTGTCGAGAGTATGCCCGGGATGGTTTCTGGATTAAAAAAATTTTCTTCTTCTTCTTCTTTATCGGGTATTAGGTCATTTTACCTATGGAGGTGGACTATCCTGGGAACCGTTCATCCGATTGCAATGAAACTTTGATGAATTGTCGAGCGTATGCCCGGGATGGTTTCTGGATTAATTTTTTTTTCTTCTTCTTCTTCTTCATCGGGTATTAGGTCATTTTTCCTATGAAGATGGACTATCCTTGGAACCGTTCATCCGATTGCAATGAAACTTTGATGAATCGTCGAGCGTATGCCCGGGATGGTTTCTTGATTAAAAATTTTTCTTCTTCTTCATCGTGTATTTGGTCATTTTACCTATGAAGGTGGAGTATCCTGGGAGAATAAGATGCAACTGTCCTTCCATCTCTTCGCAGGTCTTCCAGGACGGTTTCTGGATTAAAACTTTTTTTTTCTTCTTCTTCTTCTTTATCGTGTATTTGTTCATTTTACCTATGAAGTTGGAGAATCCTGGAAAAAGAAGGTCTAACTGTCCTTTCATCTCTTCGTAGGTCTTCCCAGTGTTGTTTCGGGAATTAAACTTTTTCGACAGGAGGTACTGAAGGACCTGAAGGTACGGGAGGTACTGAAGGACCTGAAGAGATGGGAGGTGCTGAAGGACCTGAAGTGACGGGAGATACTGAAGGGCCTGAAGGGACGGAAGGGCCTAAAGGGACGGAAGGGCCTGAAGGGACGGGAAGTACTGAAGGGACGGGAAGTACTGAAGGGCCTGAAGAGACGGGAGGTACTCAAGGGCCTGAAGGGACGGAAGTACTGAAGGTATTGAAGGGCCTGAGGGGATGGGTGGTACTAAAGGGACGGGAGGTACTGAATGGACGGGAGGTACTGAACGGCATGAAGGGACGGGTGGTACTGAAGGGACGAGAGGTACTGAAGGGATGGGAAGTACTGAAGGGTCTGAAGTGACGGGTGGTAATGAAGGACCATTTTTAATTATATAGGCAATACGAAGTTTGCCGGGGGTTCACTAGTATATTAATAAAAAGATTGATAGTTGTTTAGTTTGGCTGAGAACCATTTGAATGATTACTTTGAAGAAAGTTATCAAATTAATATAAGTATATTTTGACAGATGTCGTCCAACTGGATTTTATTTTGGCAGTTTCTATGCAAGGACGAATAATTAAAATATATATAAATAATTTAAATAGAGAACAATAAAAAGTTGTTATTAAGACAAAAAGAGTTATAAATTGCCATTCTAGATAGATCTCCTCTAGTAAAAACAACTTTGACTGTAACTTGTATATAGACATATTAATCTTGAATTTTTATTATTGTAAAAATTGTTATAAAAAGTTTATAATGAAAAATCAATTTATTGAAAAATCAAACCCCACCATCCAAGAAAGATATCTCTGGATTAGAGAGATATTCCACAGTAGTAGGTACACATTCGCATACTTGTCGCTGGTTACCTTACATTGTGGGATATGTCGTGATGCCGTTAACATTGTATATATAGGTACCTACTTACCATATTATTTTTATACAGATAAAGTATTTAAGGTTACGTTAGAAAACTCAGAGAAGCTGTAATTATAAAGTGCGCTGGGCGTAAAAATCTGGATGCGGCTCTGTACCTACTACATTTATTTTTTATAAATGTAGAAAAAAAGAAAAAGATAAAAAACATTGGAGATAAAAATCTCTCAGTACATAATAATGTACGTAGGTAAAAGGTTGTTAGGAAAAGCATTGGTTTTTGTCCCAGCAGAAGATTTAATAATTATATTTTTCAACTAACTACTACTTGAAAATGTGCTTAGCACATAACCGGTTGTAGGTTGTAGTCTAAATAAACGCTGGAATTAAGCAACAAACGTTTTTAATTTTTAATATTCATTAAGAAATCCAAGAACTTGCGATCAATAAATTAAATCTTAAGAATATTACTAATAACAATCTTAAGAATAACACTAGTCTCAGTCTTGTAGAGCATTATTCTGACGATGTGCTTTGCACGAAACGCGTCAATAATCAAATAAACACAATAGAACAATTACCAAGTATTTTTATATTTTTTATAACATATCAACGTACAATGGAGTTCTATCAAGAATTGTCGATCGACAAACTAAACTTAATTAAGAATATTCATTGTTTCGACGGTTACCTTGTGGTATTCCATAATTCAATTTTATTATAATTTTAAATTAAATTAAATCTTATTAATAATTGTATTTTTTCATAGCCAACTTCTCTCTGTAGGTAGGCTCATTCTCATTGTACATTTTGGCCGTTGATAAATCAATTGATTGTTTGATTCTAAGCCGTAGGTTTTTTTTGGTGCCCAGTCAAATATGTAATACCGAAAGTAGCATTTTCGACAAATTTGAATTTTCAGTATCGAAAAAAAAAGGAAAAATTAAAAGATAAGCAAGAAATAAATTATATAATTTAATACTCGATGTGTATTGAGGAGATGTATTGGTAAAACGCCAGGGCCGAAAATGCTTTGGAAAGTTCCTTATCCTTATCGATATTTCTACACCCTTTCCACTTGTCCGACTGTCTGTCTGTACTGAAATTTTGCAAGCGATAATGCACGTTAAAACTGTTTCTATTTTAATGCATTTGATGAAATTGAACAATTTTGTATTTCATACAAAGTAAACAAAGCGTTTCGTGATGAACGATAGTAAAATTCGGTTTGATACAACAATAATATTTTACTGTTTTCAATGATTTTACTGTGAACTATATAAATTAAAATAAAGGAAAAGTTTATTACTTGAGTATTTAACGTAGGTATGCTTGTGAAAAATCAAAAAGAAATTTTATATTTGAAGAAAAATTTGAAAAAGGTGTCCTCAAAATATTATTAATAATAATAAATACTTCCTTGCACTCTGCGCAAGTGGCGAGTTTATTGTCATATGGCAATTTCTTTCAACTAACCAGTGTTTCCAGCCCAGAGAAGCAATTTCAGCGTGAGAAATTAATTTAAATAAATTTCTCCTCTGCTGGGATCGAACCCAGGTCGCCCGCACATACACAAAACGGCTTACAAACTGTGTCACGGAGGTCGTGAAATATTTTTTTATTTAATTGTTTTTGTCAAAGATGCATCATGTTCTTGAAGGCCAGTTAAAAGATATCAAGGTAAAATATAGACATTTATCGATTCAAACTGTTCTTCCCCCACCAACACCCGTTCTGCTTATGGGGACTGAAAACGGCCCCTTGCAAAACTCTGAAAGAACACATAAGAACGTAAGAAGAGTCCGGAGAACTCTTAAACCTTGCAGACACTGCACTTAGAGTGCCAAAGAGAGCAGATTATAAGGGAGCAGTAGGTTCGTCGTGCACTCGAAGTGAAGATATTAGTTCACCGTATTTTTGACAAAAAGTCTTGAATGCTGTGAAGTTGCTCTTCGTGGCTACAAGGTCCGCATGCCCAATGGGGTCAAAGGAATTCCCTCGAACATCGTTGTAGAGTTCTCTTCGGAATGTTGACACGGAGAAGTTAGTGCATTCCCATAGGATATGCTCAGAAGTCTGATCAGAGTTACCACAAAGCTGACATGAGGAGGAATCGGATAAGTGAAAACGAAAAAGGTAACTTTTGAAACTGCCGTGTCCAGTTAGGAATTGCGTTATCCAATAATCAGGAATAATCCAAGATGATGAAATACGGGTCCTCACATCAGGAAGAAATAAGAATGTCAGTCTGCCCACGGAAGAAGACGACCAGCGATTTTGCCAAGCGTCTAGAAGTGAATTTTTCAATCACTCCACGAAAGGTGGGTAAATTCACGGGTGTGAGAGATACTCCACCCAAAATTGAGCTTCGACCCCTATACAGGTTGTGAATTGAAGCTCGTCGTTGTGTTTCTAGATCAAGAGGAGCCACACCTGTAAGAATAGGAAGTGTGTCAGTTGCGCAGGTTCTGTAAGCCTTAGCTTAAGCCAGAAGGGCGAAGCGCTGTCCAGAAAGCAGCAGACGTCTGATGTATTGGGTTTCACAACGGTGAGCCCAACAAGGGGCGGCGTTACACATAATCCCCAGAAAGGTAGCATTGTAAAACAGTTTTGCTACTAGAAATTTAAGGCCCCAATTAACTCGAGCTAGGCGTGAAATCTTTTGGAAGGCTGCTTTAGCATTATCGGATATGGTACGAACATGGTATTCAAAAGTTAAGCCTCTATCGAGTGTAACACCTAACACGCGTATTTAGAAATTTTATGAAAGGAGGACGATTCAAACTGTGACATCGATGAAATGATCACGTAAACCGTCATAGTCTAATTTTCGATTTTTTTAATTAAAAAAAAACGTAATGACTTTCCGAACAGCCCGATGTGTACGCGTGGGTAGGAAACTGGATCCAACTAAAAATATATTTTATATGTACTCGCTCGAAGTTGAGGGAAGAATGTTGTTATAATTAAATTTGATGAGTGATATATTCTGAGTTATTCGTTTTGGTGGGGAGCGGTGAATGCCTCGGGGAAAATTGAATTCTCCATACGGGCAAAATAAATTAATTATATGTAATGTTGATTTGAGTTGAGTTGGAACGATCAGAGACACACGACTTGGAACTTGGAACTCAACCGTCAAATAATACGCATCACTTAATATTCACGTGAACGTACCTTAATTTATATACGCATCTATATGTAGGTACATATATCTTCTTTCAGTGTCTTTTTAGGTCCCCCTCCAACGTTAAAGATCACTAGAGAGTACATCTCCCTAAACAACTCAACCATTGTCCTAATCCCCATCCATTCTCGTATATTGCGGAGCTATGAAATCAGCTTCCTGCTGAGATTCCGTTTTCTATGGGTTTTTCCCTTATTGATCAGATATTTTTCTGTAATGTAGGTAGGTATATAATAATGATGAATAATATTAATTGAGACCAAAAGCTGTTAAAACAATACATATATAACACGAATGCGTTCCTATAAGGAAGTTGGAAGAAGTTTCTATGCGGCAATAAACTCGCCACTTGCGCAGAGTGCAAGAAAGTGTTTATTGTTATTATTGTTGCGAGAGAACGAGCCCCCAGCAGCTGAATTTCAGTATTAATTAAATGAAACAAAACACAACTTTGTGTACCGCGCTACAATTATAACTTTTATTCAAATTGAATAAAAATTCCTCTACATGTTACGAGAACAAAGTTCCCTTCCTCAGGAGGATACAAAGTATACTCAGGAGGATACAAAGTATACTCAGGAGGATACAGAGTATACTTTGTATCCTCCGGACATACACACATTGAAAAAAAGTATAATTATATTATTATAATAACAAATCAAATGGTTTGCACTGTAATTATTTGCAGGTAAGCGCCCTTGAGGTGAAGTCACAAAAACGGTTCTATAAAAGTCATCCCAGTTATTATTAAGTATAAATTGTGTCAACTTCGGTCAAGGAATGGGTTACACGGGACGTGGAATTTTTGTATATGTAAATAATGATTTCGTCAGTTTGATTTTGTAATCAGACAAAGAAATACAGAAAGAGAGAATCATTGAGAAGAAAGAAGAGGTTGACCACAAATCCCACGGAGTGTTCGATTCGAAAACGTTACAAAATAAACCAATCAGAATTGGATAGTGAGAGAGAAGTACTCGCTCGAGTATTTACCCCCAAAGAGTAAACAATATGAAGGAAGAGAAAACAAACAAACACCCCCCGCCAAACCTTACACTTACACTTAGATGTACCATTAATAATGGTAAACTTGACTTTCAACCTTTCAAAAGTGCTTTTTGTGGTCGTATACATAACATCTACCTACACAAGTGTAAATACTCAACACAGCAAAGAAACACAATAATAATTTCATTACAGACTGTGATTGATAAAACGTAGCATCATTTTGAAACAATCATTTATAATAAATTATTAAAATAAATAAAAAAAACTAAATTAAACACCCTTTTTATCGAATATTGTATGATCCAATTATGCATACGCAAACATGTTTTTTTTTGCTATCGGGAGTCAAAGATATTTTTAACAAATATAATAATATATTCCATACCATACCACCACGCCATTTCCCTATTTGGGGTAGGCAGAGAGAACCGAACGTCAGACTCCTCTCTCTTGACATACATTCCTCGCCTTATTCACGTCCATACATCGTCTCATACACGCTCTTCTATTATTCTTACTTCTAACATCACCATATTTCAAAATCCCATTTATGTGATCGTGCCAACTTTTTCTTGGCCGACCTCTAATTTTCGTTCCTCTTTTATCAGCCTTGTACACTTTTTTGTCAGACGGTCATCACTCTATGTGGCCGAACCACCTTAGGGCATTTATTTTCATCTTACTTACGATATTTCTTTCAATCATACATTCTCGTCTAATATCCTCATTTCTTATTCTATCATACATCGTTTTACCACACATTCGTCTTAGTGACCTCATTATATATTCCTCGTATTAATATAATATTCCAACTATGTTTGTATCGAGTTTGTTGAAAATAACGTTTTGTAAAATTAAACGGAATGGAATAAGAGGTTCTGAAAAGGATTGCTCAACAATATGAACAATTTTCTCATTGTTTTCAGATGTCCCGAGTAAGAGCCGAGTAATCGAAAAAAGACAACAGGCAGAATTACATCTTATACATAGTTTAGCAATCAATTATTGTGGTTTACCACCCATTCTGAATGTTGCCTTCTTTTGAACATAGGTGTGATGTTGAGGCTGGTGTGTGGGGATACCCGCATGCAGCTACTTATTGTGCTCCCTTTTATAAGGTAATGCACACCCGCACACTTATCATTGGATACTCCACGGATGTATGTTTATCAACGAAAAATTATTTTTTTGAAAAAAAAAATAAAATTCCTTATCCTGAGTCAAATTGAAAACGCAGTTTGTTATCGACAAGCGCTATTTTTTTCGTATGGAATTTGACCTTTGTTGTAGAGTTTTTTTCTACCACAACGAACAACTGACGTCGAATCCCATACAAAAAAAAAGCTCTTGGCGATAACGAACAGCGTTTTTAATTTGACTCAGGGGCCTAGTCTTGTGTTAAAAGAGACAGATTAAGATGGTATGGAGTACGGACATGTTTGAAGAAGACCACCGGAATATAAAGGGAATGCAGACCAAAACATTCTGAATTGCAAAATGTGTTGGGCAAAATTTCCAGAGGGAGAGGCAGGATACGCTAAGCTACGGAGTAACCACGAAAGATGGGCAGAACCGAGGACAATGGAAATGTGAGAAACAGAAAGCAGACCCCGCCATCATGTGGGACAATTGCTGAGAAAAAGAAGAAGAAGATATACCTAGTATTGAGTTAAGGGTTGTTTAGGTCCATATAATACTTGTTTTATTGTACACAACAAACGAATTAATACAAATTTGTGTAAAGATTGTCAGTTTTATTAACACAATAGATTATGAGGTAGGTAAACCATATGTAGGGTTGTTTGTTAAAATGTATTAGGCACTCAGAAACTGGGAATTATTTCTCTTGTTGAGATAATATAGGCAATGATTATGTTGTAAGGGTGCCTCCGAGCAGAAATCCACGCATCTTGCAATTAATATGAGAATAACACAAGCCCTGATAAATCAGGGAAAGTAGAAACATATGTACATAATATACCTAACAGTAAGTATAGTCTCATTCAGAGAAATTGTCTTAAACAATAATCAACATGTAACGTGCGTCATAAAGCAGAACTAAATAGGGGTTTTCAAAGGAAGGAAGTAATGAAGGACACCTGATGAATAAAATAATGAATGTTCACAATCATATTATGTTCTTCATTTTATTATAGACTTGTACGAGTTGAATAGAATTCATTAGAAAACGGTAATAATAAGTCATATCATAATGTTTTTTAGATTTACTTTTAGTATAGCTTTTCTGACAACAACAGGTATTATGTCAATCATTGGAGACTTATGTATGATTTTCATCGACCTGTTTATCTGGTTGATATCTGGTTGCCTAAAACCGACCCCCACCAAAGAACTCTATCCAATTGTGGGCAGCTAAGGAAATTTAGCGGCACCCTTCAGGATATTCACGAGGCTATAAAACTTAGACGCTGTCCATATGGGTGAAGAGGATTCAAGTACCTGAGCCACATGAAAAGTAAAGTAAAGTACGTAATTGTGGGCATAGCCCCTCCCCTACGATCAGACGGCGTGTTGCAGCAGAAGTCGAACGGAGCAAGCAGCAAACTGACCCTAGACACCCAGTGTATGGCTCACAGTGCAGACTCAAGTCTAGAAGAAGCTTCCTGGAGATGACCGCCCCTATAGTTGGTCTCCCCGAAGCCCAAAGGCTGTCACTGTGGCGTGTGATAGTGTCGAACGCACGCAGTTACCACCCACGGAGGACGTGTCAGTGAGACAAAACCTGCCTTATCCAACACGGAGATCGCTGAATAGGCTCAGAACGGGTGTCTCCTGCTGTTACAGTGACCTCAAGAAATGGGGCTCAGAGAGGAAGACATCTGTGCGTGTAGCGTCAGACAGGACAACGTGCACCTTCTCTCATGTCATGATAGGAGCGACACATGCACGCACCAAGACACAGTGAAAACAAACACTAGTGGAATCCAGGTGGCTGAATATTGGGGGCTACGAATATGATGCCGTTCCGGACACGGAGAGTAAGTAAGTACAATGCTATCGCAAATATGTCTTCCCTGAACCGCGCCAGAATTATTAGTTCATTTTTCGCTAAACCTAAAAAAACACTTGTATAAGATTCGAATCAGATTATTTATTTCACTAAAACATCCCTTAAAAATAAATATATACCGTGGAAATATTAGATCCAGAGGGCGTCCCAAAAAACGATGGAAAGGCCTGGTGGCTGAGGACATGCAGGAATGTGATGTCTCTGAGGACGATGCTCAGGATAGGGCGATGTGGAGGAGCGCAGTGAGGAGAGCGGACCTCACCACCATGTGGGATGCAAGCTAAGGAAGAGAGAGAAAGAGTGGAAATATAACTATTCTTTGGTAGTGGAGAATAATAAAAATGTTTATTTTGTAACAGTTTACTGTTCAATTTGAATCATTATCCAAGAATCCCCTCAATCAGGCTAACTGTACCCACACATGAATTGAAAATAAACACTTTTGTATATGTAGGTAAGTATCTACATATGTATGTATTGACAAAGTAAATTTATTGAACAATAATGTTGATTGAATTCGTTTTCAATCAAGTTGTAAATATCGCAACAATTTACGTCGTTGGAAAAACAAATTAAAAATACAATATTTTTAAATCCAACAGAAAATTGCATCAAATCCTCGGGTAACTAATGTATGTATTAAATACTAGATCGTTTTTCAATTTGTCTGCAACATCGTACATTGAAAATCAATTATTTTCGTGGATAAATTTGTTAATGTATCTACCTTGGATATCGAGTATATTTTGATTGAATTTTAATACCGAAAATTCCGTCAGTTAAAAATGAGTAAAATAATTAGCAAAGATTTATTAATTATTAATGCATTTGTTTTGCGAATAATTTCCTTTAGTGTTACATAGATTGAGGGAATTTGCGGCATAGAGTTCTCTTGGAATAACGAACTCCAGCTATCTCGTTACCAAACCATCACGCCCTTTCTCTATTTGGGGTAGGCAGAGAGAACCAAACGCCAGACCTTTCATTTGACATACATTTATCGCTTCGTTCACGTCCATGCATCGTACACTCTCTTCTGTATCTCGCTATTTCTTTGTTAATTTTCTGTATTTCCTATGGGATGTTGAATGTTCACGTCACGTTTTCAAGGAGGTGGAAATTATGTAAAATCCAGATTCTAACGTTTTACTAGATATATTTGTCAGATTTTATTGTCACAAAAAATATTTGCTAATTTGTAGTATGAAAAGTAGTTTGAAATTTAATTGAGTTTAAGCGATGTAAAATGTTCAAGTGATGGCCACAACCCATTTTTTTTTATATATAAGTAGGTACATACAATTTCTGCACGCATGGACTATGGTAAATGGTTTTAAATATGACTGATTATAAAGAGACAACGTTGTAAAGAGTTTGGATTTGGCCACAACCCCTATTTTTATATATTGTCATCGAACGCAAATGTGTTTTAAATATTTAGTAATTTTGGATGATGGAAAATGGCTTAAAAATTAAATAAACAAAAGTACTGAAAAGATTCTAGTGTTGGTCACATCCCATTCGTTTTTATATTTTTCGTCAAGTGTGCATACCTATAGATTATTATATTTTTGGACAATAAAACTGATCTACATTACAGAAGAAGACTTAAATAGTTTTTAATTTGAATATAAACGTTGTGAAGAGTCCAGTAATGGCCACAACCCCGATTTTTTATTATATTGTCATCAAATATGTAGTTATTGAAAATTAAGCAATATATGATGATATAATAAATGGTGTAAATTTCGATAGAAAAAAAGTATTGAGAAGATTCTAGTGATGGTCACATCCCATTCGTTTTATGTATTTTCGTCAAGTGTGCATGTTGTTTATAATATTTCTATACAATAGACTATAAGACTTAAAACTTACCCAAAAGACTAAATGAAAAAAAAGAATAAGTATAAGACTATAACAAATAGTTTGTAGTAAAAACTGACCCAATGGTCTACATAAAAGATGCAATAGAAGAATTACACAATAGTAAATGTATTATATAAAAAAACTGACCAAATGGTCTTCATAAAAGAAGAAGAAGATGAATTGAAATATAGGAAATATTTATATAAAATTCACCCAACGTCTACATTAAATAAGAAAACGAAGAATTAGACTAAAGGAAATAGTTTGTATAAAAACTAACCAAAAGATCTACAAAAAATAAGAAAAAGAAGAATAAGACTATAGAAAGTAGTTAATATAAAAACTGACCCAAAGGTCTACATATTAGAAGAATAATTATACGTCAGGAAATAGATTGTATAAAAACTAACGCAAAGGTCAACATAAGGTCGGCCTTCGTGGCTCAGTTGGTTGGGTATCTGACTATTGATACAAAGGTCCCGGGTTCGATTCCCGGTGGAGACACAGTTTTTAATTGTGTTTTCAGTCTGGATCTGTGAGACGATTAATATCGTAAGTCTCCAGAATGTGGCAACTTGTTATTGGGTGCGTGTTAAATTAATATTTGACATAGTACCTGTTAGTTGCCCGAAAAATAATATATAATATATATAATAATATAATAAAAGAAGACGAAGAAGAATTAGACTAAAGGAAAAGTTTGCATGAAAACTCTCCCTTGGTCTACATAAAAGAGGAAAAATTAGACTATAGGAAGTTGGTTTATACAAAATTCAACAAAGGTCTACATAAAATTAGAAAAAGAAGAAATACGTTAAAAGAAATAGTTGGTATCAAAACTGGCCCAGAGGTCTACATAAAATAAGAAGAAAAAGAATTAGATAATAGGAAGAAGTTTGTATAAAAACTAACCCAAAGGGCTACATAAAAGAAGAGGAAGAAGATGAATTAGACTATAGGAAATAGTTTGTATAAAAACTCACCCAAAGTCTACATAAATTAAGAAAAAGAAAAATTAGACTATAGGAAATAGTTTATTTATGAACTGTCCCAAATGACTTCACAAAAGAAGAGGAAGAAGAATTAAACTCCAAGAAATAGTTTGTATAAAAAATCACCCAAAGGTCTACTTAAATAAAAGAAGAATTTCACTATAGGAAATAGTTTGTAGATTGAATGACATGTGTATTGTAGTTAACCTAATATATTTTAATAATTTTCCTATACGAAATTAGTATATTGTTGGTTTTTAAGTAGTATTAGGTATGTAGGTACCTACCTACAATGATGTTCTAAATTAATTCGAATTCAATTTATAACAAATTTTATTTGAATATCAGAATGTGTCCGTTACCATAGTAACCATAGAACATGTAAAAAATATCAAATGGTTTGTAGACATTTTTTGAATAATATGTAGGTACCTACATTGGTTTTCTTCGATGCCATAAAAATGAAAATTGTCCGAAATATCAAATATTATATACAAATTATGCAATTTTATTATGCCTATATCTTTACTAATAATTAATAGACTTTTACAATATACGTCTTAAAACTTGCTGTAATGTCTTGTGTTTCATTTTATTATTTCATAATTATATTTATTTCAAAGGTTTATTATTTTCAAGAACATATTCATTCGGTAGGAAAATGAAATATTGTATGAAAAGATATTAAAATGGCGGGGTTATATGTACAAAACGCTTACTTTAAAAATAAGTTAAACATTATAATTAGACAAAATATTCACCATGTTTTTCACTTAAAAGCTAAGTTATACTTGAAAATATATTTTTTTCGTGTAACAACGTACTTATAACTTTTAAACTAACAGATATTTGCGTGCAAAATGTACACTTTTTTGACAGATATGACTTGGAAAATTTTGTATGAAAAAAATAATTATTGAAATATTTTTAAAATTCAGCATTTTTATCGCATTATTTTTAGCGTGACACTGCATCAGGTATACAGGTACACGTTCGCACATAAATTAGATTTTTAGATGCTCTTGGTTTTTCAGAAGGCGTGAGACAAACACACACACACACACATACACACACACACACACACACACACACACACACAAACACTAACATTTTGATTGCTTTATTACTTTAGACTAGCTTTTATGTCCCGCCGTTGGCCAAGAATGTAAAATTGTGAAGGAATAAGCAATCGTTTTTATAATATTGTCACCCAATTATTTTGCAATATCGGACTATGAAAAGTGGTTTGAAATTTGATTGAGTTTAAGCAATGTAAAATGTTCAAGTGATGGCCACAACCCATTCTTTTTTATATATTGCTATAAAGTGCTATATACAATTTCTGCACGCATGGACTATGCGAAATGGTTTTAAATATGACTGTTTATCAACGTTGTAAAGAGATTGGTTTGGCCACGACCCCCATTTTTAAATATTATCATCGAAAACAAATTGTAATATGTACCTATAATTTTTTTTTTAGTAATTTTGGATGTTGGAATGTGGTTAAAATTTGATTAAATAATGCGTACTGAAAAGATCTATTGTTGGTCACATCCCATTCGTTTTTATATTTTTTCATCAAGTGTGCATTCTATTTTTGCACAATTAGACTGATAGACTTAAAATTGACACAAAAGTCTACATTAACGAAGAAGAAGAAGAAGACTTAAACTATAGTAAATAGTTTATAATTTAAATATACCTAAACGTTGTGAAGAGTTCAGTAATGGCCAAAACCCCCATTCTTTAAATGTCGTCAACGAAATCAAATAGGAAAGTGTTGAAAATTATTCAAAATAGGATGATATAAATGGTTAAAATTTGATTAAACAAAAGTATTGAAAAGATTCTAGTGCAGATTACACCGTCACATCCCACATCCCATTCGTTTTTACATATGTATTTTCATCAAGTGTGCATATTGTTAATAATATTTCTGCACAAAAGACCAGTAGACTTAAAACTAACCCAAAAGTCTAAATAAAAAAGAGAAGAATAAGTATAAGACTATAAGAAATAGTTTGTATAAAAAACTATACCAATGGTCTACATTAAATAAGAAAAAATACATAAAATAGAAGAATTAGACTATTTGAAATAGATTGTATAAAAACTGACTAAAAGGTCTTCACAAAAGAAGAAGAAGATTAATCTATAGGAAATAGTTTGTATAAAATTCACCCAAGTTCTACATAAAATAAGAAAACGAAGAAAAAGACTAAAGGAAATAGTTTGTGTAAAAACTGTAAGGTCTACATAAAATTAAGAAGAAAAAGAATTAGACTCCATGAACCGTCGCTTCAGACCCTTCAGAACCTCCAGTCCCTTCAGGCCCTTCAGTACCTCCCGTCCCTTCAATCCATCATTACGTCCCTACCAATCAGGCCCTTCAGTACCTCCCGTCCCTTCAGGACCTTTTATACCTCCCGTCCCTTCAGGCCCTTTAGTGCATCCCTTCCCTTCATTACATCCCGTCCCTTCAGTCGGTTAAAAAAAGTTTAAATCCAGAAACCATCCTGGAAGAACCGCGAAGAGATGAAAGGACCTTCTTTTCCCAGGATACTCCACCTTCAAAGGTAAAATGACTAAATACACGAAGAAGAAGAAGAAAATAGTTTAAATCCAGATACCTGCGAAGATATGGAAGGAAAATTGGATGAAGAAGAAAAAGAAGAAGAAGAAAAAAGTCTATATCCATAAACCGTCTTGGAAGACTTGTGAAGAGTTGGAAGGACAGTTGGACCTTCTTCTCCCAGGATTCTCCAACTTCATAGGTAAAATGTCCAAAAATACACGAAGAAGAAGAAGAAGAAGAAAAAAGTTCAAATCCAGAAACCTGCGAAGAGATGGAAGGACTATTGGACCTTCTTCTCCTAGGTTAGTCCACCTTATTAGGTAAAATGACCAAATACACGATGAAGAAGAAGAAAAAAGTTTAAATCCAGAAACCTGCGAAGAGATGGAAGGACAGTTAGACCTTCTTCTCCCAGGATACTCCAACTTCATAGGTAAAATGACCAAATACACGACGAAGAAGAAGAAGAAGAAGAAAGTTTTAATCCAGAAACCTGCGAAGAGACGGAAGGAAAATTGGACCTTCATCTCCCAAGATAGTCCACCTTCATAGGTAAATACACGATGAAGAAGAAGAAGAAAAAAGTTCAAATCCACAAACCATCCTGGAAGACCTGCGAAGAGATGGAGGGACAGTCGGACCTTCTTTTCCCAGGATACTCCCCCTTCATAGGTGAAATGACCAAATATACGAAGAAGAAGAAGAATAAGAAAAAAATTTAAATCCAGAAACCATCCCGGGCACACGCTCGACAATTCACCAAAGTTTCATTGTAATCGGACAAACGGTTTAGGAGCACATCGCATACAATTTTCTGATAGGAAATCAGTATATTGTTGTGTGATTTGTAAGTAAATAGTAATAGGTACCTAGGTACCTACCTACAACAATGTTCTAAATAAATTCGATTCATAACAAGTTTTATTTGAATATCAGAATCTTTCCGTTACCATAGTAACCATTCCAATATTAATATCAAATGGGCTCGATACATTTTTTGGATATGTAGGTAGGTACCTACATTGGTTTGTTCGAAGCCACAAAAACGAAAATTTTCCGAAATATCAAATATTATATACAAATTATGCAATTTTATTATGCCTATATCTTTACTAATAATTAACAGACTTTTACAATATATGTCTTAAAACTTGCTATAAAGTCTTGTGTTTCATTTTATTATTTCATAATCACATTTATTTCAAAGGTACCTATATAATTTTAAAGAACATATTCATTCGGTAGGAAAATAAAATATCATATGAAAAGATATTAAAATGGCGGGGTTATATGTACATTTGTACAAAACGCTTACTTTAAAAATAAGTTAAACATTATAATTATACAAAATATTCACCATGTTTTTCACTTAAACGCTAAGTTATACTTGAAAATATATTTTCTTCATGTAAATACGTACTTATAACTTTTAAACTAACAGATATTTGCGTGCAAAATGTACACTTTTTTGACAGATACGACTTGGAAAATTTTGTATGAAAAAAATAATTATTGAAATATTTTTAAAATTCAGCATTTTTATCGCATTATTTTTAGCGTGACACTGCATCAGGTATACAGGTACACGTTCGCACATAAATTAGATTTTTAGATGCTCTTGGTTTTTCAGAAGGCGTGAGACAAACACACACACACACACACATACACACACACACACACACAAACACTAACATTTTGATTGCTTTATTACTTTAGATTTATTTCTTCCTTATTACCTTTCTTCCCATTATTTGATAAATAATGGATAATAAAGAAACTGAAAAGGTACTTCCCTATGTTCTAAGCTAGTACACAGATGAACATGGTGCGTGTGTAGGTGTTGTTGTGTGTGTGCGATTCAGGCCATATTATGTTCGATATTGTTTTTATATATTTTGACTTTGTTGTTTGGTATATTTTTGTTTTACTATGTATATATAAATCATGATGTTATCTAGAATACGTACTGTCACGAAATATGTATGAAATACGATGTAAATACTTTATAAAGATGAGTGATTATGAAATATTTCATCTCGGTACAAGCTCGGTATGTCTAGTGAGGTGGTTTTATAGTATGTGTACAAAAAAGTGATATTATGAATTGTGATTAATAAAAAAAAATAACCTCTTTAGTTAAAGTCATCCAACTAAAGTTCTGTAGTTTCCTCTCTATATTTAAGGTGAGGATGAAAAAAAGAAAAATAAACGAGAAACGTCTGACGGTTCCAATAGAAGAATTATTATTCTTTGAGGTGAAAGTAATTCAAGACGTACAACGTTGGCCTCACCTCAGTTTGACTTGCTAATTTAAAACTTTCATTATGGTAAAAATTTGGTCGGAGAAAAACAGAGCGGTTTGAGAGTTCAAAACAGACCCACAAAATTTCAACTTGGATGAGCAAAACAAAATACCTTGAAACCTCAATATTCTTCAAATAAGATATCCAGTATTCGGATTTTTACATCGACAATTACGCCGAGTCCTCAATGCAGTATGTAGAGATATTCTAGCTTAACATTTATAAAATATCCTTCCCCGTACTTACATTCCTTCTGCGTCCTACATTTCCTTTTCTCATTATTTTGATCAGTCTGTTTCCTTTTTCAAAGCCTGTTGTGATCCTATATCAGTTTGTCTTTTGATAGGTGGGTTGCCAGCTACCCTTCTATCTCGTGCAAAAGTCATACAGATATGAACTGAAGTAAACAATGCAAAATTATCAGTAAATCTACAGTAACTAATATCAAAAAGGTCGATATTGGTTTACTTGTCCGAAATAAAATTAATAAATGTAAGAAAGGGAATAATACACAGATAACATTAATCTCAAGGTATTCATCAAGACATAATATCCAAAGATATTATTAAACAAGTCTATTCTTAGAAAGGTGGGTATTACATATACCAAAATCAATATTTCGCTTATTAAGTATTATTAATTTTATTTAATAATATTGCTTCTCGGGCAACTAACAAGTACTATGTCAAATCTAGCTTAAATTAGGAAAGAAAAATTGCTTCTAGCTTAAATTAGGAAAGGAAATATTAATATGTTGATAAATGTATTTGTAATCGTATATATTGTATAATGAATAAATCAATTAAAAAAATATTTAACACGCACCCAATAACAAGTTGCCACATGCTGAAGACTTTTCAGAACATTGTATTGTTTCAGGGAAAGTCGTAAGATATTTTCATGCTTTCTTTTTAGCTTCTCTCTTGCTGTAATACTGGATAGTTGGATACTGATACTGATAGTTATTTTGATATGAAAGGTAGCACTCTATCTCACTTATATAACATAATGAGTTGTTTATCATAGAAATTATACCAAGGATAGGTAACTTAATGCATAAATTGTAATTTATTGGATACACTCGAAAATAAAATGCATTAGAAAATCTAGCCTCAATAGGAAATTGACTTTCTGGAATAATGAGATTTTAACTTTTGTTTAAAGAAAGTTCATACCTATACAGTAAAAATGTAATTTGTACAAAAATGCATTCATTATTTTAAGAAGAAAAACAAGTTGTTAGCGACAACCCTCTTGTTTTATAAAATGCTTTAACTAAGCATTACAATTTTAACGAAAAAAAAATATCGACCGTCGCGTCGTGGCATAATATGTAGTCCTTATTATTATGTAGTGGTAAACTGTTTGGATTTGGTGTAAGCGTCCAGGGTTCGACACCCAGCAGAGATGAAATGTAGGTACTCGATTCTCTATACTGGAAATACGTGTAAGTTGGAGGAAACTTACCTTTTTCGATCGATTCGCTACATGCACAGGGTGCAAGGATGTGTTAAACAAATAAAATAAACGGCAAATATTGAAGCTACCGCACGTCACTGGTTTATATGTTAAAATCAATACTTTGGTAAATTTGTCTATAAGAATAGTGAATTGTATGTATTATATTATGTTCTTGAATAAAATGTTATAGGAGTATTCTAAATACGATACATACATTATAAGTTGGATATAGATATTACATATGGGATAGGATAGACTATATGTGTAGGTAGATAATTCCAGTTGGTCCACATTGAATGCTGAAAGCATTTATTTCGTTAAACCCGAAGCGTTCTGCTGACATGGCATTTCAAAGGAAAAACTACCATTCGCTAACTGGGTATTGTGAATATATATACACTACACACACACATACATAGTTATATATTATTTAACCTGCTTTACTTGTGTGGATATATTTACATATTTATTTATTTTATTTTATATTACTTCTCGGGCAACTAACAGATACGATGTCAAATATCAATTTAACACGCACCCAATAACAAGTTGCCCCATTTTGAGAACGTCCCATTTAATCGTCTCACTGATCCAGACGGAAAATACAATGAAAAATTGTGTGTCCACCGGGAACCGAACTCGGGACCTTTGGATCAGCAGTCGGATACCTAACCAACTGAACCACAAAGGCCGATATTATGTGAATTGAAAATGTTTTTGTGTCGCAAACTAATAAAAGACAAACAATGCATGAACGTAAAGGGAGAAAAAGTGATGTCAAAAATTAGCGTATCTTGTATCGGGAAAAAAATATGACGGTACAAAATTTCTATGGGCTGGAAACACTTGACAGAAATTGTCATCTGGCAATAAACTCGGTAGTTGCGCAGGTTTTTTCAGGAAGATTTCAAAATTAATAATTTTAACCACGTGATATGAAAAAATGGGAATTAATTATATTTTTATATTATATACATATATGTACACTATATTTATGTATATTGTATTTTTATATGTACAAGGTTACATGTTTTATATTTATGTATGGGAATAAAAGAGCTACCATGACAAAGGCTTTCATAGTTTGGTGGTGATTAACAAACTACTGACACTGCTTTCTACATACCTACATAATCATATACCTATATCTAATCAAAATGTTTTAATATGTATATTTAGAAGAGTAGGTGCAATAATATATGTGGAATGTTCAGTGTTACCATAACCTACTCGTTTTGTATGTAAATTAAATAAATGTTCTGTTTTGTATTAAAATTAATTGATTAAGTATTTAGACCATGTGCTTTGTCCTGTTATAACTTCTACTACTTTCTTTGAACAAAAACTGCTGATATTTGTCCATGTATTTAGTGTATGTACCTCCATGGTCAGTTTTCGCACAACGTAACTATAGAAGTAAATGGTTTCGTATTTATAATCCAGCGCACGTCGCCTATATTGCAATTTCTTCCGTTAATGAACACATTCATCGACTACAAAGCTTTGACGTAATAATTAAAGGTAGATATATAAAAAAAAACAACTGACCGAGAGAGCAAGGTTCATTTTGTGTTGGTTAAAATAAAAGATTATAAACAGAGACCAGAATTTTACACAAAGTAACCAAGCTTCGTGTGAAAAACCTTCGTTAATTAATATTCTATTTAATGGCTTCATATTGAGATATGACGAAAAGCGCACAGGTAGTGCATGCGTCATTTGTAATCGTCTTTCTTTACCACTACCTTTAGTTTGGAGGATTATTAGTGTTACGCCCACATGCAGATATCTGAAAGAACAAAGAAATGGTCCGGAGAAGTATAATGCTAGCCCGAGAATAGGATTTCCTAGTTGAGCAGCTGTAATCTACTTGTTGTCATTGTAGATATGGTGTGATTAAATATAAATAATATAATTAAAAAAAATAATTCTAAAACCTTGCTGACACTTTATTAGAAAGTACCAAAAGGAGCTGATTGTAAGGAACAATCATGATTACTGCGTGCCTTATTTTAATATTAAAGAAAATCGATCAAATAAATAAATTTCCTTAAGACTCATTGCACACTGAAAGCAAGGACGGAGAGCATCGTATTATTTTGAAAAAAAAAAGTCTTGAAAGTTCTGAAGTAGTTGCTCTTCGTGGCTACAATGTTATTTGTACTGTGAAAGACTCAGATATCCCAATGCACAGAAATAATACGATCTAAGGATAAGTAGGGTTAAGGCTATTCCGATTGCTAGATATTTTTATACTAAGAAACCAATCTGGTGATGAGATAATATCCCTATTATTTGAGAAAATGGTTCAATAAAATTTATCCATAATATTAATTTTAAATGGATTGCGATAAATATACGTAGATAAGGTTTATCGTTACAGAACATCTTTGTATTTTATGGAGTCTTTGTTTTATGATAGGTAGGTATAGATATTACAAAATAAATTTGAATTTAATAGCATTACCTTCTTATATTATGATGTTTTATACGGTCTACCATATGATGGCAAAATACTATTAAAACAATAATATATGGTCCTGATGTAACGTGACATTTATTTGTTCCAGGATCCAATACATTTTAACGGCGTTTTACAGTCCATAACCTATTTGAGGTTGCAGGGAAGAGAAAACAGTACACAGAATATATAGCTAGGAATTCTTTATCTGACCTGGTTGTTGAAACACACTTCTGTAGAAACTATGTTGCTGTGATAATATGTTATTATCTATAGTTTGCTATCTGTGAACGTCGAACTATACGCCGAAAAGATGGAATGGATAACCAAACACATTCAATTTGATTCCTTTTCAAAATAACAAATTTAATATCTCACATTGGATAGTTTTAAATATTTTCTATTTCAAATAACAAATAGCCGTTTTAAAACATAAAAATGACAATATTTGTCATTGGCTGTCGATATTCTTTAATTTATTTATTCTGAATGCATTTTAGGGGCTATACTAGGCTAAATAGTAAATTTTGAAGTCTTTGAAATGAAGAAAAGTAATTTATTACATCTAAATTCTATGGCGTGAGTTTTTTGAAATTTGACATTGTTTAATACCTACTTTTTTGGTAAAATTAGTTTTAATAATACCCATTATATTAGATTTTTATTATATAATAATATGTAAGAACAACAAAATATCAAAATACAAGGCCTTTCAAGTAGATTTTCCTTTCAATTTAGGTACTATTCATGCTTTTTAAAAAAAACGCTCAATTATACATTTTCTTCACGTAAAATATTGTATATGACAGATTTGGTGATATAGAATATTTTTTTGTGTTTCATACATTAGAAGGCAATTTTGTGTGCATATTTGTGTATACAACGGATTTAAGTATGTTATGTTCTCTAGTGGTTCATAATATATATATTTTTTATTAAAAATAATGATTATATTCTTGTAACTTTTGTAGGTTTACGAAATCGGTCGTGGCAGGATTCTAACTCGCAACTACTGTATTACTAACCCAGCGCTCTAACCGCTCTTCCATCACCCATTTTCTTAATTTTATAATCTGTGAATTTGAGAAGATTACTTCAACATACCAATCACGCTTAACACTTTCATATACAACCCACTCTACACACCCTCAGTCTTCTCAACATACCTACACTTCCCACTACACATACCTACATATATTTAAATAATATGATATTTTTTGTCTCCCTTAAAATTAACACCCTTGGTAGAGACCAACTCCTACAGCTTGAAATCCAGGGAAGGATAAAGGGGAAGAGGCTCAGGACGACGAAGAGTTTCGTGGCTACGTAATCTGAGCCAGTGGTTCAGAAAGAGCACTACATCACTGTACTGTTTGGGCCGCTGTAAATAAAGTGGAGATAACCCTGATGGTCACCAACCTTCATAGAGAAAACGTCACTTGAAGAAGGGATTGTTCTAAATTACTTGCATTTTAAATATTATTATACCATATTCATGTAGTGGTGAACAATAAAAAAATGCTTCGGACGTATTACGTTTGATCCTGAGAAAGAAGCAGTCGTTTTAAAACCGCTCGAATAAAATAATGTGGTTTAAACATAATAAATGTAATTCAAAGTAATAAATTCAATTCAAAGTAATACACCATCAGCATAGACTCGTCAGCCCTGGGTGGGCTTTGGTTGAATCCAGGAGTCTCTTTCATTCCCGTCTATCCGTTGACTTCGTTCTTAAGTTTCTAATAATATCTACTGCGGAAGCATCGACATCGACACTGTCAATCCATCGAGTCCTTGATCTTCCTGGTCTCCTTCGACCTTGTGACACAGAGAGTGTGAGGCGTTTTGTGGGGTTGTCGTCATCCATTTGGATTATGTGACCAGCCCATTTCAAACGCCATATCTAATTGGAACTGATCATATCAAAGTTACACATGTAATGTTATAATTCAAAAATGGTTAAAATAATTTTTTTTAAAAATATCATAAAAGATAACAAAATATTTTTAAAAAAGAAAAATATTGAAATGCAAAATAATATTGCATTAAAATAATTTATTCTTTCTGAGTAAAAGTTACTTAATAAAATTCTATGTTATGTTTAGATGGGTCGATGGCAGAACGGTTAGCGCGCTGGGCTAGTAATCCAGTGGTCGCGAGTTCGAATCCTGCCTCGACCGATTTCGTTCACCTATAGCACAAGCATTTATGCTTATTTTAGGGAACGTAGGAAGATGTATATGTACTTGTTTAACAAGGACATATTCATTTTAAAAAAAAAAAAAAAATGTGAAGTTTGGTGTGCGCACCGACTTAGAATAGTGCTTACATTATTTTCAGGTGTTCCGTAAGAACCAGTTAAACGAAAAAACAATAAGAAAAATATCATCTCACACAGTACAGCAATGAGGTTCACCACGAAAAACGAGACTAGTGTGTTTGGGAATACACGAATGTTATGTGCTTTATTACATAAGATTATGCTCACCAGCACATTTGTTGCTGCCTCATTGTGCGATATGCCGCGATGGTACGAAAAAAATGAAACATTTTTTTCTTTCATTTAGATTCGCAAAATTTTGTATTTTTATTAAATATCGTTTTATGCATGAAATGATTGCATTATACATATTAATTTTTGTATCAGAAAAGTTGGTTATGAGCGTCATCCCAGGGTCCATTGTGTCAGGGTTTATTTTATGGTAAGTGTAATGTTACATATTTGTCCAAGCGCGAAATGTTTGCAGACAAACTCCAAGAAATATTCGGTTATTATGCAAGGTTATGCGGCATTCGAGGTTCAGTGTGTGGAAAAATCACAAAATCTATAAAAATGTCAACTTTTCACAAATGCACCGTTTTACTATTAATACGAGACAGCAAAATAACTTGGTCATGTGTGCTTCTGCAAGATTATCATTGATATTTGGAATTGGCGAAGAACTGATAGCTCTTGAAGAATTTATAGTTACCATTTTACGACTCAACAATTATTCTATTGCACGAATCCACGTATAAAATGACGATTCATTACTTTTGATAACAAGGATCGTCAAATTCAATCTCCTTTTATGACATTCATATCTCGCCTCATTTCCATAAATGCATTGACTTAGTTATGATCGAAAATTAATATATTTTATAATATGGATAAACTGATACATGAGTTAAATCCATGGATATGGCAGTGATATTCTTTTTTAAATCAAATTGACTTCTTCTTCTTCTTCCTAGCCTTCCATCCACTGCTGGATGTAGGCCTCTTCCATTTGTCTCCATTTTCCTCTATTCTGTGCCGCTTCAATCCATTTCTTTCCGGCGATCGCAACAATATCGTCGGCCCATCTCTTCTGTGGCCGACCGACACCCCTTTTGTCTTCCCATGACCTCCACTTTAAGACTTTGGGAGTCCATTTTGAATTTGGCTGTCTGGCCACGTGTCCTGCCCATTGCCACTGATTTCTATATTGGTTATTTTATCCCTCAGACTTATGCCCAGCATTTGCCGCTCCATGGATCGTTGTGCACATTTTAATTTGTGGACAGTATTTATGGTCAGGGACATTGTTTCCAAACCATATGTCATTACAGGCAATATACATGATTCATAGATTTTTCTTTTTAAATTGATGGGGATATCCTTATTTTTCATTATATAACTGAGCTTCCCGAAAGCTGCCCAACCAAGTCCAATTCTTCTGGGTACTTCTGCCACCTGATTTTCTTTTCCCATTCTTTTCCCATTCATTCCCATTCCATCAAATTGACTGCGGTTCCACAAAAGTATTTTCTTTTTGATAGCACGACCGTTTCGACTAACTAGGCCCTTATCGACTGTTTAAAATAGTTTTTAATCCTCAATAATCCAAGGGGATATACATAGTGGGAAGTTATGATTTCGCAATTTTTAAGGGTATTTTTTTATTGCAGATTATCAACAAGTATCATGATGAGATTGTATTCTGAAAGATTCATCACAACATATCTGTGTGTGTGTGCTACGTACGGCGTGTTCATTTTACTTATCGATTATAGACTAAAGTACTTATCATTATTTTGCAAATATATATAATGTATACCTAATACTCGCTTAGACCCCATTAGATTTTGAAGGATATCTGAATAGTGCTTCTCAATTTTTTAACTGTCAAATATTTCAAAGTGACCTCAAGCTCAGAAAACTTAAACATTGAAAATTTTATTTTCGAATTGGTAAAAAGGCACATCGTTTTCATAAAATGGCATTGAAGAGTTATCAAGTTTTCGTAATAAAATATTTAAATAAAATATAATTGAACCAACTCATTTCATGAAAATGCTGAATATTTTCCATACAAAATTTGAATACTTTATAGAATGACTTGTAAGTGAGGTGTATAACGTTGGCCACAAACCCACTCGTTTTCTTATATGTTTACTTTTTACATCTACATTAATTATATTTAAAATATTTTTTTAGTTAAGAAATGAGTGGTAGTAGTTTATTGTGTTTCATTTATTCATATCATTACGGTATATTCCACAATATGGGTAACCAGCGAGAGGTGTACAATACCTTACATATGGTAGCAATAAACAATTGTGTTTTCCTATACTTCTGTCTCGTCTCATCTATAAAGGCTCTACATTCAGAACTGGTGGTGAAATTAACTGAACTATGTTAGATGACATATTGCCTGTTGTTTTAACGATTACGATAAATGAGGGGTTTGATTCGTTCGCTTATGCCGACGATCGCCTGTTTTTCAGATTCTGTAATCCTGCCTGCAAAGATTTAAAGAGGATACAGTTCAATGCATCGAAAAAGTCGCTGCGTGGATGTCCCACAATAAGTTGAAATTGAACCCAACAAAAGCAGAATTCATGTGGGTAGCATCACCACAACGACAACACCTTATTGAAAATACTCTCATAAACATAAATGGAGAAAAGCTGGTGCCAGCTGCAAGCCTCAAATTCTTAGTTGTTTACTTGGACAACAAGTTGTCGCTTGATCTGCAAATTTCTAAAACGATCAGCTCATGTTTTTTCCAACTAAGAAAACTGAAAATTATTCGTCGAAGCTTACCAAAGAATGAGACAAGAACACTCATAAACGCATTTGTTGTATATCGGCTTGATTACTGCAACGGTATATATGCTGGGTTGCCCAAGTATCAGCTCGATAGATTACAGATGGTGTTTAATGCAGCGGCTAGGCTAATTTACAGTGAAAACAAACCATGTCATATAACGCCTCTTAACGAACTGCACTGGTTGAAGTGTCTAGAACGAATTGACTACAAAATCTGTCTGATGGTGTTTAATGCTTTGAATGATCTAGCACCGAATTACATACAAGAACTATGTCAAAGAAAATAACTCTCTGGGAGGCACCTCACACTTAGATAGTCTGGATCACAGAGTACCAACTCCTTGAAGGAGGTGGACAGGGCCAACAAAGCGGCATACTATGATTGATGCTTTAGTGTGAGCAGTCCATTAAAGTGGAATAAACTACCTCCTGATGTCCGCTGTGCTCAAAGCAAAGACACCTTCTCTAAAAAACTAAAAACAACTCTGTTTCGCAAAGCATTACAGAATTGAGCTACCAGCGCCCTTGGATTGATTTTAAATCATTAAACGGCGCTATATAAATTACTTATTATTATTACCCGAAAAAGATGACGATAGAAACGAGTGGATACAATATTCTATTGCGGTGCCTCATAGCTAAGTCATGTTATGTTAATTGTATTAAGTAGATTGAATTGCACATATTTTCATGTCATATGTAATTTTACAAATTACTGTTACACTACACTCGAACATACCTATTTATTATTTATATAACAATCATGGTGAATGCTTCAATTTTCTTTTGTATATAAAAACTGTGAAAATATTTCCATTTTGCGATGAATAGATTTTCCCATGTGTGGATTTTTGCGTTTTTTTTTTGGTTTTCCGTCCTTTTGATACACATGTGACATCACATTTATCATTTGTTTAAAACGTTTCATATTTTGACTGCTTGAATATCCCAACCTTTTATGTATTATTTTTAAAGTCGAGTCGAGTTGACATATTATTTTTACTACAAATACAATTATGAATATCGTGAACCTTAAAACTGAAGTTTTGTAAATGTCACATCATTTCATACTAACATTTATATGTGTATATTTATTTATTTATCACACCATTTAAATAATCTTTATTAAAAACTATAACTGCTGCCCAACTAGGCATACCTGTTTTAGGGCTAGCAGTGTACATATTATTATAAATATTTCACAGGAGACATAGGTTGTAACTATTTTCATTTTTAAAAATTATTGTACACAGATTAAAAAAATGGAATTGGAGTCATCATGATATGCATATAGGTGCATATTGTATATGTATGTAGGTATCTTGTCATTTTTATTTGACAGGACAACCTTTAATCACCAGCGAAATCAGGTCCAGGAGATTAGCTTGGATTGGACATGTGATCAGATCAGGGGAAGAAAGAGCCACAAAACGTATCCTGCTAAATAACCCGGTGGGCAAGAGACCCCTGGGAAGACCAAGGCAGAGATTGATGGACAATGTTACCCGAGATCTGAACGTGCTGAATGCTTGTGATGACTGGGAGTCCACTGCAGCTGGCAGGAAGGCTTGGAAAGCTATTGTTCAGGAGGCTAAAGCTCTACCGGAGTTGTATGGCCATCGGAAGTAAGTAAGTAAGTAATTACATAAATAAAATAGTTGGTATCTCTTGAGAATATTGAATTGACAGAACATTGATGAATAAGTTTGTTTAAAATAAATTCCTAATAATGATTTCTAAGTAACATTTGATGTGTTTCTAACAATACGAATACTTATTTCACCTGATGAATTTCAAGTATTTCAGCAGCAAAATGTATACTTAGTTAATTTTTTTTTAATGTTATTTAATTTATTTTATTACATTAAACAAAAAATCCATTCCAATTTAAAATTTGTGAATGACATTTTCTGTGATGAACTATTTTTTTTCTCTTATGTAATATTATGTCTACCTCTTTATCTGTTACAGAAACAGAAACATAATTATATTATAATGTTATATTTTTCATCTTGAAACCAACGGTTTATCAGCAGCGGAGACTTCTAATTGGCTGTTAAATTATTATATGAAATGTAACACTGATGTATAGCTGTTAGTCTTCCAAAAAATAATAATTAAATATGTTTTAAAACCTTTTGCGATTCTTTGGCTACATGGGAAAAATAAAAAAATTAAGAAAGACAATGAAATATCATAAAACTTATAACAAGAGAGATTTGCTGGCCAAGAATACTTTGGACTCTTATTTTGTATATTTTATTTTGTATAGCTTCTCAGGCAACTTACATGAACTGTTATATAAAATATTAATTTAACACGCACCCAATAACAAGTTGCCGCATTCTAGAGATTTATGATATCTTACGTATCACAGATCCAGACTGAAAACAAAATAATTAAAAACTATGTCTCCAGCGGGAATCGACCTCGGGACCTTTCACTCAGGAGTTAGATATGTATCTATCCACCTGATCTTCAAAGGCCGATATTTTATTTATTTATTTTTAACTAGCTTTTATGTCCCGCCGTTGGCCAAGAATGTAAAATTGTGAAAGAAAAAGCAATCGTTTTTATAATATTGTCACCCAATTATTTTGCAATATCAGACTATAAAAAGTGGTTTGAAATTTGATTGAGTTTAAGTATTGTAAAATGTTCAAGTGATGGCCACAACCCATTCTTTTTTATATATTGCTATAAAGTGTGAATGAAGTATAATATTTATACAATTTCTGCTCGCATGGACTATGCGTAATGGTTTTAAATATGACTGTTTATCAACGTTGTAAAGAGATTGGTTTGGCCACAACCCCCATTTTTAAATATTATCATCGAAAACAAATTGTAATGTGTACCTATTGAAAATTTAGTAATTTTCGATGTTGGGATGTGGTTAAAATTTGATTAAACAAACGTAGGTACTGAAAAGATCTAGTATTGGTCACATCCCATTCGTTTTTATATTTTTTCATCAAGTGTGCATTATATTTTTGCTCAATTTGACTGAAAGTCTTCATTAACGAAGAAGAAGAAGACTTGAACTATAGTAAATAGTTTTTAATTTGAATATAAATGTTGCGAAGAGTTCAGTAATGGCCACAACCCCCATTCTTTAAATATTAGGTGTTGAAAATTATTCAAAATAGGATGATATAAATGGTTTAAATTTAATTAAACAAAAGTATTGAAAAGATTCTAGTGCAGGTTATATCGTCACATCCCATTCATTTCATATGTATTTTCATCAAGTGTGCATATCGTTAATAATATTTCTGCACAATAGACTATTAGACTTAAAACTAACCCAAAAGACTAAATAAAAAAGAGAAAAATAAGTATAAGACTATAAGAAATAGTTTGTATAAAAAACTATTCCAATGGTCTACATAAAATAAGTAAAAATACATATACCTAATAGAAGAATTAGACTATTGGAAATAGATTGTATAAAAGCTCACCCAAAGGTCTACAAAAAAGAAGAAGAAGAATATTTAGACTATTGGAAATAGTTTGTATAAATACTGACCAAAAGGTCTACATAAAAGAAAATGAATAAGACTATTGGAAATAGTTTGTATTAAAACTCTCCCAAAAGTCTACGTACTTAAATGAAGAAGAATAATAATTAGACTAAAGGAAATAATTTTTATAAAAAAATGACCCAAATGTATACATAAAAGAAGAAGAAGATGATTTAGACAATAGGAAATAGTTTGTATAAAAACTGCCCTAAAGGTCTACATAAAATTAAGAAGAAAAAGAATTAGACTCCAGGACCCGCCGCTTCAGGCCCTTCAGTACCTCCCGTCCCTTTAATCCCTCATTACGTCCCTTCCCATCAGGCCCTTCAGTACCTTCCGTCCCTTCAGGCAGTTTTATACCTCCCGTCCCTTCAGGCCCTTTAGTGCCTCCCTTCCCTTCATTACATCCCGTCCCATCAGTCGGTTAAGAAAAGTTTAAATCCAGAAACCATCCTGGAAGAACCGCGAAGAGATGAAAGAACCTTCTTTTCCCAGGATGCTCTACTTAATAGGTAAAATGACTAAATACACGAAGAAGAAGAAAAAAGTTTAAACCCAGATACCTGCGAAGAGATGGAAGGACAGTTGGACCTTCTTCTCCCAGGATTTTCCAACTTCATAGGTAAAATGAGCAAAAATACACGATGAAGAAGAAGAAGAAGAAATAAGTTTAAATCCAGATACCTGCGAAGAGATGGAAGGAAAATTGGACATTCTTCTCCCAGGTTAGTCCACCTTCAAAGGTAAAATGACCAAATAGACGATGAAGAAGAAGAAGAAAAAAGTTTAAATCCAGAAACCTGCGAAGAGATGGAAGGAAAATTGGACCTTCATCTCCCAGGATAGTTCATCTTCATAGGTAAGATGACCAAGTACACGTTGAAGAAAAAGAAGAAAAAAGTTTATATGCAGAACCCGTCCTGGAAGACCTGTGAAGAGATGGAGGGACAGTCGGACCTTCTTTTCCCAGGATACTCCCCCTTCATAGGTAAAACGACCAAATACACGAAGAAGAAGAAGAATAAGAAAAAAGTTTAAATCCAAAAACCATCCTGGGCATACGCTCGACAATTCACCAAAGTTTCATTATAATCGGACAAACGGTTGATAAATAAGTAAATAAAATAATTTTCCTATAGGAAATCAGTATAGGTATATTATTGTTGATTTGTAAGTAAATAGTATTAGGTAGGTACCTACCTACAACAACCTTCTAAATAAATTCGATTCCTAACAAATTTTATTTGAATATCACATTCTTTCTGTAGCCATGGAAACGATTCGAACACGTAAGTAATATCGAATGGTTCGGATACATTTTTTGAATATGTAGGTATGGTTTGTTCGATGCCATAAAAATGAAAATTGTCAGAAAAATCAAATATTATTTACAAATTATGCAATTTTATTATGCCTATATCTTTACTAATAAATAACACATTTTTACAATATATGTCTTAAAACTTGCCGTAATGTCTTGTGTTTCATTTTATTATTTCATAATTACATTTATTTCAAAGGTTTATTATTTTCAAGAACATATTCATTCGGTGGGAAAATGAAATATTGTATGAAAAGATATTAAAATGGCGGCGTTTATGTACAAAAGGCTTACTTTAAAAATAAGTTAAACATTATAATTATACCAAATATTCACCATGTTTTTCACTTAAACGCTAAGTTATACTTCAAAATATATTTTTTTTGTGTAAATACCTACTTCTAACTTTTAAACTAACAGATATTTGCGTGCAAAATGTACACTTTTTTGACAGATATGACTTGGAAAATTTTGTATGAAAAAAATAATTATTTAAATATTTTTAAAATTCAGCATTTTTATCGCATTCTTTTTAGCGTGACACTGCATCAGGTATACTGGTACATGTTCGCACTTAAATTAGATTTTTAGATGCTCTTGGTTTTTCAGAAGGCGTGAGACAAACACACACACACACATACACACACACACACACACACACACACACATACACTAACATTTTGATTGCTTTATTACTTTAGATTGAAAAAAATGAATATATCCTTGTTAAACAAGTAGGTACATGTACATCTTCCTACGTTCCCTAAAATAAGCACAAGTGCTAGTTTGAAAAATTGTCGGCCTTCGTGGCTCAGTTGGTTAGGTATCTGACTGCTGATCCAAGGTTCCCGGGTTCGATTCCCGGTGGAGACACAGTTTTTAATTGTGTTTTCAGTCTGGATCTGTGAGACGATTAATATCGTAAGTCTCCAGAATGTGGCAACTTGTTATTGGGTGCATGTTAAAATAATATTTGACATAGTACCTGTCAGTTGCCCGAGAAGTAAAAAATAAAAATCAGTGAACGAAATCGGTCGAGGCAGTATTCAAACTCGCGACCACTGGGTTACTAACTCAATGCGCTAACCGCTGTGCCATCGACCCATCTAAATTTATTTATAAACTTTCCGTGCACCCTGTGCAGGTTGCAAATAAATTATTTATGAAAGGGAATTTATTCCCACCAGCCAGTATTTCCAGCCTTAAGAAACAATGATTCCGCGAGATAAAATAAATAAATTAGAGCTCCCCTGGGAATTAGACCAAGCAAAGGAATATTCATTTACATGTTACTTACAGTCACTTGTTTTTTAAAGTTTATCGGGAATACACAATTAACTGGTAAGTCATAAAGTTTATATTTAAATACTAGACAGAGATGAGGCTACCGTAAATATAATATATTGTAGGTATTAAGTCTCTTGTGCTAGTGGTGAATTGTTCAAAATTCTATACATTAAACATTGGGGAATTCAAATAATATGAAATACAAATACGAATGGAGGAAAATTCATTGACTTAGTATACAATGTACAGTTTAATAAAAATAACGTTGGTACATTGGTCGGCCTACGTGGATCAGGTTGTAAGAGAGCTGAGTTCTGAGCCAAAAGTCTCCAGTTCGACTCCCAGGGGAGACACTGTTTTTTTGTTAGATTTGATAGATTACCTACCCGTGAATTGTTGATTGCCCGAGAAGTAGGTATCTACTAAAAATATGAAAAAACGAGTTGTGGCCAACGCTAAACTCCCCACTAACAAGTCATTCTATAAAGTATTCAAATTTTGTATGTATGGAAATATTCAGCATTTTCATGAAATGAGTTTTTTTAAATTATTTTTTATTTAAATATTTTTTTATGGAAGTAATGAGCCTTTTTACTGATTTGTAAATAAATTCTTCAAATTTTAAGTTTCCGGAGTTTGGGGTCATTTCGAAATATTTGATAGTTAAAAAAATGAGAAGCACTATACATATATCCTTCAAAATCTAATGGGGTTTAAGCGAGTATTAGATATACAAATTTGCGAAAATTGAAAAGAATCGAATGAGTACCTACTTTAGTCTATAACCGATCATGTAAAATAAACACGCCTTAAAAATGCGAAATTATAATAATTACTTTTCAACAAAACTCTTCAATAGTTTACCAACAAATATTAAAAACATTAAAAATGCAAAAGAATTTTAAAAACTATCACTAAGATAGGTTTATGAAATAGATGAAAAAATCCTGAAGGAAATAATTCTACCAAATAAAATGTAAAATGCACTATTACAATCAATTTTTTCAACAAATAATTTATTTTTACAATTTTTGTTGTGTGTTAATGACTCATAATGAAATATTGTGTTTGGAAAGAGAAAGAAGGATGCATACACTGAATGCGTAGCGTATGTATGTACATTTACTTATATTATATGTAAACGTATCTATAAATAAACAACGCAATAGACAACAATATAAAACTAGCTCACCTTAGCACATGCTATGCCTAGTGAGGGGGCTAGTAACAAAGATACAAACAAAAAGGATAGGTAGCTTTAACTACATATGTAAGCAATGGTGAAATAATGAAATTATATTTATTGCAATGAAATAACTTATATTTACTTTGTATGTCTACTATGTATGAATAAGCTTATATTAACTTTAATTATTTTGTATCTTATATCTACTCTATGTTTTTGGATAGAAATAAATAAAAATAAATAAATAACTCCCCACTATATCCCCTTGGGTTAGTGAGGAGTAAAAATATTTGTAAAATATTGATTTGACGAGTTTGTTTAAATAACTTACATTTTTCAAAGGCCGTATATAATCGAATATTTTTATTATTGCATATGCGCAAACATTGGATTTTTTTCCCTGTCGGGAGTCAAAGATATTTTTTAACAGATTTTTATTATCTCAATAGAGACGAAGTTGGAATATTTATTGTAGGCCGTATATAAATAATAAATAAATTTGGAATGGTAAAATAAAACCAAAGTTTTCAGTTTTACTAATTTAATGACACTGACTAGTTTCGGTCATCTAGTGACCATTTTCAAAGTGTCAACTCACTTTGAAAATGGTCACTGGATGACCGAAACTAGTCAGTGTCATTAAATTAGTATATAGAACTGAAAACTTTGGTTTTATTTTACCATTCCAAATTTATTTATTATTTGAAATGGAGTTCTACCAAGAATTGTCAGTAGAAAAGTTAAAAAAAGGCCGTATATAGTTAATAACTCTTATTATTACAAGACCCAAAATTGCCATATCTATCTATTCTTAAAAAGCGATAAAAAATTCAAATAAATTAGGACTTTAAATATAATATTCAGCTTGTCTTCTTAGATATAAATAAAAATAAGAAGAAAAGAGTCTTTGAAACTGTGAAATATATGGTTATTCCTATTTTTATTACAATAGTTATCCGACTACACATATTTTTCTGGCTATATTTAAGGAATTATAATAATATTCTCATACTTCACATTTTATTCATAGAGTAGTACGAAAGAAAATTTGATATTGAAATATATTGTAATGTTACCAGGTATAGCACAAAGCAAATTCGGAGGCTTAAAATAATATTTTGAGAAGAAGTTGAAGGATGTCGATGGGTCGAGGAAGGAAGTATATTCAAGTGGTTTTATATTGCAGAGGCTCAGTATTAATAAGTGCCGCTCCAATGTTAGCTAGCGTAGGTTAGTCCAACTTCCAACATATAATGTAATATTGTATAGGAAGAATAATATCCGAGGCAGCCTTTGAAGGAATATCCAGATTATGTCAGACATTGACGCTATTTTACCCTTGTCTAATGTATTCAACCCCTATTTTACGGCTGAAAACACTGACGATTGTGGATGGAAGATTTAGATGACGGACAAAAAATATGTAACAACATTTTGAATAATTTCTCTTTTTATTTTCAGTTATCAGACAGGTGTTAAATTATTCACGTTTATAAATGAACACAAATATTCCAGAAATGAAATTGAACGTCTCAGTATGTTAATGAAATGAAAATGCTGAGACGGGCAACCGGGGTTACAAAGCTTGATAAAATTCGAAATGAGCTAATAATAGCAAGCTTTTGAACAGCCCCCATACTAGAAAAACTTACAGAGAGCCGACGCAGATGGTAGGTATATTGGACATGTTGTGAGAAGACAAAATGATCATGTGGTGCTGCTCTGCTCTAGCACTCCAAGAAAACAGGAAAGCAAAAGGACGTCCGCTATCCACGTGGTGGGGTAGTATGACTAAGCTCATGGATAAAGCCAAAATACCAGCCCCGACAATACAGGACAGATCATCCTGGTGCCAAAGGATTAGGAGAGCCGACCCTACCCAAAGTAGGACAAGGTTAAGAAAATGAAAAAGTATCATTCATTGGATATTTATTTTTTCCTGTCGGTGCCTCCGACGTTGACGTTCACTCTGGAGAAACTCTACATGTCCTGTGCGTTGCGGTATCGGTCCTCCACATGCCTCATCCCGGTCCGTTCCCGTTTATGTTTCAAAGCAGAGCCAGGATATCTGCTTTCTGCTGACTCCGGAAATAAAATAATCAACACTGAATTTGGTAGCCCTGATATGTATTGTATATTATATGATATGTATAGGGAAGCATGGAGGTTGAAAGGGGAGGCCTATGTCCAACATTGGACGAAGAATAAATAGTTCGTTACACCTTGTGCAAATGGCAAGTTTAATAATGCCAAAACTTTCATTGTTTCTAATTGTATTATAATATTCTGCTACTGGGAATCGAACACAGGATGCCATCACATAAACTGAAAGACTTTCCATTATGCCATAGCAGTTGGTCAGAATCTGTATATTTTTTAGTGTTTTTGTTTCTTTGATAATTTAGATAGGTATTCTGCGAATTGTATAATTTTATTTTGGTATATTCAATATGGTGTACAGAAATGTACAGTGATGAATTGGTTGTGATTGTTAAAAAATACATTTTTTCCAAAGATAGTCAGGCATATAAAATTATATGGGTCTTTTTGGTATTGCCTATATTCATGTATGTAACATAACCCCCATTACATGTATGAATAATGCTAATGTAACTTTAATATGGCTAGGTAGGTAACAGGTAACTCCCGAAGAATAAAAAGGAAGGATAAATTATTATGCCGCCATATTTTAAATGTATTTTGAATAAAGAATAATTTTACATGCCTCCAAGAGGTAAATGTTTTTCAAGAAGCGAGTCCTTAAATTACATACGGAAAGGAGAAAATTGATAAAGGGAATTTCATTTAATTCTTCGCGAGTACCTTACCTACTTTTATCTAAATATAATTCTACTAGAGAAATATTTTTATCCAAAGGAATCTTGGTAAGATATTTGGGCGATTCAATTTAGAGAATCTCTTTGTTTCTAAAAAATAATTCATTATTTTGTTTAAAATGTATGTTTTCCTTACCATCTTGTGCTTTACCTCAGGTTTAATTTGCGTAGTAGTTTTTGCATATTGTAAATGCAAACCTAGAACTCTCAATTCCGGTCTTTATTTTTTTATCCGGTTTCTAATTAAACGTATAGATACAAAAGTTTCCATTATTTACAAATTCATGACACCCTCTGTATTAGATTTTCATTAAAAGCTCACGATAAATCATATCATTACTCAAGACGTTTACTTTCTTCAGGTTGTACATCTTTCCGTCCATTTGAAATAATATCCACGGTTGGTAGGTCTACATACCAAAACATTGCATCATTAATTATTTTTCATGAAACTGTTTTTCTTAGGCACGTTGTTTCTTTAAATAGCTTCTAAGATTTAGCCGTTTCCGCAAATGGCTTTTTTAGATTTCTCTCTTTTTTTAACGAAAAACTCGTTTAAATTTGCTATTTAGAAAGCGAACAAAGGAAAGGCCGCTTCAAGGCGAAATGATTCCTTGTTTTTATTTCAAGTTGTGGCATAAATCACAGAGTCTAAATTTGAAGAAGTAATGAGTGTAATTACAGGTATAATATCAGAAAGCAAAATTCTTATTAAGTGGATTTATTCCCAGCGAATTGGCGTTTCAGCTCCTCGTAATTAAGTATGAAGATAATAATTAATCTCGACTTGTATAATACTAAACTTAGTTCCAGAGAAAAACATTCCAAATAATAATATGTAAATAATACAACTTTGTTACTCATGATAACCTTTTTTATATTATTTTAAGAGAGTACTGGTGACGAGAGAGAGAGAGAGAGAGAGAGAGAGAGAGAGAGAGAGAGAGAGAGAGAGAGAGAGAGAGAGAGAGAGAGAGAGAGAGAGAGAGAGAGAGAGAGAGAAAGAGAGAGAGACGTAAAAAAGAGAAATAATCATAATGAAGTTTTACGACATTCTTCTTGGGAGGGGTAGACGGAGTTATAAAGTGCCACCCTGAATGGCCTGAATCAAATTAAATAATTTATTATGCTAACAACCAAGACATATTATGAAAATAAGTATGTATGTATGATACAAAGTCACAAAATAGGTAGAAAAATATGATATAATATTCAGGAAGATAGCTCTATTATATTACTACCGTCTCTTTTGTGTATAGGTGCTGGGTTTAATGACTCATTTAAATTTCATTTGTTGGTTGTAATACTAAACATTTTTCATTATGCAACAATGATGCTATGTGTTTTATAACTTCATGTTGTGGAAATAAAGGAATTCCTCGAATACGCAAAAATTTTAGAATCTACCTTGAAATTAGTAATAAGATTTTTTTTTTCTTTTCAGATGATTGACCTTGTTCCTTTTCAGATGATGATTGATTTGTTAATAATTTATATATGATTCATTATGAGTTTATTTTTGATAAAAACGGGATTAGATTTGCAAAAGAAAAGACAAAACTTATGAATGGATTAGGAAGAAACCAGGAGTAGCGCATGTAGCCAAAAGAATAGCGGAGTTAAAGTGGAGTTGGACGGGTCACATATCTCGGATGTCAGACGACCGATGGACAAAAGTTGTGATGGACTGGAGGTCAAGAACAGAAAGTAGAAACGTGGGAAGGCCCCAGACCAGATGGTCCGATGACATAAAAAAGTAGCGGGTCCAGAATGGCGAAGAATAGCACAGGAGAGAGACAAGTGGAAGTCCAAACGGGAGGCCTTTGTCCGATACTGGACTCAAGAAGAGGCTGAGTAAGTAAGTAAAGAAAAGACGAGTGAAAAGGAGAGTGAAGATATGGGACAAATCAGAAAGTATTTAAAGTTATAGTAAGAAGTGGTTATCCAAAAACATTGACAAATTATTCAGTGTAAATTTGTCGGATATTAAATCTATGATCTGTTTTGTTTTGCGCATCTTTACCTTTTTGATTCTGTCCCTTTAATTTAATTCAAATTAATTTTATTCAGTATTATTCATACATGTGGGGTATAAATAATTATTGTAATATGAGTTTCCTCACCTCCTACATTTCTTCCTTCCCACCCTGTTTTCGAAATTGTTATTATTGTATTCTGGAAAATAAATAAAATTGAAGAATGACTTTATTTACAGTTAAGTATTATTTACAGTTAAGTATTTTAGCATTGTATATATACTAATTAGGTATTTATTTATTTGCTAACTTCATGTACAATAACGTGTACAATGCCGGATTTCTTATCATAAAGCAATTTCGTCCTACCAGCCAAAGTAACGTGAGGCCATGAAAAGTGTATTGGTAAATGCGCAGCAACAAAGATAGGAAGAGAGTAGAGGTTGTGGGTGGAAAGAAAGGTTAGAGAAGGGGTTGTAAATTAATAGTTATGAGACAGGTATATAGTCTTTTTTTGAATCGATTGAGATGTCGTAGTATCATCACTTACGATTTTCTATAGTCTCGCTGATCGTACCTATGTACATCAAAAGAGGAACTGAGAAATTCAGTAGAATGAATGAGGATAGCTAATGTGGTACGATCAGAAGATCGAAGAGGTAGGACGCGATTTGACAAGAAAATAACATTTTTCTCAAGATATTGTGGTGAATTAGTGTTATTAATATTATACAGTAGGGAAAGTAAATGAATGTTACTACATTGAGGTATCTTGGGCCAGCGAAAAAGGTTTCGGTAATTATAGTGGCTTATTTTTTTTGTTTTTGCTCAAGTTAAAATTAAAGTGACGCGATTTTATCACATAAACGCTTCAACATTGCTCCCTCTTTCTCATGTCAGTTTTGTAAATGTCCGGATCAAACTTCAGATCACATCCTTTGGGAGAGTTCTCAACCAATTGTGTCCTCTTACAGATCGGAGATCCTCCTTGCTGTCCGTGGGCCTCTTCAAGGTCCCATTGGACACGCGGATTTAGTGATCCCGAAGAACAATTACAAAGCCTTCAAACGATTTTGCCATAGATACAGTGCCTTTTTATCCGACGATTCCCACTGACTTGTTCACTTCTTTGATACCCTATATAATATATGGATCTGAAGTCGTCGACAGTCCGCAGGTGTGAATCTCCACTTGCACTTGCTGATTGTTCTTTTTGCACCATGTTGCCGAGATTGCTAATCTAGAGGGCTCCATGAGCTACTCTTTGTGCCATGCATTGATTTTTTTTGTTGTTCATTCTAGCGTTCTGCGAAGGGGCCGTTGACAGTCCCCATATGCGGAGCGGGTGGTGGTGGAAGTAGCGAAATTTACAAGAATAAACTAATATGTATTATGTATCAAAACAAGTTGGCATTACTAAAACAAAGCCTCCCGGTTTATGAAACAGATTACTCGGAATAAGTAAAACATCTTAATGAGGTCGCTTTAATTTAAGTAAATTGATAATAATAATAACATTGTCACAAATTACCGTCACTATGGAGCGATTGAGCAAACCGACAAGATGCCAATACTCCATACTGGAAATAAACCTTAAACAGAAATAACCCTTGCCTTGTTGGAAATGAGGGCACTTTAGGGCATAATTAATATTCCCAAGAGCGTTATACTCCCGCACATTCATAACCAAACCCTAGTATGCATACATATATACATTAAAGAGTAAGAGAGAGAGGGAGATGTATGTACTGGGCCGAACTAGACCTTTCATCAACAATTATTTATAACTAGTCTTATCTCAGAGAGAATAAGGGATAAATCTATCTGGAACATTTTGATTACGGCCTGGATTTGTAAAATGATCAAAATCTCGGTCCGGCAATTTTGTTAACACAAGAAAATTGCTTAACACTGTCGATCAAAGCGGCGGAGGATTAAACTAATTAATCTCACCATTGTTTCTTTCTTTTCAGCTTCTCGTCTTCATTTTCTTTATTATCAGCGGATAATGTTTCATTTGTGTGTTTTCGATGGATTTTATCATTAAAATTATTGTTATCTATGTAAAATATTATATTATATACTATTCTACTACGTTCAGACTTTTGCCCTTCTGTGATTTTGAGAAAAAACAAATTCTGTCGAACAATTGAATTAGTCAAGTCATCATAAAGCCATCTTAGTGTTTTTACATTTTGTCGAGTGAAATTGATGTCTTGAATATCAGCAAAATAATATAAATAATAAATAATAAATTCAAATGAAATATATATATTGTATATACTGTGGTTTTAAAAATTGTGATAATGTAACAAAGTTTAGTTTGTCGATCGACAATTCTTGATAGAACTCCATTGTATGCAGATATGTTATAAATATATAAAAATACTTGGTTATAGTTCTATTGTATTTAATTGTATTTAGAATACAATAGAACTATTACCAAGTACCTATTTTTATATATTTACTAGTGAATTCGTATTGTCTGTATATGTAATTGAAAATGGTCCTTTATTACCACCCGTTGCTTCAGACCCTTGAGTACCTCCCGTTTCTTCAGGCCCTTCAGTACCTCCCGTCGCTTCAGACCCTTCAGTACCTCACGTCCCTTCATGCCCTTCAGTACCTCCCGTCCCTTCAGATCCTTCAGTACCTCCCGTCCCTTCAGTACCTCCCGTCCCTTCAGTACCTCCCGTCCCTTCAGTACCTCCCGTCCCTTCAGTACCTCCCGTCCCTTCAGTACCTCCCGCCCCTTCATTACCCACCGTCCCTTCATTAACTCCCGTCCATTCAGCAGGTTAAAAAAAAGTTTAATTCGCGAAAAAATACTGGGAAGACCTGCGAAGAGATGGAAGGACAGTTGGACCTTATTCTCCCAGGATACTCCACCTTCATAGGTAAATGACCAAACACACGATGAAGAAGAAGAAAAAGAAAAATGTTTAAATTCAGAAACTGTCCTGGAAGACCTGCGAAGGGATGGAAAGACAGTTGGAGCTTCTTCTGCCAGAGTATTAGGTCATTTTACCTTCATAGGTAAAATGACCTAATACCCGTTGAAGATGAAGAAGAAATTTTTTTTAATCCAGAAACCATCCCGGGCATACGCTCGACAATTCACCAAAGTTTCATTGCAGAGTACTTATTGAGTACTTATTAGGTCATTTCACCTTCATAGGTAAATTGACCTAATACCCGATGAACAATGAAACAATATATTGTATGTTGTTATTTTTCGTATCTTGCCCGATTAGGTTTTTCTGTAAGGGCATGACTTTCTCTTTGAAAAAATAAAAAAAAACAAATTAAAAAGGATCATTCATCACTGGCGCTACAGTTACGTATAGCCCTCGTGTCCTCAAAGATTCTTTTTATTTATATTTACTTTTTAGGAATCTATTACCTTTGTTCATGTCGTGTTTACTTCTAAAATATATACATATTAAATTGTAAGCTATACTTTCTTGTTGTCAATGTCTGCAAGTATATTTAATACAATAAAGTAAAATAAAATAATAAATACAATTTTTTTTAATACGACAGCAACATTAAATTGCCACATTTTAATGATTTCAAACCATAATGTAAGGATGTGTTTCAAACCAATTTCAATGATTTCAGATGTAAAACAACACAAAATTATATATACTCGTCTCTCATTTAGGGCAGTAGAGAAATAAAAGTCTTTAAAAATATTCGTTAAGAGGCTATAGTAGGCTATATAGTATATTTTGAAAATAATTTCACCAGTACCCTCAAAAGGTACGTCTTTGAAATAAGAAACAGTTTGTAAGTACATATTTATTCTATCGCATGAGTTTTTTGAATTTGTTTGATACTTTTCTTGTAAAATAAGTTTTAATAAGACCCTTTTTATTTTTTTACTGTAAATAACTAAAAAAACTATAAGGGCTATGATGTAGATTTTTACTTCAATCGAAAGAGAATGTGAAAATGTGAGTTTTTTATTATCATGATATTTTAATAACTATTCTTGCTATTTAAAAAAAACTCTAAATTTTACCTTTTTTGCACGATAAAATGTTGTATATCACATATTAGGTGATATATAATGTTTTTTCGTGTTTCATACATTAGAAGGTAATTAAGTGTACATTTTTGCGTACATACGTATACTCAGGGTATACAAGGGCCTTAAAAAAGACCATAATATATTGTATTGTATCTATAGTAACAAAAGCTCCATTTTACTTCAATTAGTTGATCGAGATTGTACATATTGTAGAAACAAATAAGTTTTTGTGCAGAATTTAAATAAAAAGAGCTTCAATGGAAACATGTGTTTGGTCAAATGTTTGTTCCATCAATCCTTGAATATTATCAAGGAAACCGTTTCATTATTTTATCTTAACAACTTTGGAATTATGCCAGTTACTGGCAGTAACTCTAAATGACAACATCTTTACTTGATTTTGATGCCAAGATTTAGAAAACCGAATGCAATTTGTTTTCAATTACTTTAATAGTTCTGAAAACATTACAGTGAACTGTAGGAGAACCGGGAAATCAAGGCACCCACAGGGCTTACGACCTGTCATCGGCTGGTTTGTCAACCAACCTGTCAACCAACCAGCTGATAACAGGTCGTAAGCCCTGTAGGTGCCTTGATTTCCCGGTTCTCCTACAGTAAAATATTCCAACTTCATCTCTATTGAAATAATTAAAAAATCTGTTAAAAAATATCTTTGACTCCCGACAGGAAAAAAAATCCAATGTTTGCGCATATGCAATAATAAAAATATTCGATTATAGTAAACATTTTATAAACGGGCACTAATTTTACGTTTATAATGAAGTCGGTGTAAGAAAACGAACAAAGCAATAAATGTTGGCTACTAAAAAAGTTAAACGCTTGACTATTGGTTCAATGGCCTGGTGTTCTAGCCTGGATTGACTTGTTTTTTAAATGTTATAACAGAAATACAATTTACTTATATATTTATTAATTAGCTGGCTAAAATGGTTTTGACCAGTGTTTAATTTTAATTGAATTTCTACACATTTTTTAACAATTTTTTAAAACACAAACATGTTTTGCATTTATGACAGAAGCGTTGAATTTCCGTGTAAGGAATAATAATGTAGAATAATATTTGGGGAGATTTCCATAATCAAATTTGCTAAGATGTTCTTACATAGGTGTGTGTAAAATCCAAGGTGCTGCTTGGTGCTTCGATAATTGCAACCGAGTTGAAGATTGTGTTAAAGTTTAGGAGGAGCTTCAAGATTTGTAAAGTAAAGTTTGACAACTTTTTGTCTAGTTTATAATCTCGGAAAGACAATTCCAAAACTATTTGCATCTTGATTATTATATCATGTGTTTCCATCACCTTCTCACTATATGTGTTTATATATCCGGTAAATTTAAATTAAACTTTCATCTAAAATTTGTCTACATCAATTCCTGAAAAGTGAATTATAACTAAAATTAAACTGCGTACCTCGTTTTATTATAATTGTGAGCAATTAAGATTGTTGTTATTGACTTGAACAATTTGTAGTTTGGAAAAAAATGATAGTTTAGAGGTCAAAATACTATCGTAATTTGTTACATTTTTATGTTAGTCATTGGACCTGGGGGGCAAGTCTGGTCAACAGGCGGAATAAAAACCATCTTTCTAACCCATATCATGGATATAATTATCATGTGTAGTTCTATAACATCTAAAGCTAGGGTTAAACATGGATGGTTTTGATTTCGCCGATTGACCAGATTGGCACCCCTGGGGGACAAGTCTGGTTCGACCGGTGAAATCAAAACCCTTGTGATTACCCATATCATGGATATTGTAACGGACGAGATTGGATTAGGTTTAAGTTATGAAATGTATCGCGGAAAAATAAAGCCAATGTGCCTGACTCTGATTATATTGTATTATATTGTAATGTAACTGGGTAGCGGCGAGGATACATGTGTAGGGCCTAGCCGGGAAATGGTGAAAGTCGTTCGGCCGCCGGCGGATACCCGCCGCGGTACACGACTGCACACCCCCGCGCAGACCGACTAGCATGCCTCACCGCGCCCGAAAATCGTTGTACCGCCGGCCGCTCATTGACCGGCGGCAATATATAAATATACGGCACATTGTGCAAAATATATGTTCTTTCATACCACTACCTGCGTTTATAATTTATCTCTTGACTCGACGCTGCCTGAACCTGCTTGGAATATGGAACACTCGACGACCCTGCCTGAACCTGGACTACCATTTTGAACTGGAATCAACCACCGACGGAAGCATTCATCCCGAATATCTCTTCTACATAGTATACGAGTCGTATACTGTGTAGCGAGCTGCTGGAGCTACGTGGAGACGACGAGGCGATCCACGGTGAAGAGGCGAGCCACCGCCTTAAATAAAATAAAGTGCTGCGTTCGGCTAACCACTGCCGTCCGTAACATTTTTGGTCCTTCGAGCGCCGGATCGATCTTCATCCAGTGTGTATAATCGCCAAGATGACTCCATCGTTGAGAAGCGGGAAAAATGCTGCCAAGGAGCTGGAAGAAGATGTCTCCGACAACGACTCGACGCACACAGTCGAGACAACGAGCGAGGACACCATCGTACAGCTACGGAAGGTTATCCGTGAACAAAAAGTTCAACTGGAACGACAGCAGAAGCAGATGAACGAGATCCTGAAAGCACGCACGGCCGGACCCGACCATGCAGCACCAGGAACATCCAATGCAGACCACGTCACGCCGGAGCCAACCGCTGAGACCGAGGCCTCCAGGCGAACGCGAGAATGGGCGACAAAAGAATCGGATCGGATGGCGTTCTTCACAGTCGCCTTCAACGAAGCCTGGCGGGTAGCGTCAGCACCCGACAGCTGCCCGTCACCCGAGCAAGAGACCCGCAGTAACAATACGCCAAGGCACAATACGTGTATGGCGAGAGACAGTACGGCGGTAGCCCTGCCGCTGTTCTCCGGAGACGCCATGGACTGGCGTAACTTCAAAAGTCAGTGGGATCAGTCGACTCAACTGTGCAACCTGACCGACGCAGAGAACATCCTCCGGCTGCGACAAGCGTTGACCGGAAAAGCGCACGAAGTCGTCTCAGCACTGTTGACCGACGCAAAAAACATACCCGAAATAATGGACAGGCTAGAAAAAAACTTCGGTCACCCCCAGATGATAGTGGGTGCGATGGTGGACAGGCTGCGCAGAATACCGCGCGTCGCAGAGCCAGCATCCATGGACACGTTGCGGGACTTCGCATTGGCCGTGAGCAACGTGGTTTCGACAATCAGAGGGGTCGACAAGACGTACTTGATAGCACCTCAACTACTGGAAGAGATAGTGGCGAAGCTACCGATCTACGTGCAGCTGATGTGGTTCGATACAGGAAGAAATAGAACCACCAAAGCGACCACCCAAGAGCTGTCACAGTGGCTAGACGGATTGTGCAATGCGGCGCCGAACATGGGCAGTCTACGCTCAGGTAAACCGGCAAAACGAGATGCGCAACGTCGAGACGGAAACGCCACTGTCCACCACGTAGTAGAGGAAAAGAAAAATACACCGGCCTGTGACTTGTGCAATGAGTTACACCCGCTGTACGATTGTGCAATATTTCGGGAAAAAAGTGTAAACGAACGTTGGACATACACGAAAAGCAAGCGATTATGTGCCGTATGTCTACTTGCCGGCCACAGAGCGAAGTTCTGCAAGAAGAAGAGGAAATGTGGTATCGAAGGATGCGACATGCCGCACCACCACCTACTCCACAACCCTCGCAACAACAACGCTGCGCCGACAGAGAGTGTGTGCAATAATATTGCACGAGACGGCTTGGAAACAGAGACGCTCCTGAAAATACTCCCGGTGACAGTGAACGGGCCAACCGGAGAAGTGAAAATACACGCACTTCTCGACGAAGGGTCAACAATCACCTTGGTAGACGCAGCAGTGGCACGCGAAGTCGGCGCCGACGGACCGGCACGACAGCTGAGATTACGCGGGGCAGGCGGAATGCATACCGACGTTCAATCACGCCGGGTGCGACTGAAAGTAACGGGCGACAGCCATCAATACACAGTCGCTGCCTACACCGTCAAGGATCTACGGCTACCACACTCGCTGATGATGAACGCCAGCGCGTGCAATGGCCGCTCGGGAGCGTCGAGACGCACCACACTGCCGCAGATGCTGCTAGGGCAAGACAATGCCCACCTAATTGTATCCCGCGAAGTACGGGAAAACGGAGGCGCACGGATTGCGTCACGCACTGCCCTTGGATGGACGGTGCACGGCGGCGGCGGACCAGCGCACGAAGAAGTTGCACAACATACCGTCGCTTGCACTATCGCCGCCCAATATCGGGAACTGAACGAGTTGGTGAAATGGAGCTTCTCGGTGGACGCACTGGGAGTCACCGCCGCCGCCCGTGAACGGGAAGAAGACAAAAAGGCTGTGACAATCATGCGAGAAACGACGAGACGATTACCAGAGGGACGGTGGGAGACCGGCCTTCTGTGGCGAAACGAAAACTCACACCTGCCCGACAACAAGAATTGCGCAATAAAACGGCTTGCGCAATTAGAGAAAAAATTAAAAGCCGATGATAAAATGGCGAACGCATACCGCGAGAAAATGAAAGACCTTCTCGCCAAGGGGTATGCACGCCCATTGGCTGCCGATGAAGCTGTCACGGCAAATCGGAAATGGTATCTGCCTCACTTCGCGGTCATCAACCCGAAGAAACCCGGGAAGCTGCGCATTGTCTTCGACGCCGCCAGCAAGTACAAAGGAACGTCACTGAACGACACCCTGCTCGCTGGACCGGACCTCTTATCATCGCTGCTCGGCAATGTTCTACGTTTTCGCGAAGGAAAGATCGCCGTCGCCGCAGACATCAAGGAGATGTTTCTGCGAATTAAAATCAAGAGGGAAGACCAGGCGGCTCAGCTATTCCTGTGGAGAGACACCCCCGGAAAACAGCCCAGCACCTTCGTCCTGACATCCATGATGTTCGGGGCGAAATGTTCGCCGAGCAGCGCGCAATATGTTCGCGAACAGATCGCCGAAATGTACCAAGCGACGCACCCGAAAGCTGCAATGGCGATCCGGAAGAAATTTTACATGGACGATTATCTGGACGCCGCCGACACGCCAGGCGAAGCCGAAACCTTGGCAAAGGGCGTAAGCGCCCTCCTCAAAAGCGGCGGATTCGAACTCGCCAACTGGGCGTCAAACTGCGAATCCGTCCTAGGAGACATACCTAGACACAAGAGAGCGCCGGCCGCCGTAGATATCATCACTTGCGGCGAGTCCACAGAGCGCGTCCTCGGAGTCCGCTGGGACCCGAAACGAGACGAAATATCATGTACGTTCGATCATCTACTGGGAGATTGCGACGAACACCCGACAAAGAGGAAAGTCCTGGCGGAGACCATGAAAATATTTGATCCGCTCGGCATTGCCTCATGCCTCACCGTGCGAGCCAAGGCCCTCCTACAAAGAATATGGAGGTCTAGCATAGACTGGGACGATACTCTATGGCCGGAACACCTGTACGAGTGGCAGGCCCTGCGAGCAGCGCTGAGCACCGCCCATTGCGTGATTCCCAGGTGTTGCCGATGGTATCCCAACGCACGGAGGACCCTACACGTCTTCAGCGACGCATCCGAAACGGCGTATTGCGCCGTCGCCTATATGGTAGAAGGTACGCCAACCGACACTCGAGTAACCTTTCTCACGAGCAAATGCAAAGTGACACCGCTACGGCCGCTATCGATACCGCGCCTCGAGCTACAAGGGGCTCTCATAGCGGCCAGACTAGCCGCCACCGTGAGGAGGGAGTGCGAGAAGCCGATCGAGGAGACGGTGCACTCAACGACAGTGTTGCAATGGCTGAGGACCGACCCGCGGTCATACTCAACATTTGTCGCCAATAGACTGGGCGAAATAGACGAGCTGACAGACATCAAAAGCTGGCGGTGGGTGCCGACCGCACTCAACCCTGCCGACCTTGGCACCAGATGCCAAGAGATGCCCGACCTCCGACCTGATGGCATGTGGTTCGGAGGCCCCGGGTTCCTGAAGAAACCACCCACTCAATGGCCCGTAGAAAGGAGGACCCACGTACGACACAACGAAGTCGAGATGGAGGTGCGGCCGCAGACCGTCTTGGTGACGTCACAGCTGCGCGGTCGCGACATGAGCCTTCCCGACATAGCGAGATTCTCATCGTGGATTCGCCTAATCAGAACAACGGCCTGGGCAGTGAGATTCACCGAACGATGCCGGCAGAGGGGGCCTGGCGGGCCCGAACTCACATCAGCCGAGATTGCACAAGCAGAACGAAGATGGGTTGCGCAATGTCAAGACGATAACTTTTTCGAAGACGTGGGCCCGTTACGACGGGGGGAGCCGATAAAGGCCAGCAGCCGATTGAATATGCTGAAGCCCTACGTCGACGAAGAAGGAATACTGCGAATGGGCACGCGACTCAACGCGCTCAGTGAGATAGCGCGCGGCGTACAAGCGCCGATCATCCTGGACGGGACACACCCATATACTCGACTCTTAATAAGGCAGCATCATGAACGCGCCCAACACGCAGGAGTCGAAAGAACGATGGCCGACCTGAGAGCCTCGTTCATGATCATCCGTATGAGAACGACGGTGCGAAAGGTGCTACACGAATGCTTACGCTGCCGACAAGCGCGAGCGAGACCGTCACCACCAATGATGAGCCAACTACCGCCGGGACGGCTTGCCCACCACGAGAGGCCCTTCACCCACTGCGGCCTCGACATATTTGGGCCGATGATGGTCGCCGTCGGGCGGCGCAGAGAAAAGCGCTACGGCGCTCTGTTCACGTGTATGGTGACTCGAGCCATTCACATAGAAGTCACCTCATCGCTCAGCACCGACGCCACGATAATGGCAATCAGACGAATGACTGCGAGACGCGGTCAACCGAAAGTTTTCTACACCGACAACGGAACCAACTTCAAAGGCGCCGACAATGAAATTCGGGACGCCTTCGCAGATATGCAATCAGACAAGCGGATGGCCGCTGAGTTGGCAAACCGCCGCATAGAGTGGCGTTTCAATACGCCTTCGGCGCCGCACACTGGAGGCGCCTGGGAGCGTTTAGTGAGGTCTGTGAAGATCGCACTAACAGCCGCTTTGAAGGAGCGAGCACCGCGTGAAGAAACGCTATTAACAGCGATCGCGGAAGCGGAATACACCATCAATAATCGAACCCTAACACACGTATCGGCCGACCCAAGAGATGAGGAGCCCCTAACGCCTAATCACTTCTTGCTGGGATCGGCCGGACGAAGGCCGAACCTGTCAATCTACACGTCAGCACAGGAGGAAGTGTGCCTTCGTAAACAATGGAGGCTGGCGCAGCAGATAGCCGACATGTTCTGGCGGCGGTGGGTACGAGAGTACCTACCTACGTTAGCCCAGAGAAGAAAATGGAGGGAACCGGTTGAACCCATCAAGACCGGCGACATAGTCATTGTGGTCGACGCTTCCCAGCCACGCAATCACTGGCCGCGAGGCCGGGTGATCGAGGCGATCACCGCAGCAGATGGACAAGTACGCACCGTCCGCGTACAGACAGCCACCGGTACATACCTCAAGCCAGCCGTCAAAGTAGCAGTCCTTCCAATCACCGCCCGCTAAGAGACTAGTGCCGCGGAGCGACACGGGGGGAGGATGTAACGGACGAGATTGGATTAGGTTTAAGTTATGAAATGTATCGCGGAAAAATAAAGCCAATGTGCCTGACTCTGATTATATTGTATTATATTGTAATGTAACTGGGTAGCGGCGAGGATACATGTGTAGGGCCTAGCCGGGAAATGGTGAAAGTCGTTCGGCCGCCGGCGGATACCCGCCGCGGTACACGACTGCACACCCCCGCGCAGACCGACTAGCATGCCTCACCGCGCCCGAAAATCGTTGTACCGCCGGCCGCTCATTGACCGGCGGCAATATATAAATATACGGCACATTGTGCAAAATATATGTTCTTTCATACCACTACCTGCGTTTATAATTTATCTCTTGACTCGACGCTGCCTGAACCTGCTTGGAATATGGAACACTCGACGACCCTGCCTGAACCTGGACTACCATTTTGAACTGGAATCAACCACCGACGGAAGCATTCATCCCGAATATCTCTTCTACATAGTATACGAGTCGTATACTCAAGAACAAACTATGCAAACAACACTTTTATTAACCGCAGCTGCAATATGTACAATAACCTTAATCATAAGCCAGATATTTTTAACAATAGCCTACATTCATTAAAAAAACAACTAACATCAATATTATAATGAATACTTTATGTACCAAATTGTACAATTTTTGGTATGTCCAATACTGTATTAATATGACAACTCACCCTTTCCTCCTCTCCTACCTTTCTTCATGTCCCACCCTCGCTTCATAAAATACACACATACACACACACACACATACACACACATCACAATTGTACACTTACACCACACTTTTGTCTTTGACTTTGTACTGAATTGTCTTTTATTATGTATATTATTCTGTGGAACAATGTAATTGGCTTACTTTCCTGATTGTTATTTTTTTATTAATGTAAAACATGTAACAGCTGTTTTGTTTCCCAAAATAAAATAAATAAATAAATAAATACTGTGTAGCGAGCTGCTGGAGCTACGTGGAGACGACGAGGCGATCCACGGTGAAGAGGCGAGCCACCGCCTTAAATAAAATAAAGTGCTGCGTTCGGCTAACCACTGCCGTCCGTAACAGATATGATTATCGTATGGAGTTCTATGACATCTAAAGATATTATAGAATTCCATATAATAATTATATCCATGATATGGGTAATCGTGAGGGTTTCGATTTCGCCGATTGGACCAGACTTGCCCCCCTGATCTTTGAAAAAAAAAATACATATTATAACAAACAAAGTTTTCTTATCAAATATTGCAAATTGTAATTCAATCGAATATTTTTATTATTGCATAATAAATAAAAAAATAATAAGATTGTTGTTCATAATTTCACCCATAGATGGCTGTAGTAAAAATTCCTTATTTACAAGCGAAAATAATTTCAGTATTACAATATATAGAACTTTCAAAATTGAATTGATAGGGATCTCATTAAAAGGCATAATTGGTGAACGTTGCGCAAGCGCATAAAGTGATCACGTAAACCAGCCGATGACAGGTCGTAAGCCCTGTAGGTGCCTTGATTTCCCGGTTCTCCTACAATAAATATTCCAACTTCGTCTCTATTGAGATAATTAAAAATCTGTTAAAAAATTGTAATTCTTTAAGTACCATTTATATTGTTTCACAGTAGAGTATGTTTTTTTTTAAATGTTCTGTATTTGAATTTAAAATAACTGAATTTGACATTGACAGTTAGAAGGTAAACAATCTATGGTTTTACGTGATATAGGTATATTTTTATTTGATGAAATGTGTTTTTCACACATAATACGTATACCATGTATGGGTTTAAGCCATATGAACTTTAACTTTGCCAAAACTCACTCCTCCGTGCGTGCAGTTTGGGGTCCGAAATTACGCTTCACAATCAATTACAATATAACTTTTTTTAACATTTAAGCAAAAATGATTACTTAAATGATGATCCATCGTCTTGTTATGATTCCCAAATTGAATAAAACTTATTTTGCTTTAAGATTAAAGCAAATGTATAAATTTTAGCTTTCTGTACTCCTCCTCCTTAAAAAGGGGTCCGAAGATTCGGTTCCACGTATAAAGATTTTATTTATTTGGCTTATGTAAAATAATGTGCACAAAAGCAGATTTATTGTCAAAAGGCAATCTCTACCAATCGATCAATGCAGAGTAAGGTCTCAAGTCAGTACAAAAAAGTACCCAAGATGAAATACAAGGATAAACAGAATGCAATAAGTAAAAGAAGAGAAATTTGATGAACACAGAAGAACTACTGTAGGATTACTCATGAAGTTGATCAACAAAAGTTCAAGATCAGTTTCAGAATTAAGTAATCTTTGAGCTTCAAATTAATTAAATACTTGTATAAATTTATACAAAAATTAATGAAAATTTTATGATGATAACTGTAGAGAAAGATTAAAATTAAATTATGATCGAATACTGATTTATACATTTTTAAGATTAAGGCAAGATAAGCACGTATTAAGAATGTTTCGTGAATAGCCCCCCTATTCGTAAAATAGTTTTTTCTTAAATATTTGAACGTATTGAGACTTCATCACATCGTTAGTTGAGTTGTTTCATAGTCTAGCTGATTGTACTTGAAAAGAAGACCTTGAAACTTCAGTTTGAAAAATTTAGTAAATTTTAAGTTAAATTTTATTTAAAATTTAGTAAATTTTATAATTGATCGATTTAAACTCGAATTTGAAGGATTTGTTTATGATGTCGGAGCTCATTGTTAATAGAGGTTACTATATCTTCTTATTGTAAATTCGCCTTATTGCGAGTGTGGCCTAGATCTAGAAAATCTGGACCACGTATTCTTTGGATGCCCTATTAGAGATCGATACAGTTTATCGATACCGATCTTTCTGTGGAAAGATTAACGAATTGCAGTTTCCACTAAAGATTCGACACCTTCTTGCAATTGCTTCCCCGATAATCTACAAAGAAATATTAAAGTTCATTGAGAAAAGCATGGTAGTTTTGTAGGCGTTGTTTGTCTTTTATTAAACTGTTTTTTGTTTTTATTTATATGAAATTCTCATGTCGTCAAATGGCACAAATCGACTTTAAATGATTGTATTGCCTAAATAAAAAAAATAATAATAATATGTTCTTATTTCTAACATAAGTCTAACTTAGGTACGTTGGAAACATAGTAGTATATGTACGTATGTAGGTATGATATCAAAACTATTCCGACATGTTTGAAGTGAAGGTATGTTTATAATTCCAAATCTGTCCCTGTAAAGGACATCAATTGGGCCAATATTGGTGTAGTAAGACATAAGCGTTTTGATCTTAGAGTTTCGTCTATCTTATACCTTCATCACGTATTATCAAAATTAAGATGGAGAGAAGAGGAATAATAATATGAGATAAAGGATGAAGATGAGGACGTGTTCTAGGACTTAACGTTTGATTGACTTTAAGCTCCCGATAATACACCATTTTCATAAATTTCATTCAATGGCTTGTATTTAATATTTCTACCTCAACGGATAGGTAGGGAAATGTGCGTTAAAGTACAAAGATGGCGGAAATGAAGTGTGATGGTATTCAATTTGTAATATACCTACTTTAAGTATTAGGTTGATGTAAAAAGTCTTCTGATGAAGACTTTGTGTCAAGTTAATATGTAGTTTCCATGGTTCTGGTTAAATAGTCAACCAAAACTCTATCAATGCCACCTTTGTTATCACCTAAAGAAACTTTCTTTGAAGTCTATTTATAAGTTATTTTAAAACTTATCAAACGAAAATTTTGGATTTGATTTAATTTCATCCTCTTATGTCGACCTTTTATATAATAGATTATTTTCTACAAATGAGTTTATCATTCAATCAGATATCAAGTAAAAAAAATGTTGAAATCTCGACATTTAACTTAATTTCTATAGCAATTAGATGAACGGTTTAGGATCGCATACCATACTTACAAACGTTAATTTTTATTAATATAAAATTGTTAAATAATTTCAGAGTTTATTTGTTAACACACTGAAAGTTCATAAGTATAAATTAAATCATTTATAAAAATAAATAAAAAGTCACTTTTAACCCACAAATGGGAATGGCTATATAACCTAAGCACTTTCGCCTAACTCAGAGCCGGCAACCTCAGAGTTTGATTCTTGTCTCTGAAGATGCCGGCTATATATGTAGTCTGAAATCCATGTTTCGATTTCCAGCTTGGTAAAAATTGATTTGAATTTATCACGTAATCATCGCTTCTCAAGATTGATGATACTGGATAAATTGTTGAAATTTCCATTTAGTAACTACTGCAAATTACTGTGGAAGTGTTCATTGATAAAATAGACACTGTGTTATAAAGCTAGAAAAAACATGTCATATAAAGCTGATGAGTGTGTTGTTCTTTAGGGTTTTTTTATCAAAATCTTAAATCAAATTCTATTTTCAATTTGTTCTTTGCTTAGAGAAATATGTCATTTTATTTTACCAGAATTTTTAGCAAGACAAAGATTTTGTATCAAAATCTTTCAAATATAATAAAAACTAAAGTTCATATTATACTTTTTTAGACAAAGCTGATATTACTGGAAAAAATACTAGGACAAAGAAAATATAATGGAAAATATCGTCTCCGTGCAGTTTGCTACAAGATAACATCACCAGACTCGATTTTGATCAGGGACTGGGAATTTTGAGGAACAAATCAATTTCTAACAACTGGATATACCCGATAATGGAAAATCAAAAATGTCGTGGCGTTGCTTAAACCGCACAGACAACTAGAAGGGTTTATTTGTCCTTATTATCATAAGCTTAAAAATAATAGGGAAATGTGGTACACTCCATGTCGCTTAGTAGGATCCCTCGGAAGAACCCATGGATATCCTCGGTATAGGGGAATAGGAGTATTGCGCCGCTGACCCAGATCAAGGATTTGATCCTTAGACAGAATATTATCCCTCCCCTTCTAGTAGATTACCCCATCTAGGATGTCGCATGTCGTAGCATAAGTGGTTGGATTACGTATTAAATTACTGAGAAATCGATAAGCCCATCTAATGTGTAATGTGTACACTAGGCTGTGCTGAACCGACCAACACGTTGTTATTATGAGATCAGTAAGAAAGTAATTTTATTTACATAATATATTATTCACGCATATGAAATAGGATGATATTAAAATTCACATATTTATTGGAGAGGGATTTGCTTGAGTTATCAGAATGAAATAAAAGCTGTTCTACCATGTTAATTCGCATTAATATGTAAATTTAGGAAAATGATTATTCACATAAACCAGTTTTTCCGGTCTCGAAAAGCAATAATTGCTGGTGAAATTTATATAAATAATGTTAAAGGATGTACTGTCACTTATAAATAATTATGTATTTATATGAAAAGTTACTCTTATTAATGGAATCTCCCTGTTCTTCTTCAGCCCTCTGTCCTTCCCTGCTGGATATAAGCCTCTTCCATTTCTATCTGTCGGTTGCTGCTTGCAGTCAATTTTTACCCCCACAGCGGCTATGTCGGACTATCTTTTTTGAGGACTTCCGACGCCTCTCTTGTTTTCCCAAGGTCTCCATCTTCATATTTTAGGGGTCCATCTTGTGGGGTCTTGTCTTGCAACATGGCCTCGCCCATTGCCACTTTAATCTTGCTACGCGATCCATGACGTCCGTTACTCTGCTTCTCTTCCTAATTTCCTCATTTCTTATTCTATCTCTTAGGCAATAATAAATGGAATACTGTTTTCAATTAAGAGGGTGAGTGCTGCCAACGTAGCTATTTTTTCAATTTGAATTTGCATCATTACTACAAGTCGAACCTTTTTGAAAAAAATAACCTAGTTTGTTTAGATATTAATAAAGAAAAATGTACATTAATTTTTTAATTATGTTCTGTATATATTATTGTAGAAAAATAATAAGTAACCCCGATTTTTGACATTTATCGTATATTTCTAAAAAACTATATGGTATAGAGCATTATATTTAATTATAAATTAAAGAAGATCAAAATATCAGGAAAAATATGATTCGACGTTGTTAATATGCATCAGGTTAAGTTAATAACTCAAAAAAACTATTATTTCGCAATGGCGCTGAATGGAAAATAAATGTTTTTTAGGTTTATTTACTATACCTGAAGCATTCACTTCATATTTTTCTAGATATTTTTGTCTTCTTTAATTTAAAAAAAAAAAAATATGTTGGACTACGCCTTATATTTTATTAAAAATATTAGATAAACGTTGATAATCGGGGTATGCCATTATTTTTCTACAAGAATTTATACAGAACATTATCAAAAAGTAAATATATGTTTTTCTTTATTAATACCCAAAATATCTAAATTATTTTTTTCAAAACGATTTGATAATAATTAATGATGGTATATCAAATTGAAAAATAGGTTCGTTGGCAGCAGTCCCCCCCTTAAGCGAAAGTCGTAATAAGCAAAGTGGGTACTTATTTGGTTTCAAAAATTTAACAATCAAAATGATATTGTTATTTAGAAACCAGAATACGACTTAACAACTGCTGATGTTTATTCAACAAATAAATAAATTAGTATAAGTAGAGTAGATATAAGATTGATATAAAGTATACGTTGGGTAAGAGTTGTTAATGACCGAAGTTAGGATCGGAGGTTAATTTTACCCTCTTGTCTAATTTAATTACCAAGAATTTCCAGTTTAAGAAGATGAAGCAAAAAGTTTCCAAAGGTGTTTATAGGCCCGCGGTTTTCTACACAAAATATTTATATGTACGGTGTATGTAATTATAAGAAAAGTAATTTAGCCAAGTTTCACGGTTCCGTGCCCACCTCTATACAACTCACCGACAACGTAACGAAGTTGTTTCAAATAAAATCAAATCAAATTTCTAATTAATTTTGTAACGGAAAAACAGACGAGATCCTTTGTGATGTTGTTTCCAGGTTGGTAATGTTGTTTCTCCATGTTTCCTGGCATCTGTTGCTACAGGTTGTGCTGGATACAAGAGAGAACCATTTTCCACACCTTCACCTTGCCTGGGATTTTCACGCGTGAAAATGACCTCAAAGAATCGGTTGCTTTGATTGGGTTCACATCGATACTATATACATATAACAACAAGGAGTATGAAGGGAAAAATGCAGTTTATTTTGAAATCGAATATCAAGGATATTGAAAAACACAACCACGCTGTGCGAAAGCTTTTGATTTCGACTCTTAGCATTGAGGACATTATTTAATTAAATTATATTTATTGGTATTGTACCTATTCTTATTTATCTTTATGTATTTTGGGTGTTCTATTCTTCTGACCTCACCACACACATGTGTGGTAAAACGGTGTATGATAGAATAAGAAATTAGGATATTAGACGAGAATGTTTGATTGAAAGATATATCGTAAGTAAGATGAAAATAAATGCCCTAAGGTGGCCACATAGAAAAAATGACTGATGACCGTCTGACAAAAAAATATATAATGCTGATAAAAGAGGAACGAAAAGTAGAGGTCGGCCAAGGAAAACTTGGCACGATCTCTTAAATAGAATATTGAAAGATAGAGAACAGAAGAGCATGTGTGAGAAGATGGATGGACGTGAACGAAGCGATAAATGTTTGTCAAGAGAAAGGAGTCTGGCGTTCGGTTCTCTCTGCCTACCCCAAATAGGGAAAGGGCGAGATGGTATGGCATGGCTATTTTTCTTGGTATTACCCTTTCTTTCTCTATTATTAGTATCTTCGTTTTGAATCTTCAGATTATATAGATGGTCTTACCATAATTGTTCACCATTATGACGATGTGAGGGATTGAGCAATACCGGTGAATGGGAGTCACGTTTGCGAACTTAATTAAATAGTGCGTAAAATTATATATAGTGTTTTCATAATTCAAGATAATTTATCAAACGCATTAATATAGTATCGGACTAAGACCATCATTAGAGTGTATTCTGCTGAATAAACATCCTTGAAATACTCTTGTTACCTTGAAACGGCTATAAAAACTAAAAAAAACTAATGTTTATTAGTAACAACCTCAAGATTTTTATAAAAATATTTAAGTTATATAGGGTGTCTCAAAAGAATGTTTATTTTTAGGTTGATTGGAAGATGTTTATTTATTAACAAGTCCGACTTTTAGCAATTATAATGTTTTCTTTTGTACGTGATGTTTTGTTTTGTTTGAATTTTATTTTAGCTAAAAAAGATTTATTATTATTATATTTAGTGGATCAATTAAAAAAAAGTAAGACGTGTATCGAAAAAATGTTTATTATGTAATTATTTAAGTACACAATTTGGGAATTTATTTCTTAAAAATAATATCGTCCAAATGTAGACCCTCGCGTTCGCAGCACTCATTTAATCGAACAGTAAAATTACTTATAACGGCTCGGCAGGTGGACTCAGTGATGGCTACCATTTCGTGACGGATATTTTCTTTCAAATTTTTGATTTTTGATTGGAACATGATTGATAAACTAGAGTTGGGTGCATTCAGTCTAAATTAAAAAAAAAAAAAAAGAGTCTCGATAACTGAAAACAAACTGAGCAAACTTGATACCATCACAGCAGATCTGCGGGAATCAATGAATGAAGTCAAGTCCAAACTGGAAATCATGGATGCATTGTCCAGGAAGAACAATATCATTTTGCATGGCGTTCCCGAAAGGAAACAAGAAAATATATTAAAGATAGTTGAAAATATCGCCGAAGTCACCAACTTTCCTTTAAAAGAAGAGCATATTGATCACTATTGCAGAATGAGACATCCAGCCAAAGAGAACGCGCCGAGAGGAATACTCCTTAAATTCACTAAACAGTTGCAACGCGACAACTTCCTGGCAGCAACAAAAAAGTTCAACTCAAACAAACCATCTCAAACTAAACTGAATACGAGCCACATTGGATTCGAAGGAAGCCCAACTCCAATATTCCTTCAGGAACATTTGACCCAAAAAACCCAGAAACTCTTGGCTCACACTAAAAAATTTGCGAAGGAGCATAATTTTAAATATTCATGGACACGAGATGGCAGAATATTTTTGCGTAGAAACGACATATCACCCCGTATAATTATTGATAGTGAGGCAAGATTGCACAGGCTCGCAAAAGGTACTGATGACTAATGTCATCTAAATGTTTATTCTGTTTTTATATTTTCTTTGTTTTTCTCTTTAAGCAGTCTCTAGTAACTTTCTCTAAATGAATTTAACTCTTTATTATATGAATGTGCGTGGCACAAGAACTAAAGTAAGTGAGGTGTTTAGGAATATACTAATATCGAACTACGATATAATCTGCTTGACTGAGACGTGGCTAAATGAATCTATATTCAGTGGAGAACTTGTCGACAACCGTTATGACATTTTTAGGGTCGATAGACAACATGACACAAAAAAAGATGGAGGCGGTGTTCTCATTGCATGTTTAAAATACCTTGAATCCAAAATTATTAAAACGGATTACGATAAGCAAATTGAAGACGTATGGGTCCAATTCAAGCTGAAAATAAGAAATAGAGTTAAAAAAATTAATCTTTGCACTGTATATATTCCACCAAACAATGATTTAGAATCGTGTTATAAATTTTATGATAAAATTAGACTTTCATATGTAGAAAATCCGAATGCGCTTAATCTCATACTCGGAGATTTTAATAGGCCTGATATATCTTGGACCCCTGATGAATCCAATACTTTAACCCCAATACTCTTAACTACAAATGCAAGCTCATCAAATCTAATCGATACAATGTACTTTTGTAGTTTTACACAACGAAACAATGTGGCGAATGCTAATAATAGAATTCTCGACCTAATTCTAACGGACATATCAGAAATATCTATCACTCGCTCAAAAAAACCTTTGTCTAAGGAAGATGCGCATCATCCGGCATTAAAAATTAAAATTCAACATGAAGATGTTAAAATGCTAGCATTCAAAAATGATAACAGACCAAACTTTTACAAGGGAAATTATGAAGAAATTAATAATGAGCTTAATGAACTAAACTGGGAAACCTTATTTCATAACAAAACTGTCGACGAAACTGTAGAACAATTCTATAAAACTTTGGAGTCACTGATTGACAAATTCATTCCTAAGAAAAAATCAAAAAATAATTTCCCGCAGTGGTACTCGAAGGAATTAATAAATGTCTTAAAGCAAAAAGAAAAATACCACAAAAAATATAAAAAATATGGAAACGAACTTGATAAACTAACATTCAGTATAATGAGAAAAAGAGCCAAACTACTTACGGCCTCGTGTTATGATAATTATATCAGTAATATGCAAAAAGAATTCAAAGCAAACCCAAGAACTTTGTGGAAACCGATTAATGATAAACGGCAATGTACAACCACTATACCAAATCAGATGATCCTAGGAAACGAATCAGCTATTAAAGGCGACAATATATGTAAACTTTTCTCCAAATATTTCCAGTCAGTATTTAATCCACTAAGTAATAATTTTTACCCCTGTAATCAAAATACAGCGACATCGCGCATATTAACCAAAGTTTGTTTCTCACTTGAGGACATTATAAATAAACTAAAAAAGACAGACATAAATAAGGGAGCAGGCCCAGATGGTATATTGCCTATTTTCATATTTAAATGTTTTTCAGGTATAGCCAAACCCCTTACCATAATTTTTAACAAATCGATTTCAAATGGGCACTTCCCCACCAGATGGAAAAATGCAAATGTGACACCGATCTTAAAAAAAGGTGCCAGAGATGATATAGCTAACTATCGACCAATATCTAAGTTAGATTGCTTTAGCAAAATATTTGAATCACTTGTTCATGAGGTTTTATTCAGTCATGTCAAACAAGACATAATATATGAACAACATGGTTTTCATCCTAAGAGATCTGTAACTACAAATCTATTGACATACTCACAATTCATTGCTGAAAATGTGGATAACAGAATCCAAGTTGATAGCATATATACAGACTTTTGCAAAGCATTTGATAAGGTAAATCAACGTCTTCTAATAAGAAAACTGAAAATATATGGCATTAATGGAGAATTACTTAAATGGTTTGAGTCTTATATTTCTGATCGATCGCAAACAGTAACAATAGGAGGGCATAAAGCGCCACCATATAAAACAACATCGGGAATCGCACAAGGATCACTACTTGGACCGCTTCTATTTTTATTATTCATAAACGACATAGCCTCGTCAATTAAATACTCTGAATTTTTGCTTTTTGCCGACGATCTAAAACTGTACCGTAAAATAGAATCTATCACAGACTGTAATCTACTGCAGAAGGACCTTGCCTCCCTATATACTTGGTGTAAACTTAATGACCTTTATTTTAACTACAGCAAGTGCCAATATATTTCCTTCACAAATAATAAATCTAAAATATCTTTCCAGTACAACATAAACAACAATTATTTAGCAAGATGTGATACTGTGAGAGATTTAGGAGTCCTATTCGATTTTAAACTTAAATATGACGCGCATATAGATGAAATAGCCAAAAAAGCTTCTAAACTACAAGGGTTTATATGCAGGCAGACAAAGGACTTTTCGGACCAAACAGTAGCATTGAGTCTATACAAAAGTCTCGTAGTTTCTGTTTTAGAATATAATTCGGTTATTTGGTCACCGAATTATGAAGTGCATAGTCAGAGAATTGAGGGAATTCAAAAAAAGTTCCTCAGGATTCTGGCTTATCGCTCAAAGAAATCAAATCTAGATACATACGAAAAAAAAATGAACTTTTATAAAATAAACTCCCTGAAGGAAAGAAGAAGAATGGTTGGTTTAATTTGCCTTTATAATGTCGTCAATGGCAGACTAGATGCCCCCAATATACTGCGTCTATTAAATTTTAACGTAAAAAAAGTGTATACAAGATCTCGGGACTTTTTTATTTTAAATTCATATAAAACTAATATAGGATATTTCTCCCCCCTCCCTAGAATTACTCGCGATTTTAATATTATATCGTTGTCCAGACCTCTTGTAGATATTTTCTCAGAGTTAAATGAATTTAAAAAATGTATTTTCTTGCCTTGATTTGTGGAGCTTGTGCAATCTGTGCCCACATAGTATGCAATGCGGGATCGTTAATGTGTGCGAATTTTTTTTTGGTTGTTTCTTTCCTACCTACTTCGATTATATTTTTGTAAACAAGCGAATGACTCTTGTATGCTTTAATTTATTTTGATTTTATACCTACTACCTTGTATGCTTTTGGATTGTTTTAATTTTTATACTTTGAAATTTGAAATGTTATACAAATTTGATGTAATTATTTTTTTATGATTAATCGTGTAAAATAATTGTAGGTTTAATCCTGTATATTTTACCTAAATAAATAAAAATAAAAAAAAAAAAAAATAAAATGCGCCAGGGAAGTCAGTTTACTGGCGTAAACTTTAGATTTAAGATAACCCCATACGGGTCAAATCAGGACTGCGTGGAGGCCAATTTATGTCACCTCTCCTGGAGATCAATTTGCCTGTGAAAATTTCACGAACTCGTGGCAGAGATGTATTGGACGTATGTGACGTTGCTCCGTCCTGCTGGAACCATGTTCATTGGTTATAGCCAGGAAAGTTTTGCAGTTCAGGCACCAAGAAGTCGTCTAACATTTCCACATAACGCTCTGAATACAAATATAAACTTTCATTTGAGACACCTCGTATAACAATTTTGAATGTGTATTGTAGATTTTAAACTCGAAACAAAATATAAAAGGTTATTATGTTGGTTGAAATTATTACTTGATGATTTTTTTTCAATAGTATCAGAACTGTTCCTTCGTCAAATTTGCTCTGACACTATACGACGTAAAAAATATTCATTAGTATTTAAATCAAGAGGTTTTGTTATTTTAATTGCATTATTAAAATGTGTAAAGATATTTGAAATATTTTTTACGGAGTTATTCGCTTGGTAGTTTATTACAAGCGTGGTCGGTTATAAACGAAATGAAGATAATTACAGAAATAAACCTATCCGAGTTTTACTCAAAACTGGTGTAAAATCAGCACAATCTGTGTATAAAGATATCACCATAGAAATGGCAATCCAAGAGGGAACTAAGAAGAATGAAAAATAAGAAGGAAGGTAAATAAATTTGAAACGCAATTAACAATCGTGATCTCAGCACAAATTATAGCAAACAGCTTCTGTTAACGCTTCTTTTGTCAAATGATTTACCGACTTTCTTTCTACGCCTTTGCTTTTGTTCTCACTTAGGGCCTTTCTATTATTTCTCCTTTTATTTTATCCACAGTAACAGCCATGGAAACTGAGAAAGCACAGATTGTCATCCACTTGTGTTTTCAAATAACAATATTATTCCTTCGGCGAATTTTCCTAATTCGACCTTAAAAAATAAAATTTCATTTGCGCAATGACAAAGGATACGAAGGAGAGGGAATTGAATGAAGATTTTCCAATGTTGGTAATTGTAAAGTTGAAAGAAAAAACTTTCCCCGAACATTATATAAACATGTTTGTGAAAAAAATAACTTTCCACTGTAAAGTGAACACTGAACACCCATGTAGAATAAGATATGACACATTAAATAGTATTTTAAATTGATACGGCTTTAGCAAAGAACCCACAAATAATAAAAAGGAATAGCGACCGATTAAATTTGTTCTTAGACGAAAACATCAGGAGGCATTAAAGGAGAAATGTAAAGTGTTCATGATGTTGGATATATAAAGACTATACATACATACAATTACATTTACCCGAAACGCAGGCATTTTGACTTAATTTGCATTTTGACATTTAGATGGGTCGGTGGCAGAGCGGTTAGCGCGCTGGGCTAGTAATCCAGTGGTCGCGAGTTCGAATCCTGCCTCGACCGATTTCGTTCACCTATAGCACAACCATTTATTTGCTTATTTTAGGGAACGTAGGAAGATGTATATGTACTTGTTTAACAAGGACATATTCATTTATAAAAAAAAATTACATTTACCCGAAACGCAGGCATTTTGACTTAATTCAGACGAAGGAGAATAATTTATTATTTAGATGAAGTCGTTTCTGAAACATGTTCATATTCTATACATAAAAAAAAGAGTTCAACACATATTGCGAGAGAGTCGTTTTTACTCCTCGCTGCTCCAAGGGGATATAGTGGGAAGTAATGAGTTCGCAATTTATAAGGTTAATTTATAATTGCAGATTATCAACTAGTATCATGCTGAGATTTTACTCTGAAAGTGTCATCACAGTGTATCTGTCTGTGTGTGTGTGTGTGTGTGTGTGTGTGTGTGTGTGTGTGTGTGTGTGTGTGTGTGTGTGTGTGTGTGTGTGTGTGTGTGTGTGTGTGTGTGTGTGAGAGTGTGTGTGTGTGTGTGTGTGTGTGTGTGTGTGTGTGTGTGTGTGTGTGTGTGTGTGTGTGTGTGTGTGTTTGTTTGTGTGAGTTGTGTACTACAAATGTGTTATGTACGACGTGTTTATTCTATTATTGTGTGTGTGTGCGTGTGTGTGCGTGTGTGTGTGTGTGTGTGTGTGTGTGTGTGTTTGTGTGAGTTGTGTACTACAAATGTGTTATGTACGACGTGTTTATTCTATTTTATTGATTTTATACCAAAGCACTCGTTCGATTCTTTTCAAATTTTGCAAATTTCTATATCCAATACTCGCTTGGACCCCATTAGATTTTGAAACATATCTGATCAGTGCTTCTCAGTTTTTTAAGTGTCAAATATTTCACAGTGACCCCAAGCACGGGAAATTTATAATTTGATATTTTTGTTTTCAAATTGCTACAGCGGCACATCGAAATCATTCATAAATTGCATTGAAGAGTTATCAAGTTTTCGTAATAGATTATTTAAATCAAAAATAATTTAACAAACTTATTTCATAAAAATGTTGAAAATACATACAAGATTTGAATAATTTGTGGAGTGACTTGCTAGTGGAGAGTATAGCGTTGGCCACGAGGCAATCATTTTTAATAGTGATTCTCTTAATTACTTACATACATACATACCATCACGCCATGACCCTTGCGGGGTAGGCAGAGAGAACCAAACGCCACATTTTTCTATCCTGGCACGCATTTCTCGCCTCGTCCACATTCATGCATCGTCTCATACATGTTCGTCTGTTGCTCACACTTCTAACATTTCCGTCTTTCAGAATATCGTTCACATGGTCGTTCCATCCCTTTCTTGGGCGTCCCCGACCTCTCATTCCATTCCTTTCCGCTCTGTATATTTTCTTCGTCAGGCGCTCCTCATTCATTCTCCCCATGTGACCAAACCATCTCAATGTGTTCACCTTCATTCTAATAATGACATCTTTCTTCAACTTACATTCTTTCCTTATGTCCTCATTTCTTACCCTGTCGTACATCATTACTCAATTACTTACCTACTCATATACATTTTTTATCTTTTTTGAGATGCCTACATGCCCTACATATATACAAGTATAGAGGAATCTTTTGCAGGTCCTTGTTGTGTGTGAGTTTTCAAATAGGTAAACTTATATTCACATCAGTTTGATTTCTATTATCAATTAAAGCATTTTTGTAGCTTGCAAGTAATTCTAGTAAACAATAAAATTCTACTTAATTCTAGGAAGAAATCACCTATTTATCATTTTGACACTTGCACAGGACGCAAATAAATACGAGAATAAATACGGTGGTACAGTAAGATGATCTAATCTGCTGAAAATAGTTGTCTGTTGATAGGACTTTATTTAAAAAAAAAATATTTCATGACTTTCAAAGACATAATATATCGTTTTACATAATATATGGTTTCTGCAGAGTGATTCTTTTAAATATTTCTATAAATAATTTAATATTTTATATAAGCCAAATCTCCCTACAATCAGGACTGTTGAGGCTGTGGGATTTTTTGCTATGTAAAATAATATCTCTTGGTTTTATGCGAAGGTGTAGGTATACTTGTAGAATATTATTTTATTAATATTTCTATTCTCGAAATCAAAGAGAATCGTTCAAATGAGAAGCCCGATATAATTTCCTTTGATATTACTAAATATCAAAAGTTTTTTCATGTTTGTCATATGTGGCTACAACAAAATAAATTATAGAAATATGAAATTTCATCAAATTACCTAGAACAGTAATTCACAAAAATGTAAAATGGAGATAATAATATTGAACGAGTACCTACCTTTATTTAATGAGGCAGAATTTTGGTTAATTATGAAATATTTGCTTCATGCCTTTGTTATTTTAAATTATTTGAAGGCAGTTTTTATTTCTGCCAATAAAAGCAGTTTTGATATTTCGATATTTTTTTTGCGTAGGTATATTAATTAAAAAAGTAATTACTCAATTAATTAAGTAATTACTCAAAGATTTTTTTTCTTAAACAAAATATGTTGAAGATATCTTTTATCAGAATTTGTTCCTTGGGATAAACTTGTTTGACCATATATAAACATTATGAGTAAATTTATATTATCTCAATAACGATTGAAAAGGTAAGGCTAAATTTTAATGTGGCTAATGTTTCGAACGTTCTAATGGATCAATGGTCAGGATACAATAGAGATCCCAAGGAAAAAATATTTATTTATTTAATTAATATATTTTATTTGTTTATTTAATTGCTTGTTTATTTATTTATTTATGTGTTTACTTGTATATTTATTTATTTTATTATTACCAAAAAAACATAGGTATTACACAAGAAAATTACATTAACAAAAAGAAATTAAAACACTTTACAATATAACTTCCTTCAAAAAGAGATGAACTCGTGTTTTGAAGGGAGTTGTAACTTCACAAACATAATACAAAAAAAAATGAAATAACAATAAACAAAAATTAAATAATCATAGATAGCAAAAGAAAAAACAAAATTAAACTTATTTAACAAAAATATACATAATTTATTTATTTATTTATTCATTTAGGAATACAAACAGTTACAGAAAATATGCATATAACTAATAGTAACATAGAATTCAAAGTTTATCTGCAACCTTACAGTATTCACAATATAAACATATGAAAGTGAAAATTTGCAAAGTAATACAATACTAATAAAAGACAAAACAAGTAAAGAAGAAAGAAAAAAAAAATCAATTTAAATTAACATAAACGAAATGAAATAGATAAGAAATTAATTATACAGAAATAAGTATTGAGGCGAGAAATAAATATTGAGGCGAGAAATAGAGAAACAAGAGTTATACATTAACATAATGATAATAAAGAGAAAAAAAAAAACAAAAATACATAAAATAAAATTAAAATTAAGGAGCCATAATTCAATAAAAGAGATGGTGTAGTATGTTATGACAGATGATTAATATCTCAATGGAGTATGTGTATTATTATGTCATCGCGTGTTGTGGTGATGATTTTTGAATGTGTTTTATTTCGTGTTTGAATGCTGTGTATGATTTGGAGAAGATGTGTGTGTCTGGAAAGGTTTTGTTGTATTCATTGCACATTCTGTTGGTTGGTTTCCTAAATCCTGCATTTGTGTTTGAAGTTGACGGGAGGAAGAGCAAGTTGTTTCTTAGGCATCTGAGTGGTGCATGTATGTTAATTGAGCTAACGAGTGCTGGACAGTCAAACGTGCTATTGATTATTTTGTGTAGTGTTGTCATGTCAAATAGGGTACGTCTCTCTTTTAGTGTGCATAGATTGTAATTATTAAGTAGGTCAGTGTATGGTAGTCGGGGATTCTGTGTTCTGTATTGCATAGTCTTGAGGTATTTTTTCTGAATTGTTTCAATTTTTTCGGCGTATATGTTGTAATGTGGATTCCATATTTGAGAGCAGTATTCGAGTTGTGAGCGGATTAACGTATTATATAATATTAAATATGAGCTGGTTTTTTTGAATTCTTTAGTCAATCTCATCACAAAACCCATCATTTTATATGCTTTGTTGATTATGTTTTCCACATGGATGTCAAAATGAAGTTTGCTATCAAACACAACTCCTAGATCCCGAATATTGTTGACTTTGTCAAGTGGATGAGTGTCGATGTAGTAATTATGTTGGATAATATTTTTATTTTTTGTAAATGTGATAGTCTTGCATTTAGCTAAATTAAGATATAGTTTATTTCGCTGACAGTAATCGTTTAATCTATTTAGGTCGTCCTGGAGAGCTGTGCAATCGTGTACATGTTTAATTTTAAGGAAAATTTTTAAATCGTCAGCAAATATTAAAAAATTACTATTTATGAAACATGAGTTGATATCGTTAATTAATATCGTGAAGAGTAGTGGGCCAAGGATTGAACCTTGAGGTACTCCAGATGTTATTTTTACTTTATTGGAGGAATGGCCGTTGAGAACAACTACCTGATGCCTATTTGTAATGTATGATTTTGTCCACCTGAGTAGGCTGCCTTTAATTCCATTATCTGATAATTTTTCCATTAATATACTATGGTCCACTTTGTCGAAGGCCTTCTTGAAGTCTGTATAAATTGAGTCAATTTGAATTTTGTCGTCGAGTGATTGGAAGAGATATTCTGAGTATACTAGCAAGTTAGTTGTCGTTGATTTGTTAGGCATGAAACCATGTTGCTCATCTACTATATTTCTTTTCACGGTTGCTAATATTTGTCCATGAACGATTTTTTCAAGAACCTTAGGTATTGCTGACAGTATTGATATAGGTCTATAATTTTCGATGTCATTTGTGTTGCCGCCTTTGTGAATAGGGGTAATGAAAGCTTTTTTCCATTTATCGGGGAATACCCCTTCTGATAAACACTGATTGAATATCAGCGCTAAAGGGTGACTTATTGAGTATGCAGTTTTTTGAAGAAAGAATGGGGGAATTTTGTCCGGGCCTGGACCTTTACTGATATCTAAGGAAATAAGAATTTCCCTAAGTTCACCTAGATTTATCCTGATAGATGACAGATTGACAGAATTATTACTATCTGGAATGATGTTGTTTTGGTCAGATGGTAATTCGGGTTCAAATACCGATTCAAAATAATCTGAGAACATGTTTGCTATTTCGTTTGGCTGACTGGAGGTTTTAACTTTGTATGTCATCGTAGAAGGATAGCCTGATGTAGTTTTTAGGGATTTAGTATACGCCCAGAAACTTTTAAGATTACTAGTCAAGTTATTCTCAATGTTAGCTATGTATGTTCGGTGATGATCTTTTAGTAATTTTTTGAAACGTCGTCGAAGTAAAGAATAGGAGTTGAAGTCTGCTTCGTTTCCGTAAATTTTCCATTTCTTCCAGTACTTACATTTTTCTTTTGAGATATGGATTAGAGCAGGAGAGAACCAAATGGGATATTTGAGGCTGCGTGTTTTCTTGAGCGGTACATATTCGTTGATGATTGTATAAATAATATCGTAGAAGTAATCAACGGCAGTAGAGGCATTTATGTCTCTAAAAATGTTTTCCCAGTTTGTATAAAGTATGTGTTCGTTGATCGCTTCGTAATTACCATTTCTGTAGTCAAATTTTTTCAGGTCTTGAATAGGCAATGTAGTTAGAGCTTGTGTGGATAAGATTATGTTCAGTGCTGGGTGATGTCGATCTTCGTGGGTGATTGGATCGATGGACTGAGTAACTGAGCAACGGTCATGAGACATAACTAGATCTAGTGTTTTATTATTTATGTTAGGTATTTTGTTATGTTGAGAAAGATTCATGAGAGACATTAAATTAATTAGAGCTCCAGCGACGGGATTTCTGATATTAATAATGTTATTTGTAGGTGAGTCATGTGTCCAATCTATGCTAGGAATATTGTAGTCTCCAAGTATGAGCATATTCATGTTAGTGTGTTGTGTGTATAGATTACATAATGTATTAAATTGTAATTCGTAAGTGGATAACGGAGTATTTGGGGGAATGTAAGTTGCCGCAATAATAAGTTTTTTGTCGCCAATGCTCTTGTCTGGAGAGGTATTCAGTGTTATAAATATGTCTTCAATAGATTTGCTTTCCCACCCGTACATACGGACTGCCGTGTAATTTTTATGTATTGCTACGAGGACGCCGCCAAATCCTTTTTTATTGCTTGTCTGATTATCCCTGTCTCTGCGGTGTACAATATACCTATTATCAAATAATTCCGAGTTATAAATATTTGGACACAATCCTGTTTCTGTGAGAACAAAAATATCGTAGTTATTATTCAATATGTTCATGTATGTATCATGAAGTTTGGTTCTGAGACCATTACAATTTTGGTAATATATTGTTAGGGTTTTATCCATTTTTATGTTCAGTTAAGTTGGTTGACGTGTTGGCACCTATACCGCACTGAACGCTCGATTTCTGAAGTGTTTTTGTGACACCGAGTGAGAATGTATTGAAAAACAATTGTTTTTTTTTTTTTATAGTAAGTGCGTTATATACCTTGTCGCAATGACAATATTTAGTCGGCTTAAGTCTTAGAATTATCTTACTGCATTTAATTACAAGTATTATAGGTAAATTATTAGGTAATCTTATACCATAGTTCCATGACAGAGATATCAGTAGTATTGCTTGGATAAAAGATAAAAGATACATTATATTTAACTGTGCGACGATTTTGTAAGTACATAATATTGCTTTAAATTTAAATTTTCGCACTTGTAACACAGTTAGTGCATCTACTATGCCTCGATACGAAATTAGTATTGTTGTGCAAGCACGCGGTTGAATACAGCGATACATAGTGTAATTCTGTTTGTTTAAAAATATTTTTGGAATAGCGATTAATGCATAGTAGTGCAGGTGGAGTACATTAAATTTATGTTTAATCAGAGCATGATAAAAATAGTTTAGTGTAGATGTATTATATCCATTAGGATAAGTAATATTTTTTGATATTTTGTCATAGTGCGAGTATGACAACGAAAAATTCGAATAAAGTGCGTATAATAACAACGAAAAAATCGAACGTGCGCGCAATACAGGTGCGTAAATGTTAGTAGGTTTATAATTGAGTTTGTGTAATGTCGTGATAAGTATTTGATATGAGAAAATTGTGAAATTGCATTGCATTAGTAGTGAATATTTTGTCAGTGTTCTTGATTGACAATGAGTTTCATTGTGATTACATAATACATAATTATATGGGTAAGTGCAATAATGTAATTTAAACATGTTTTCCCGTAGATAGGAATGTCTATGGAATACACAGTTGGATGAAATCATTGTATATGGCAAATGTAAATAAGAGTTAAATGAATTGTGTGAGATGTATAAATTTACGTATGTATATAAATATAGAGTATATATAAATATAAAGTATAAGCAGTACAAATAGCCTGGACCGAGAAAAAGGATATAACATATCATAGTATTTACATTTTTGTCAAATCTAATTCGTTTTTTAGACATAGTACATGAGAAGTTTCGTCTTTTCTAGCATATATATTAAAATTCTTGATCCATACAAATTTGTACCGCTTATTGTAAGCCGTTTGTCGGGCGTTCTTGTATAGTAATTTGTTTTTGAGCGTCAAGTGCTCTGACAAGTATATTCTTTGTTGTGTCCCTGCGGAACCAATGTCTTCTGTAGTCAAGTTTCGACGTTTCTTGGCTGCAGTCAGTAGTTCATCACGCTTCGATTTGGAGTAGAGCCGGAGTATGATGTTCTTAGGGCGGTTTTCCTTCGTGTCTCCGTGGGCCACGCGATGGACCTCTTCAATGTCTTCTGCAGAAATCGAACAGCCCATTGTCTGGGCAATTTTGCACACGATGGACACAATATTTTCATCTCGCTTCTGAGGGACATTTTGTATTTCTACATTGTTGCGCCTGGCTTGCTGCTCCATCTTATCCAACCGAAAGGTTAATTGAGCAGCATGAGATTTCAAGTCATCAGTGTTAGATTCGTTGAATTTATTGTTGAGGCAGAGTAGATTGTTAGTTAATTCTTCGTTCTTCCTTTCGACCTCTTGTAGCCTTGCTAAGGTTTCGCTGTTGGTAGTTGACAGATTGGATATTGTTTCTAGTAATTTAGACATTTGCTGTTCCAAATTTTTTGTGTAAGTGGTAATTTGGTGATCTATGTGTGAGAGCATTGAGGTCCGGAAATCGTTAAACTTTTTATCCATTACAATAGTAATTTGTAACAATGTAACAATGTACAAATATATAAAAAATACAATTATGAATAATTAAATAAGCATATAATATACAACAATGAACAGTGAATATTTTTTTTTATCCACAAACCCTCTTTATATCTTTATAAAATTTCTTTAAATCAACAATATCTGCATGTCTCTGCTCAGGCAATAGATCGTTGAACCACTTTACGCCAAGATACGTATAGTGGTTTTGTGCGTAAGTCGTCCTTTTTTTGGGATATTGAGCATTATATTGAATCGACGAGTAGCTCTAATGTTTGTTTAATTAATTACATATATGCATTGATGATCGGTAAAATTAACGGAAAAATATTGAAAATCATCTGCATATAAAAAAAGTAAACCTCTTTAATATAATCACGGCATACCTCAACATGTAGGGAAACAGCGACAGGTTTGCGGATACGCATAACCTAATAAAATCAAGCATGACACATGCGTATATCCCAAAGCACATTTATTTTATGTAAATTTCATAATAATTATGCAATATTTTTGTTTACTTTGGTTGAAGAAGCGATTTCAAGATTCAATTTTGTTTCTCATATATATTGATAATTTGTGCCGTCTTCCTGTAGATGGAAAAATAATAAGTTTTGCTGATGACACTGTACTAATAGTCAGTGAAAAAACTTGGAGACAAAGCTACAAAATAGCTGGTATGGCAATTAACAAAATAAAAAACTGTCTGGATAACAGCCTTCTTACATTAAACAATAGTAAAACTAAATACCTTACATTTAGCGCCACACAAGCAGGGCAACCTTTACTAAATTCGATGTTTTCTATAAAAATACATTGTTGTGTACCTAGAGACTCTTGTGACTGTATCCCTTTGGAGAGAGTCACTGCTATAAATTATTTAGGTCTGACCATAGATAATAATCTAAGATGGCAAGACCACATAGAGACACTAACAAATAGAATTCTAAAACTTGGTTATATTTATAGAAACCTTCGAAAAATTCTAAAACAAAAAACATTAAAAACTGTCTATTTCGCATTGACTCATTCATTGATCTCATATGGAATTGTTGGTTGGGGTGGATGTGCCAAAACTATCTTGGAAAAACTTTGTCTAGCTCAAAGATGCATTGTGAAGATAATTATCCAAAAACCGTTTGATTACCCTACGGAAAACCTCTATAACGATTTTAAAGTATTTGACCCGAGACAAATATATATCCAGCATATACTAACTTATTTTCATAAAAATATAATACATCACCAGAAAACACAACAATCCAGAACCACACGAACAAGCATTACTTTAAATTACATAATCCCTCATATGAAAACAACTTTCGGACAAAGAAATGCATCATTTATCGCTCCACGAATTTATAATACTTTACCTATGTCTCTCAAGGTAATAACTTCACATACATTATTTAAAACAAGAATAAAAAAATATATAGAGACAAGAACAAATAATATTGTTACTGAGTATATAGGTACGTTGAGAAGACCACAGAGCAAATTTTAATGTCAAACTGCTACATAACATAAATGACAACAACGGGTGTGCATATTATGGTAGAAATAATATTAGAATAATAACATATCAAAATTTACTGTATCAGTTTATACTTTTGTGTTTAAGATATTGGTAACTATGTAATATTGTAATTTACTGTGTTGTGATGTCTGGTGTCCGCTCTATGTAACTATGTATAAGCAAAATGTCAAATATTTGGCTTGGTAAAATTGTAAACTGCTAGCCCTAGAACAGGGTTACCTAGTTGGGCAGCAGTAATCTTCATAATAGTCTTTGTGATAAAGGTGTGAAAAATAAATAAATAAATAAATAAAATAAATAAATATCAAGATTTAAATGAATGTCAAAATATACAAAACCGGATAGTTTTCTTCAAAACAATTATTCAGAGATCGATATTTATTTGTTAAATCATTTACGGTGTATACATTGCCCTTTACATTAAAAAACACATATTGAAAAAAAAATCACATAAAAAGAGAAGTCTATCCATTATCCAAATATCCCCATAATATAACGAAAATAAAAGTCAATAACATGATTGGATCTTTTATCCTTTCCTTTAAATTGAATACATATAAATATGCAAATCAGAAAATTACACATTTTATTTGAGGTGTTGTTTTTATAAATGTTTTAATAAATTGTCCTTACAGTGCTTAATATAGGTAATCGAACAAATAATATCAGTCAGTTAACTACATATAATCATTGATATACACAAAAGCCAAGAAAATAATTAAGATAAAACAAACTACATACATATGTACATACAACATATGTAGGTATAAGGTAAATATCACAATTTTTCTAAAAAAAATATCTGTTTTGTCGGTTGAGGAGTGCGGATAGATTACATAGGTACTAAAAAAGGAAACTCTTCAAGACCCATTTTTCGTGATTTGAATCATGAGGTCATATAAGAAAAGGATCTAAATATAAAGGGTCATCTAAGAAAAGGATCTTTATATAAAGGGTCATCTATGAAAAGGATCTAAATATAAAGGGTCATCTATGAAAAGGATCTAAATATAAAGGGTCATCCATGAAAAGGATCTAAATATAAAGGGTCATCTAAGAAAAGGATCTTTATATAAAGGGTCATCTATGAAAAGGATCTAAATATAAAGGGTCATCCATGAAAAGGATCTAAATATAAAGGGTCATCCATGAAAAGGATCTAAATATAAAGGGTCACCTAAGAAAGCATGACCATGTAAATTAAATACTGAAACAAGGAAATGTAAAAAGCTTGAACTACCGATATGTGTGAGACTAAAAATTAGTATATAGTGGTATATAGTATATAAATAAGTGTATAGTAGGTATATACATAGTACCTATATAAATATAGTTTAAGTATACTAGTATACATGAATATTGATGAGGCGATAGATGCGTGTCAAGATAATAAAATATGGCGTATGATTATTTCTGCAACCCTAAGAGGAACATGGCGTGATGGTGTTCATGTATTTTAGGTAACATTTTTTTTCACGATTCCAAATAATACGCTGGCTATCAGCTGTTCTGAACATGTGTGTGTATGTATGTAAGTACATAATATGAAAGGGACCGGCTGGACCCAAATAAGTTGTTTGTAGAAGAAGATTGCAACTCAGGGTTATTGTATGTATGTATGTATGTTGAGCTTAGCAAGAGTTAACTAACATTCATTGCCGCTTTCTGATTCCACGTTTATTGGATCTTTCCAAGTTGTGTTTCTGCTGCTTGTTTCGGGTCACAAGTTTGATCATTAAGGAGAGAGAAACTCTACCGCAGAACTCTGTTCTCCTATTACATTTACCTAATACATTCTGGGAACAATTGCACGGGAAACTCAATTAATGCAACGTTTATTATATTCTCCGGGAATATACCAAATACATGCCTTCCTATGTAGGGTACATTCCTCACTTACATACAACATTCTCATTGTTTGCCCAGTTATGATGTTTACATGCCAAGGTTTGAAGATAGGTACCTACACTACTGTGATATGCATATTGTATGCACCACAATTTAATTATTTCAGTATTTTCGGATCTCTTTATATGAATTCCATTTTGATAAAAATAAATTAACGTGACTACGTAGGGGACACCAGCTATTAGAATTTGGGTCCATTATGCTTCTATAACAATTCTATTTTAAAACTTCTTTTGACTTCTTTTTTCTTCTTCTTGACTGTATTAAATTAAGCAATTACTCAATAAAATTCAAAAAAATATCTAGATATTTGTATTGAAATACAAATACTTCGAATTTTTGTTTCAGTCAGGGATTATCAACTTTTGAATTTTTACTTTATTTTTCCAAATATCTCAGAAACCATAAAAGCTAGAACACTGAAAATTGGTATTCAATATAGAAAAATATAAAATCTATTTAAATCTAAATAAATTTTAAATGAGTTTCTCAAACATTTTTTACTAAGAAAAATATTTTTTATTATGATAAATTAATGTGTTTAACTACCTGATATTAACAATGCAGTCCTTCACATGAATGAAGATCTTAAATTGATCTCTTCTTGGTCATCGGATCATGGTCTTCTTGTTAATCCTACTAAGTCCCAGGCAATTATAATCGGTAGTCCTCGTCTGCTGTCATCTATAAGGAATTTGCAACTCCCACTGCTGTATATCAATAACCAATGCATTACTTATACCAGGGTTGTAAAATTTCTTGGAATCTTCATCGATGATGACCTTTCGTGGCATGAACAGGTATCGCATGTTAGTAAATCTATTTTCTTTGCCCTACATTCACTTAATAAACTTAAAAATTTCCTTCCATTCCGTTGTAAAATAATTCTTGCTCAATCACTTCTTCTTCCATTGCTTGATTATGCCGATGTATGCTACTTGGATGCAAATGAAGTGCATCTCAATAAACTTGAACGTCTTCAGAATATAGGTATGTATCAGATTCATCTTTGGGTTGAAAAAATTTGATCGCATATCACCTTACCGCAATCTTCTTTGTTGGCCCAGGATACGCCAGCGGCGCAATATACACATTTTGTCACTATTGTACAATATTCTCTCGAACCCAAACCTGCCACAGTACCTCAAAAGCAAATTCACTTATTTATCCAGTCATGGACTTCCACTCCGATCTGCTGAATGTACAACACTTTCCATACCTATCCATAATACAGAATTTCTCAGCTCTTCGTTCGAAGTACAATCAGCAAGATTATGGAATAGCCTGAGTCCGGATATTGCGTCGTCTAACTCACTTAGTATTTTCAAGAAAAAACTAAAGAAGGAATATTTATCCTTGAACACCTGATCCCGATTTCCTCTCCTGTCCTTACCATATCCTTTTTCTTGCTATGAATTATATTTTTTTTTTGTTATAATAGTATTTAAGTGTTATACGTATTTTCTTTGATTTCTTTTACTCTTTTTTATTTGCTGTTGTACATACACAATGTTGTCATACTTTGTAATCTGGTTGGTTGGAAGAAATTGCCTAATGGCAATAAGCCCGCCAGTGTACAATTACATTTGTTTATATTATGTACAAAAAGATGTATAAATAAATAAATAAATACCTATATTTACCAAAGTATTTTAAACTATCGAAAAAAACCGAAACACCCCAACTACAAAATTTAATTTTCTACAAAAAATATGAACATTGTAGCAGTACCTACATCTCAAACTTTTTTTAACAATTTTTATAAAAATTGAATTTTGTGACGACATCGCTTCATACAATTTGTATGGCAGTCGCCTATTCACAATATCTAAGAAGACTCAATAATTTGATATTTAATCTCCAAACATACATACCATCATGCTGTTTTCATATTCTGGGTAGGAAAAAAGGACTGACCTCCATACTATCCTATCTTGACATATATACCTACCTACATGTCTTGTATAGAAATCAAAATATCTTTATATATTCAATAATTTGGATTTATGGGATTATAGTTAAAAAATAAATGAGTGTTCGTAAACAATTCGATGAATTAGTTAATCGCATCTTAGTATACGTTTATAAGTATGATTTTTTAATACCGTTCTAAACTATTTTAGTCGTATCTAGTTGCGCCTGTTTTAAATTATAAGACCGTGACTGTTTTAAATTCATGTCTTGATATTTTTATTTTTTTTTAAAAACGGTGTAATTCAGAATGACGCTTACCTACGTGGTTTCTAATTCGTCCTAGTCAAGTCGTACAAAATACATACTATAGTACTTCTTCTTACGAGACACACGCCACTCTTTCATAGTTATTCTAATAGAACCAACTCATCTTTAAACTCACCGATTAACAGAATCCTCACCACTTGCAATAAGCATCAAAGTACACTACAACTAGATATTTTCCATAACTCGCTTTACTAATAACTAACTATATTACTAACTATGCAATTTAAAAACAGCTTAGCAAGATAACACCTTATTGCAGATTCTCACCCACTTCACATTCTTTTTTTTATTATTGAAACCAAACAAAATCTAACAATATACAGACAGTAAAATGCCAGAAATAGTACAATTTAAATAAATAATGGGTATGTACCTTTTTTTTTATATTTTTAACTTGGTATAAACCACCTCACTAGGCTGAGCCTATTCCGAGGTGGCAATTTTTTTTTTACGTTATATCTGACAGAAGAAAAATATTAAACTTGTTATAAACTAGAAATTGTTATAACATATTAATTAAAAATATAAACTGTTGCAACTTGATCACGTTTCCGCAGTATATAATGCCCTTGTTTCTAATCCATGTTTATATTGTTTTGTTGAGTATCAAATTATTCATCAACTATTATTACTTATATGAATTAGTTTGCCACAAGTAATTGACACTAGGTAGGGATAGCTATAACAATTATATATTCAGCTTATTCATTGTAATTTATTACCGAGTATTGTTTGTTTGCAATTTAATTATGTAAAAAAACACGAGAAGTGGGGTTAAACTCGCTAAGAATTCTCAGTGCCTTGCGGCCTCAGCTCGTGGACACTTTTTGCCGTAAGGGTCGTCTATAATCGTGGATATTCTTAAGTTAGTTTAACTGGGTTAGGCCATTCTATATACTTACATAATATTATATCGATCTGTGTTGATATATTTTTGTCTGCCAATAATGTTTAGTTTACTTTTCAACTAGTTCTGAACTATAAATCTCGGAATAATATGTAAATAACAAGCATCCAACTAACAAGCCATGATATATGTATGTATATGTTAGAGAGCTTCAACTCTCTCTACTATTGGTGGGAATATGTACTGTGTATGTAACTCTTCTTGTTTCGAATTGTTATTTTTTTTATTTCAATTTGTTCTGAAATGAAAAAAAAAACAAATCACTGCAGACATTGTTATTTACTGATTCGGTTTATTTTAACCATATTTCAATTATAATATAAAACTAGCTATAAACCACTTATTATTGTGAGTCACTTCGCGACATGTTTCGGAAGCGCTATCCTTCCATCGGCCGCGGCGTGTTGAGACTGACTCACAAAAATAAGTGGTTTGCAGCCAGTTATATCATTCAAATATGGTTAATATTACCTACCTACCACAAAATATCCGCCGAATCATTAAATTATACGGTTTATTTTAATTTATTAAACCTCATTTTTTTAACTAAAATTATGAAAAAAATTATATTTAATTTTACGTTCTACTTAAATTTTCACAAACGCGACTCCCGTTCACCGGTATCGCTCTATGCTGAGCATCGTCAGAATGGTGAACAATAATGATGAAGACCATCTATATATAGATTCACAAAGAGGATAACAATAATAGAAAAGGAAGGGGGCTATTCTAAGAAAAATTAAATACCCGAAAGACATTAAGGTAAATATGTATGTAGGTATGATAAAAATACAATTGAAGCGAAGGAATGAATATACAAATATTGTATTAAAAGGACAGAAAAACCCGACATTAACTATTCTAATGGTAACAATAATGGAGAAGTAAAATCTATTTGTGCGTTAATCAAAGGAACGTTGCTGTTACATTTTACTCTATTTATCTCTAATATTTCATGTTTGTCTAATTTTTTACCTTTTCTTAAACTATGTAATGAGATTGATCCCAGTTTGTGAGTTAAACGAATGCTCACTCTCAAGTAAATGTGACGCAAAGTTCGAAGTGTCTTTTTTCAAACGGAAATACGCAAGATGTTCTTTAAGGCGTGTATTTAAAGATCTGCCCTAATGTTTGACCTACATACATATATACCTGAACATGTATTGCATGTAAGAGAGTAAACACCACTACGGTTTAATTTGTCAATTATATCTTTACTGTTATTTCAGAATTTACCTAGTGTATTTTCATTGTAAAATGCAACGTTTTAATTGTTTTTTTTTCAAAATATTTCCAATTTTGTTTGAAGATTTCCCAATATAGTTCAATTTAACCCAACGATTTTTATTATTTTTTGTTAATGTTTGTAACCCCGGAGCTAAAAGATGTATAGCATTATTTTTGTTTTTTCTATATAAAATATAATAAACCATCTTTGAAGTATACCCATCCCATTATTCAAAGCTAAATTTTTAATGACATTTAATTCTCTATCGAAACTATCACTACTCATTTTTTTATTTATTATTATAAAGAAATATTAGTAAATTATATAAATAGATGTATTTTTGTATTATGTAGTATCGGCGGGGTTGAGTGTATGACACAAAGTTTTTAAAGTGTATTAATTTTGTTGTTAAAATATGGTTAAGTTATTGATAGGTACTAGTAGGTTGTATTTACATATCGTCCTATAACATTTTTACCTAGTTGGACGATTGATATTTTTAACTCAACTATACAAACGATTTAACAAGTATTGAATACCATTAGGTACACACACTCAACAGATAACTTAATCTCCTTTCAACTCCTTCTCGTTTTTACCTTATTCTTCCTCCCCATTTCCTCCCAGTCTTCCCTTCACACCGCCCTTCGCGAAAGTGCATATTGTGACTGTCAATAGTTTCTAGAATAATCAGTAAATATTTTTAATTGGTCTAATTTTATCTTTCCTTATTTTTTTACGTATTATCTATGTAAACTAGTAACATTCGTAAATAAAGTAAAATAAAATAAAAAAATATTTTCTACATGCAAGGGTACCTAAATGGTTTATAATCCACATGAGCTGAGATTGATGATACCATGAGCAACCCTTAGTGTTATGGATTTTATTTTGTTCATTACAGCCATCTTTGAAGGGGATGGTACCTATAGTCCTCGTGTGTGGCCCGAGTGTAGGTGAATGTAGCAAATAATATATTTCCTATAAGTACTTCCTAAGAAAAAATAAAGTTTTTTCATCGTTAATTTACCAAATGAGAACATGTTCTATAATTCACAGCTAACGAAGTTTGACAATGTTTAGTTTTTGTCTTACTTTTGTAAAGATGTTCACCATTGTTACTTAACTAAACATTGTATTGTACTGACAAGAAATTAAGGAGTTTGGCCGTGAATTATCCCACGGGACTAACATTTATTTTGGAAAACAATACTTTTAATCCCAAAGTGGCTCTATTCAATGGAAACGAAACAAATACTCTCAATTGATAATACATACCTATACATATCTTCCTAAGAACTATGAATAGTGATGAGCAAGTGTAAGACCAAGAATGGGGTGATCTTGGTCTTGCATACTCAGTCATGGTCTTGCAACTTATAAAAATATTTTTTATTTTCATGTTAAAATTTGTTTTTCATTTATAATAAACATGACATGTAGCATAAAGTAAATGACAATAATAATAAAGATATATAAAAAGAAAATTAAATATTAAATATATTACAGAGACAATGGAAGGGTACACATACACATTCAGACCATTAACACTCTCTTGCGCTTTGCTGTCAATTAGAGATTTTGCTCTCCAAATGTAAGGTAAATCCCTGTGTTATATTGGGTGCTACAATATAATAATAATAACTACAATGAAATATGATTAAAAGACCAATTTGTAGTATAATGTCGATTGTTCGTACTTATTTGCAATGATATATAAAAATAATAGATACGTTACTAGTCTTTAAATTAAAAAAATTAAGACGCCCTTCACATAATTCTTAGCGCTCTTTAGTTACACGCAAGATGTTGTATTGTTTGACAAAAACAAAGTTAAACAAAGTTATAATTTCATGCTACATATTTATTCGATTTCTTCTTCTGCTGGTGCCCTGTTAGGAACGTCCGACGTTGGCGATCACTCTGGCGAATCCCTCTATGTCCTGGCCCTATAGGTCGTAAGCCCTATAGGTGCCTTGAGTTCCTGGTTCTTCTATAATATCCCAACTTCGTCTTTATTCATCATCCTCAGCGTTACAACACTTGATGGGTCCTAGCTGCCTCCAAGAATCTTCTCCATACTGCTCTATTGTTGGCTGCCACTTCCCAGTTCTGCTGCCCTATAGCCCGACAATCCGCGACAACGCCGTCCAACCATCGTAGCTTAGGTCTCCCTACGCTTCTTCTACCGGTTGGGTTGTTAGTCAACACCCTTTTGGGAGCTCCAGATCATCCATACGGTGTACATGACCCAGCCAGCGTAATTTGCTAATCTTAATAAACTTGACCACGCTGATGTCCTGGTAAAGATCACAGAGCTCAGTGTTGTATATCTTACGCCATGTTTGACCATCATTAATTGGTCCATATATTCTGCGTAAGATTTTTCTTTCAAAGGCGTCAAGTCTGTTTTCATCGTGCTTGGTTAATGTCCAAGTCTTCGAGGCATACGTTAAGACTGGTCTAATTAGTGTCTTGTATAGTGTGGGTTTAGTTTTTCTGGACAACAGGCGTGATTTCAATTGTCCAATGAGACCAAAGTAACTCCGGTTAGCTGCAAGAATCCTCTTCCCAATCTCAGTACTTATATCATTCTCGTTATTAACGATGGAACCGAGGTATGTAAATTGCTCCACTGTTTCAAATGTGTAATTACTGATAGTTATTGAGGATTGGCTGGTGCCGGGTATCATTGTGACTGGCATGTACTTATTCTTTGCCTCTTTGATTCGGAGACCCATCCTTCTAGCTGATGACTCTAGAACTGAAAATGCTTCTCGCAGGGATGATTCTGATCTTGCAATAATATCTATATCATCAGCGTATGCCAAAATTTGGACTGACTTTGTGTATATGGTCCCATTTAATTCAATTCCCGAATCCCTTCGTCTTTGTCTTTATTGAGATGTTAAAATTTGTCAATAAAAAAGTCATTTGATTCCCGACAGGGAAAAAATCCAATGTTTGCGTACCTATATGCAATTAAAAAATATTCGAGCTTACTTTTAGTTTAAAAATAAAAATGTTAATAAATCTAATAATATCTACTATCGGGGGGAGGGGGACGACCTGATATTGAAATGACAAGGAGAGAAGAAAATAATACCTCCTCCATGATATCATGAATGAAGAAGGATGGAGGCTACACTGAACTGAACCAGTTGATAAATTGAACAGGGTAGAGATAGTTTCGACGGTCGCCAACCTCCGCAGAGGAGACGACACATGAAGAAGAATATACTGTCGTGTTGATGAAGGATGAAGGCCTCTTTCGACTTATTCCATACGCTTCTCTATCCTGAGCGTCGCTGTACCACTTTGACTGTGCGAGCGTAACTACATATACCGTCAGCCCATCATTTCTGGGATTGACCTACTGCATTTTCGTTTGCCCAAGGTCTCCATTTTAGATATTGATATTCTAATTCAGTGACAATGAAAATCGTTTTGCCGAGAATCGAGCACAGAATGTGTACCTCACGAGTTAAATAATATGTTTGTTGGTCCTCATAATATTGAACCGAGGGTCGACTGTTGGCATTCCTACTTGAAGCAAACACACCGAAGCTGTTTGAACATAATTTGACAGCAAACAATATCGTTTATTTTCAAAGTTAAACTGAAATGTTCGGGTAAAAGTATAATATCCGTCATTCCGACTGCAAACCCGTCACACGAGAAATTCCTGAAGCTGAACCCGACCATTGTATTGAGCTGTCAGAATATCAAGACAGAGAGAAACAAAATTGGTAACTGGTATAGCTTGGTTACCGGTTATTGGAAAGTACCTTACTTTTGTATTCACTTTTTATTTGTAGTTGAGTATTTATTTAAGACATTACTTAAATGCAAATAAAAACGAGTGGATTGTGGCCAACGCTATACTCCTCACTACCAAGTATTCAAATATTGTATGGAAAATTGTCAACATTTTTATGAAATGAATTTGTTCTATATTTTTTTTATATAAATACTTTATTATAAAAATTTGATAATTCTTCGATGCCATTTTATGAAAGTGATGTGCTTTTATACCAATTTGAAAAAAAAAAATCATAAAAGTTAATAATTAGTTATATTATCATTGCCTGCTCTAAGTATCTACAAAACACGTCAATATTGTTAAATAATATAGCGTATGATATCATAGTACCTATTGGAGATTTGTATTCAATATATTTATTATACTTTTCGCATAATGAAGGGAAATACATACCACTTGCTTTATTTAGTATTGAAGGGTAAGATCGAATGTCGTGGAGGTACTGGAAGGAGACAGATATCCTGGGTGCGTATAATTAGTAAGGAGACATATATCCTGGTTGCGTAATATTAGGAAAAGACGGGCTTCAGAACTGTGTTAATTTAATGTTAAAATTAACCTAACTAAATATTGTGTACACAGACAAACCATATAATAGTAAATAGATAAACCTTTATTAGTGATAACAAAGGTTTAGCTAAAATTCACGTAGCCAGTTCGGTTATAGTATTTTTTTCAGTACGGGCAGTATAGGACTTGCCAGAGTGATTACCAACGTCGGGGGCCCCTGACAGCGCACCAGAAGAAGAAAAATATTTTTATGAAAAATAATAAATAAAATTCAAAAATCGTAAAAAAATACAAATACATATAAATCATTGAGGTATATCTTGTCAAACTCAAAGTTGAAAATTGTAAAGTCAAATATGAAATAGATTTCAGTTTGACATAGCAACTTTTACAAAAATACTTTAATGTATTGGAAAGCAGAAAATACCAAGAATTCAATTTGATATCGAAGAAGGTTCTGTACTTGTTATACTTTTATATTTCCAAAACAAAAATACAAAACTTGAAATATTATTATTCGAAAAGAAGAAGTCTGAAACTCTCGATAGTTGTTGCAAAATTCAAAAAGATATCGTTGGTCATATGTTTACCGAAAACTTGTCAACTTTAAGTTTTGGTTGGAAAAGTATCTATGTATGCATATATCCGCATAGCTACTCATGTGCTAGTAAAAAGTACAACACAGAAAAGGAAGATGAATAATATCAAAAGATATGCTCTATACGTCACTACTATCCATTAGGTATCTAGAAAGAGTTAAGATTCATGATTTATGTATGTGCATATAATATATTGTGCATTATAATATTGAAAAGGTAGAAAACAAATTTCAGGTGTATGCAGTACAGAAGTCATGAACGTCAGATCCAATATAGCGATTAACTTAAAAGGTATAAAATGGTAAGTCACACCAGCAGAATAATATACATCGAGAACTAATGCAGGATTCAGGATACCGCTTTTCTGAATATGTATGTACTTCAATTCACAGAGCCCAAAATTTCAGAATATATAGACAAAACTAAACAAAACAAAAAAAATGGCATGAATATAGAAAAATACAAGACCACACACCATTTTTTCAAAAAAATACAGATTTTCTCAAACAATTTTTCTTTTGTGATAAATTTATGTGTTCAACTGCCTATATTTCCAAAGTTTTTAAAAATATCATAAAAGCAGAAACACCCCAAAATTTAATTAACAATTTTGATAAAAATTTAATTTAGTGACGACATCGTTTCATACAATTTGTAAGCCAGTAAGCACTACACAATATCTCACTCAATAGTTTGATACCTACTTAATCTACGTACAAACAAACATCATGCTGCTTTCATATTCTGGGTAGGAAAAACTGACTGACCTCCATACTATTCTATCCTGACACACATACCTACATGTTTTATATAGAAAACAAAATATTTTAAAATATTTATTATTTGAGTTAAAGTGTTTATAGGTTGGTACGTTTTCCTCAATTATGCATTCTATCGCCATCAACAGTTGGATCACATGTGTTGCACGCAACTACTAAATAAATAAATAAAATCAGGAATTGAAGTTCTCTCTTGATCATGATCAAGAACGGCTTGTTTGCTGCAACGCCAACTGTGTATAATAATATCATAATGCTTGATTGACTAAGTAATACTTCGCCACTCATTTCATCTTAGCACATTTCAAAAATTAAAGATTGTTACTTACTTAGCAAATGTTTTATCTCCGATTAAACCAGATTCTGAAAAGAGAAAAAAAAATATTAGTTTAATGTAATGTTTTTATCTTAAAAAAAGGAAAAAAGGTTTGATTTAATTGATTTCATTTGTAATGTTTATAAATTTGCTACTTTTTTTACATATGAATTGTATGTACATTGACGGGTTAGCGAAAATTTCTTCCATCCAACCGGAGTTAATGCAAATATACAATACAATGTGTACAATGGCAATAAGATAATGCCATGGGAAAAAAAAATAATGATTATTAAGATCACAGAAGAAAAGTAGAAAAGAAAAAGACCAAAAAGATGAAATATTAGAATAATCAAAGCAATGATAGGAAAACAAAATGATAAAGAGAGGAAGAGGAGAGGAAGAAGAAATCAGGTATTATCTCTAAACACCTGATCCCGAATTCCTCTCATTGTCCTTTCCCAATCCTTTTTTTTTTGCTATGATGGCAAACAAGTTAAACAAGTTTTGTTAAACAAGTACATATACATCATCCTACGTTTCCTAAAATAAGCATAGATGCTTGTGCTATAGGTGAACGAAATCGGTCGAGGCAGGATTCGAACTCGCAACCACTGATGCGCTAAATGCTCTGTCATCGACCCATCTAAATAATAATAATATTCGTCTTAGTTGCAAGAAAATGCTTATGTATGTAATAGTAATAAGCCCGCCAGTGTGCATTTGTTAATAATGCGAAAAAAATGATTAATAAATAAATATTTTTGTACCTACTAGTTATACCAAATATCTAAAAAATAAATGTTTTAAGTAGGTACACTAATTTTCAGAAGAGAGATATTTGGTTTTCTCAATACGAAGTTGGTTATCCGTGGCACCTTGATATATTAAGAGCCATTTTGTCTGTCGTCGCGCAATAGTATTTCTTCTGGAGTTGCACCCCTAATGGGTTTTTCCACATGACAAGTTCCCAGCACGCGAAATAGGCATTACTCTTAATATCGGGGGTGACCTTCGTCATTTCAATGATATTTTATTTCCAGTGACCAGAATTAATTTCTAATTGGGGAACATAAAAATTATAACCAGGCAATTTGGTTTGGAGGAGGAAATATGAATTTATGGTTATTCAGTGAGATCTCTTCACAATTAAGTGTCTCCTGAACTTGAAAATTTGATATTTCCCCGCATAGTTAGTTTTTGATGCTATAAAAACATATCATATTTTTCATATTGCTTATCGAGAAACTAATAGATAGTAAACAAACTTTCTATCTGCCTCAAAGTCCTCATCACTGAAGATCGTGACCTCATTGTGGATTGTTGTCCTCACCGATGTTCCTATAGCAGTCTTGATTTGATCAGTCCATGTAGTGGGAGATCTCGCTCTTTCTCTCCTTCTTTCACTCTTCCGAAAAACTATAAGACATTGTACAGCAGATGGAAAAGAGGCTGAGAGATGTCCATACTATATTATCAAATAATAATTTATTGGGAGTTATTTCTGTTAATTGAACCATGAAGACTGATCATAAAAAATGACAATGAATAACGCATGAAGAAGAGGAGAGCGACATTGAATCAAAACAAAATAAATGCCGAAGAGGAATGAAGTGGAAGAAAAACTACGATACTATAAAAGTTCTAAGTTGTTTAAGTTATTTATAATTTATATACCTAATAAAAATAAATATAATTATACTAGGGGTCTATGTTTCAACGGAATGGAAGACCTGATTACTAGTAATGTATTGAAAAAAAAGTTATGGCAGGTAAAATAATAAACGGAGCACTTAGACATAAAGAAAGAATGCCTAGAGATAGTTTGGGCATATTGAAATTATACACTAGTGTAGGAGATAGAGTGAATAGCAGGGGCCGCCCCAGAAAGGGATGGCATGACCGTATGAAAGAAATTTTGAAAGAAGGAAACATAAGGAGTTTGCAAAATTGACGAGCATGAATGAGACGATACATAGGTGTAAAGAAAGCCAGAAATGTGTGCAAAAATGGCACTTGGTTATCTCTGCTTACTGCTTATCCCGTATAGGACTAACGAGATGGTATGTACGTATGTTATAATAATCAACGACACTAATCGATGGAGAAAATAGTTTGATTTTCGTTTTAAATGATACTCGGAAATACCGGATTTCTAACACAAAACTTTTTTATTATGGAAACTAACCCAAAATGGTTGTTGAATAATATAGTAGGTATATAAAAAAAATAAGGCTTTGTATTGTGAAGTTAGTGGGTATGGAAGTAGGTCTTCGATACATTTCTCCAAAGTTTAAGGATAAAACCGTCTTAGAATGGATAAAATCCGCCACTTTAAATATCTCATTATCGTAAAAATAGCGTAAATTAATGGTCCAACCATATATCAAGTCCCGTTTACGTCCGAAATGCGATTTCGAAATAAAAATCTGGGAACATTGCGAAATGCGATGCCATAAAAAAGGGCAAAAATTATCCACGACAAGGAAACGGGAGGAGATGGTTATATTCGCGAATTATGACTTTTTTTTAATGAATCACAAAGAGTGGTCGTAAATTTTGAAGGAGGGGAATAATGAAGGCATAGATGAACGACATTCTAAAAGTGCCATAAACTATATACCTACCTACCTACTGTTTGCTTATCATCCCCTGGTATTTGTTAATCATTCCAACGACATTATGGTACCGTCTCATACCATTCAGACCTCCAGCCAATCCCTCTAACAATCATGCTCTGTTAACTTTACCTACATAAACTTGGAGATTGATGTCGTTTTAATACGAGACCTTTTCGTCACCGTTAAACCTAAATGCTTCAGATCTTCGAAAGATTTATATTTAGGTACACGTGTTACTTAAAATTAGTTCCAGGATTCTTACCTGACAGTTATAAATAATATTCACTCGTTAGAATATTTGTATTGAAGCGAAACAATGACTTTTATCAATTCAATAGGTAGACTTCAAGCAAATGAATTCACAAGAAAATAAACTTATATCAGAAACATGAATAAAATTAACTTAGCTCATTATTTATTCTACGAGAAAATATTATAAAAGGAAACTTATTTGATATTTCTCTGTCGATAAACATTCAAAAGGTTTTTAATTTTTAGTTTTTTTTTATAATCGTAAAAACTTTTTTAATCTCAATGAATATGTCCATGAGTCAAGAATATACAGATCCTCAAACGTTCCCAAAATATAATAAAATAAATTCTAGTTCTATAGGTTAACGAAATCGCTAGCGGCAGGCTTCGAACTCGCGTCCACTGGATTACTAATCCAGCGCGCTAACCACTCTCCCACCATCTATGTAAACCTATATCTGAAATTAACTTTTACTAAAAAGTTACAAAGGTTCCTGTTATTTATTACTTACTGAATGTAGGTACTATGTCAAATAATAATTTAACACGCACCAAATAACAAGTTGCCACATTCTGGAGACTTATGATATTTATTGTCTCATAGTTAAAAACTGTGTTTCCACCGGTAATCGAACCCGAGACCCTTGGATTAGCAATCAGATCATCAATCAACACAGCTACAAAGGTCAACAAATTATAATCATATAATCATAATACATAATGTCCTTGTTATTGGGATATAACATAGCTCTGTACAGTGTACCTACTGTACCTTCCTAGCTTTGAATACATTCATCGCCTCACTCACATTCATACAATCTTCGCGTACATGCTATGTAGTTTTACTCGATTTGTATTAATCCAATGTATTTATTTGGTCGAAATAAATATATTAAAGATAAAACTATAGTCAAAAAAATTAAATCAACCTTTCTGCATTATAACAAAAAATGTAAAATGTAAACTTATAGAGAGTGACATAAGCATTATATCAAATGAGATAGGTATCTCTCGGTCGAATGTTGTTGGTATGTAATATCCCAAAACGCGCTCAAATTTGTCTAAACGTTGAACAGATATCCGTCATCCTGTTGGTATTTTTACGAGAAGATTATCCCGAACCACTACCACCGTTGATCGATTTATCGTCTCAACTAAAGAATGTCTCGTTGAGCAATCATGTTACTTTATAGGCATTACTGATTGCCATCAAAGATTGCTCCCCTTAAACAGAATGAGACGCAATAAAGAAACACAGTGAAGAACAAAATATTTCTTTTCTCCCAAAAGAGTGATTTGGTTTTTATGGCGCGTATTGTGTATAGCAAGAAGCTGCTGCTTGCGCATTAAACGACTCTTTTATGATTACCTCAATCTTAAACGAATATTTTAGATTCGGCATCGTTCCCTATCATAAACCCAACACAGACAATTCAAAATTTAACGATTGTAATATTAGCATTCCGAAATGGTTTGTAAGGAAGACTGTATACAATATTAAGATGGTGTACAAAAGTAAGGAGTAGACCTTTGTAATGTCAATTTATAAGGCGAAGAATGGATACCTACATATGTACATACATTAAAAAATCCCAAATCAAATTTTAATGAGTTGTCGCACGAAACGAAATTGGATAAAAGTTATTTATAGTCGAAACATATATTTACAAAAGTTGTAGCTACATTTTTATGTACCTTAATGATAAAACTTGAATTTTGCTCATTGAATCGTGTGAATGGGTAAGATAATGTGCGTAAGGAAAAATATCTTCTTCTTCTTCTTATTCCCCTGGTTTTAGGTCGAAGGCCTGTTTTTTTAGTCGGAGACTGTCTCTTGTGATCTGGATGTCCAGCTGTGACTCCATATTTTTGCTGATCTCCCTCTTGCTTTACGACCCTCCGTGACTTCCTTGGAGACAATTTTGGGTAGTCGATTGTCTCCCATTCTCTGGACATGGTCTCTCCATTGTCGCCTTCGTCCTCTACCCCAGCGGATGATGTCGTCTACATCGCATCTCCTCCTTACATCCTCGTTCCGAACTCTGTCCACGAGTGGTACGCTCACTATAGAGCGCAGTGTCCTCATTTCCTCATTAGTCCGGAGGAGGTTTTTTGTTCTGATAGTATCTCGTATCCCATGCCCGTGGCTGACACCTCTTCAATAATCCTATCCATAATGAAATTAAATTTGAAAATATCTGCATATAAAAAAAATGAGGAAACCCGTTTCTTAGTTTTTTCGCGTTGAAATGGCGATTGATATACCTACAGTGTTCAGAAGACATTTTTAAGCAAATTGGTCGATTTATATTATGAAATACATTTTTTTTACTTTTGTCAAAGGAATCAAGCTGGATACATATTTAAACGTACAATGTCATCGAGAATATACAAATTCTGGAAGATTCAGAACTATATTTGTTCAGAAAGTTAGTTTAAAATCGAAGTAAAGATCATTACAGACAAATGAAGTTAAAGAAAGTTTTCTATTGACATTTTAAAAAGTACCTATTAATTTTTTTTGTCATATTCATATATTTCCGATCAACATTTAACATTTTTATTAACTCGTTATTTCTTTCGTATGTTTATATTATGTTGTCTGTTTCCTTTATTGAATAAACTTATCTCAAACAAATTACCCTAAAGTCATCTCTAAATAATCGAAATCGTGGAATAATTAAAAGACTTTGTTAGACAATTTTAAAATAAAGTGCTTTCTACTGAAAAAATGTGTTTATTTTATATTTATCTAAAAATGAAATAAGTTATTTCAAAATATATTTCACTGAATTTATTTATCATTTGTATCATTGTTTATCATTATTTAATTTGAAGTCATCTTCTTGATCAAGGTTGCTCGTTTGAATATGGTGTCGGTAGTAGATGTATAAAATCCAGAATTAATACTGTTGAAACAACTAGAACACGAAGACGAATATACATAAATAATATAGTGAAACAATGTATGACTATGAAGATAAATACATAATAAACTGAAATGGAAAACATAAATAATTCAATCTCAATTATGACATTATGGGGAAATCAATATGCGAGTAATTTTTTACCAAGTCTATGATAATTTCATCTATGGGGCCATTTTGTCTACACGTATTACACTACTGGTATTATCTTATCCACATACATATTTTTTTTAAATATTAAGTTGGAATATTAAAAGTTAACCAGGAAGTCTTGGAATGTACAGGGCTAACAAACTGCGCCTTCTTATTGGGTTCCTTATCAATCCAATTGTGAAAAGTTCTATACATTTTAATGTTAATCTATTCGTTTGAAATAAGCTGTAATAACCATCGCCATATTTTATGACATAACGAAGAACCTTTTTTTATAGCGCCATCCATTGAGAAACTGGTTTGTAAACAATGAAAGTAACAGTCCTTCTACATGAGGTGACAATGCTTACGCACATATATCACCCCTGATCCGCGCCAGAATTATAAGTTATTTTTGGCTTGTTTACCTGCTTGTACAAGAACACACGTATTTATTTTATCAGCAGTAGATTAACGGGTCCAAGAACTTCTGTACAAAACCACCCCGCAAATTTTGATGATTTTTAAGTTGGTTCAATACAAGTAATTTTTGAGTATTTTACTAAACATACATATACTACTAAAATTAAATAGTGATAATACTCTTTGAATTTGTTATAATTTGATCTGATTTTTGGTAAAAAAAACACAAAAAATACTCCAATATAACAAAATTCAAATCAACTAAATATTTCCTTGTGCATTTTGATTATTGTATACCTTCAACGCATTCCTGTTTCATCTGCGTTAAGAAACGATTTTAAGGGGGGGACTGCTGCCAACGTACCTATTTTTTAATTTGATATACGATCATTATTTCTTATCAAATCGTTTTGAAAAAAATAATTTAGATAGTTTGGATATTAATAAACAAAAATATACCTTAACTTTTTGATAATGTTCTGTATAAATTCTTGTAGAAAAATAATGGCATACCCCGATTTTCAACATTTATCATATATTTTTAATAAACCATAAGGCGTAGAGTAATATATTTTTTTTAAATTAAAGAAGACAAAAATTATTTTCCATTCAGCGCCATTGCGTAATAAAAGTTTTTTTGGTTTATTTACTTAACCTGATGCGTTAATGCAACGTCATATCATATTTTTCCAGGTATTTGGTTCTTCTTTAATTTATAAAAAAAATATTGCTCTATACCTTATATTTTTTTAGAAATTTAAGATAAATGTCTAAAATCGGGGTATGCTTATTATTTTCCTACAAGACAAGAATATATACAGAACATTATCAAAAAGTTAAGGTATATTTCTCTTTATTAATAACCAAACTAACTAGGTTATTTTTTTTCAAAATGATTCGTTTAGTAATAATGATGGTATATCAAATTGAAAAAATAGGTACGTTGGCAGCAGTCACCCTCTTAAAGTGTTATTTTTTAAAATATCGGCTGTAAACAATGGTGAGTAAAAGAGAGAATATTTATTTTTCTGTTTTTTATTTTTCAAACGGTTGAACATAGGTAGGTGCCTATAAAATAATATCCGATCCCCACGAGATAGAAAGTTGCACGATTGCAAAAACTGTTTTGATTCACCCCTACATTTTCAACATTCGAAACTTTTCCCTTTGTGTTGGAGGTAACCAAATTTAAAATGTTTTTAATAATTATTATTGTTTCAATTATTCGTATTTTCCCCGTCATTGAATAACAAAAATAAAATTAAAAGTGTGTTTTGTTCCGAGACATTTTAACAGAAATAGTTTTTGTTGCCGAATGAATGGATTCCCTTTTGAGAAGGTATTTTATTTCTTAATGCGAGTTGTTCTATGAATATAAATTTCTAAATTGTACCAAGTGTTAGTCAGGTGAAGGACTTTTTTATTTTATATTTTTAGTTCAAGTTGGTGCCTTCTCCGAGTTAAAGGTTTAAGTAGTTTTGTCTGTGCATATAAATTGAATTTAATTTCGAAATAAACTTCTTGTCTCAACACCATTTTTCAGTAGTTTTTTTTCCATTGCCAGCTATAATAAGACACTTGAATTTGAATAAACTTTTATTCAATTGTTTTTTAAGAAGATGTCCCAGAATACACCACAACATTCGAGGTATGTACAATATGTACCTACTTGCAAGACTTGACTATACTAGTTGCATGAAACACATGAGATCCAACTGCCGATGGCGATAATTTGCATAATTGAAGAATACGTACCAAACTATAAACACTTAAGTTAATACAAATTAATAAATATTTTAAGATATTTTGTTTTCTGGATAGGATAATATGGAGGTCAGTCTGTTTTTCTTACCCAGAATATGAAAAAAGCATGATGTATGTTTGTAGATTAAGTAGGCATCAAACTATTGAATGAGATATTGTGTAGTGTATACTGCCTTACAAATTGTATGAAACGATGTTGTCACTAAATTGAGATGTACTACTGCAATATTAACTTTTTTATAGCAAATTAAATTATCTAGTTCGGGTGTTTCGACTTTTTTCGATATCTTTATTACTTATATAAATATAGGTAGTTTAATACATAAATTTATCATAAATAAAATGTTTTTCTTAATAAAAATGTTTTAGCAACTCTAGAATTATTTTGAAAAAAAAAATTTGAGATTTTGTATGTGTCTATATTTATACCAATTTTCAGGGCTCTAGCATAGGTATATGGTTTTTGAGATATAACCTATGGAAAAATGAAGTAAAAATTCAAAATTTCAGAATTCTGCTTATAAAAGTTTTGTAGGTCTGTTATTTTCTATATATTTTGAAATTTCAAGATATGTGCATTGAGCAGATCAAAAGTTATAAGGGGGGGGGGGGAGAGTCACACTAAATATTCTGCTCCAAATTTGGTATGGTTTCTTTTACTTTATATACAATCGGCATCGACAGTTGGATCTCATGTGTTACAAGCAACTAGTTAAACATAAAATACTCAAAGTAAATTAGAATTTGACCGGTAAATTATGTTTCTTTCGCCGGCCTGGAGCGGTGGGTAATAATATTTATTGGGAACGGGTTAAATCTGCACTAAGTTGGATCCTCATAGCGAAGTGAAATAAATTAACAACATGATCCTAAAAGTTTCCAACATGAGCATGTTTTGAATGTCATCTGCACAGAATGAAACAACAACAGCATATCATCAAAAGTCGGTAGAATCTGAATTGAAATTCCAAGTATGTATTAGTGTGTTCAGTTCCGGAGCCAAGTAACTACCTAACGTTGTTCCATGATTCCATCTAACAATATGATATTATGTTAAAGAGAAAGTTTTGTCGATGCAAACTTCATGTGGATATAATAATTTATTTATGAAACACACCATCAGCTTTTAAAGACATGTTGATATATTTATTTATTTATTTATTTATTTAGGGACAAATACAGTCTTAAAATACTAAAATGGAATAATACACTATAAAATAAAAACAAACAGACCAATTACATATGTCCACAGATATTAAATATAAAACATTTCAAACATCATAAATTTAAATATAACTAAGATGTATGTTTGCCTGTGACGGGAAAGGAAAAGGATGGGAAAAGGATTATGACAGTTAAATTGTTATATTTTTGTTACAAACAACAACTCAAAATGTAAATAAAAGTATACAAAAGATAATATTAGAAAAAACAAAAATAACTAACAAAAAAAAAAAAATTCAACATACGAGTTCATGCTATGCACTTATAGAGAGAATTTTTGTATGCGTTATTAGTAGCGGTGAATATATCAGAATGTGTGATACTGGCTGAGAGGTTGACATTATAGAAGTTACAAGCCCTTTTGATAAACTCATTTTGATTAGAATTAGTGTTACTTCGAGGAACATAAAACAAGTAGTTCAATCTGCCATTTCGCAACGGCGAAATGATAATAAATATTACAGAATAATGATATTTTCTGTAGGTATACTTTCCATAATATTAATCTATTACCATTTTTAATTTAACAGTAAACATGCAAAACTATAAGAATTATTCAAAATCAACATCTCAAGTTTTCAATGTTCTGCCCACTTGCATTAGATCAGGGGGGCAAGTACTAATATCATAATATATTATAAAACTAAATACGATAATTAAATCCATGATATGGGTAATTATGAGGGTTTTAATTTCACCGTTTGAGCAAACTTGCCCCCAGAATAAAATATTGGTGTGTCATTTTTTGACAATACGTACATGATCCTATAATTTGAAGTACGATGGTCTTCTCCACAATACGAGTTTTTTAAGGTTACCGCCAGAAAGTTTTTCGGATCAACTACGCAATTCTTCCTTTAGACTGTGGCTATTTGCCGCCGAACATGCTTGCTCTGTATGTTTTAAACAAGTGAATATTGCAGTTAATTAAATGGCACGAGTTATCGCAGGGTGTCTCAGATCAAAATTATCAAAATGTATCATATAATCGGCATTGCATCTCCTTACATCAAAAGAAGAGAGGCATATCCAAATTATGACCACCAAACCCTCGTTTCAAGTGAAGGAATAGCTTTTTATGTCCACAGCCGCTGCAAACTTCCCAGTAGCAACGCTGAGAGGAGTTGAGTGTGGATGAACCGTATTCCGCATGGATGAAAACAAGCAAAAAAATTCAATGGGCACATTACCTTCCATTCATTATATGAAAAACATTCAACTGACTAAGGATGGGTGTGAGTTTCTCGATGGAGGACGATATCAACAGTGATTGTATGGCTGTGTAGGATGACGATCATCAGTTGTCTGGCACAGATTTGTACGAAGGCTGTCACATGGACGACTTTGTAGCTGTGCTCCTGGATAATAACCGCAATTTGTATATCCTAGATAATTCCCGAAGATGTGCGAAGATTGACGAACTACAGCCAAACACCGTCTGTACAAATCAATCGATCAAAAATTCATGCGTCGACCGTTTAACTGAATAGTGTCGCTTTTATGTTAGTTTATTTATTCCGACCTTTGACATCACGAACAGCTAAATTTATTATTATCTTATGTTTATATTGCGAATATACCAATGTTGATCATGTAAGTAAATATTTGATTTTTTAAAATTTTTTTTTGGATATCCAACAACAGTACAGTAGAATATAATAACATAGTATGATATTAAGAAAAATGGAAAAAACAGTAAATGATAGACTACGGTACATAATAACAGGACATCATATCAAGTGATTTTTAAAGTTTTACATACAATTTTTAACAAATTAGAAAAACAAAATTTTAGGATCATACATGAAACATACAAGGAACAGTACAAAGATGATTTTATTCTAGAATCATAACATGGGATTCTAACGTACTTAAGGATTAATGAAAAAGGTGTTGCAACCATTATGGTGACACATACATATAAGTATATACTAGAGAGTGGAATTTTGAGTTATGTTATCAGTGCGAAGTTGGCGCTTTATCGCAATTTTGAACGAGAGTAGAGACTGGGTATGAAAAAAGTTAATGTTGTTAAAATTGGAAACCCTTGAAACCCTTCATCACTGCAAATTGTAAATCAAATATTTATTGATCTGACCTTTGCAATATCATATTTGGAGCAAGATGTTAAAATTATGTATATTTTTAAACACGCACATTTAATATTATCCTTCTGATAAATAATCCTTTTAAATAATCTATTAACATATACCTCCTTGATAGGTGTGACCGACAGAAATTTTTACCGTGACACTTTGGAGTGGCGAAATCTGAGTTCCGGACTCGTTAAGTAAGGTATTTTTCATTTATATTTTCTGAACTTGCTTTTCATTTAGTGGATCAATAGACAATTAGAATATATTTAAAAGGCTATAGTAGGCTATATATTATAGAACATTTTGAAAATCTCTTCCTCTTCTTTTCTGGGTCACAATCCTAGGATTGTTCTGCACCAAACACTCGATCTTCCCCAGTACCCTCATAAATTGAGTAATAAAGCAAATATTCTCGAATATTGATTTATAAACTTTGTGGTTCATTTTGAACAGTTTATTTTTACATCTAAATAATATTCTATTGCATGATATTATTGATATTTGTATTTGTTTTATTTAAAATTAGTTTTAGTTAAACCATTTTTTATTTCTTTATTGTAAGAAACTCAAAATCTGCATGGTTTATGAAATAGATTTTTACTACAATCGAAGAAGAATATGAAAACCAACAGTTAAGTATTTTTACTATTTAATTACTAATAGATACCTACACTTCTTCAATTACTATTGTTAGAAGAAAATGTCATATGGTAATAAACTCGCCACTTGCGCAGGGTGCAAGGAAGTGTTATGTTTATTTCTTGCTATTTAAACAAAATAATATTTTTTATTTTATCGTGTTTCATGGATGAGAAGTAAATTAAGGGTGCATATTTGTATACACCTAAACAATGATTTTTTCCAAACTCATATAGTGATTAAGTGATTTATTCCTAGTTTTTCTTTGATTTTTTGCCAGGTATAGTTTAAGAATACACAAAAATGACACTTAATAATGTCCAATTAGTCTCTATATTATTTCACATTAGATATCAACCTAAATCAAAAATGTTTGTATAGAATAAGATTTTCGAAGAGATAAATGCACATGTGAAAGTTATTATTAAGTTATGAAAGAATAAGGGAGGAATATGGCGATGGATTGAGGGAGAAAGGGAAGGAAGAGAGTTTCCACAATAATTCATTTGTGTGGTGATGTTTTCATGGAAAATATTGGGCAATTAATCATTTTTTGTTTATTTCCCTCATGTAGCCTCACACATACATATACATATATGTAACTTAACAACATTGCTTTATTTGTAAACAATGTGGAATTTACGCATAAATCATTTATGTTTGTTTATTATTATTATTATGGGAATTTGATTATACGAAAACTCCAGATTATGGTAATATTTACGCATGTTTGGCAAACCGAAACAATGAATGTTTATCAAAATGTAAGAAAAACATTTATTATTTGACATAGCACCGGTTTATTGCCCGAGAATCAATAATCAATATAAAATAAAGCTAAAGCATGTTTTAATGAGTAATGAAACCCTTGACCAGAATATGTTACTAAGAAAAAGAAATGGATAGTAATAAAGTGACCAATAGCACTAATGACAATGATTATTGATGATATATCAAATGAAGCTGAACTTATGACAATTAATGATTTTTAAGAGGATCTAAATAAAGCAATGGATGTTTGCCAGGACGAAAAAGTGCAGTGATTCCCATGAACGTCATTACCAATAAACATGACATACTTAGATACTAGAAGTTTAAAGTGTCGACGCGTTTAATACATCAAAATAACATAAAAAAATCCTAACGCATAAAATGAGTGATTGGGCTATATATAAATTATCTGCGATTCATATCAACTAAATCAACGTACCTGACGACATTGACACATAGCTTAGAATCGAACACCAGCAGTTTTCATAACGTCCCACTATAGGTACCGACCTTCATATCCACATAATACTAATCTCTTTTCAACGGTTTGGATTTTCCCGTCAGGGTTTGGATTGATGACAGATATTATGACGGACATGATAGATCTGCTCAGTAGTGTGAGATTATAATGTGGTGTTTATTATAGTAGTACCTAGTTATGAGTACAGAGTATGGTGATGTTTTATCTACATAATGTAGAGAGGTAACTATCACCTAATTCATAATTGTATTACTGTAATAATAAAATTGGTTAACTGTAGGCCCTAGAACAGGATTTACTTGTTGGGTGGCAGTAATCTTCTTTTTGTTGTTATGAAATATGGTGCAATATATGTTGTTATGAAATATGGGGAAAAAGGGATTCTCCGGAATGTGACTGTGGAGCAAGAAGCCAAACTATCCAGCATCTAGTAGAGGAGTGCCCGATACGGAGGTATGAAGGAGACTGGATGGACATCCATAGGGCGACTCCAGAAGCTGTGAAGTGGCTGGCCGAACGGGAGCCAAGAGTGTAGAAGGGAACTACTCAATGACGCAGCCAAAGGCGCAGGAAAAGCCGTAGCCATACAAAAAGTAAAGTAAAGTAAGTAGTGCAATATATAAAAAATAAATATTCAATCTTTCTTCTGGGTCAAAATCCAAAGATTGGAATTCAATTAACACTCAATATGTCCACTTTTCGCACCGATCACCGATCACCTGGTCCATTTAATTATTTAATTAAAAAATTGAAAAATATTGTTGCAAAATATAAGAGTTGAGGTGAGGTGGCCTTAACTTAAGTCTTGTTTAATAAATTATTAATGTCGGATCATCTGTCATAATCAAAGTCAACGAGATGTAAATATATTACATAGTAAAAGAGGAATTTATACGTACCTATGTATGTAGGTACATATAGCAACAATATTTAAACCATAAATCAAATTTCTGATGCCAAATTCAACCACATTAACCCAAACGAAACATGTGTACGATAAACGAAACATATAATTTTGGATTATTTCTATCCTTTGCCAAAACTCATTCATTCTTTTCCTATTATATTCGTAGTCACTATAGCTATATGAATATCATATAATATTATGCATAACAATCTCTTTAGCTGAAAACAGAGATTCAACTAAGATAAGAGTAAATCAATTACAATGTTAGTTTTTTTTTTAATAATATTAGCAGTGGATTTTCATAATTGTACATTTGATTTATTTATAAAAAAAAGTGGATTGTTGTTTACATTAAACTATAATACCTACATAGTTAAGTAAAATACACTTATAATAGATCTGCATCTGCATATTAAGACTTCACAACCCACTACCTCGACCGAATTCGTTCAAGGCAGCTATGTATGTATGTAGGTGAAATACCCTAAATTATTATTTAGGGAATATGCAAGTATTTATAATTTTATGTGTAGTTATTGGCGAATTTCTTTTGATTATTAATTTTTAAATACTTAAATGCTTCTATATTATTATATAGTAATATCAGATTGTTTGTTTTATCGGGAAAAGAATATTTCTAGTACTTACAAATTGATTGTTACATTTAACTCATTATTTTTCTATTCACAATATTAAAATTTACAAGAATACATAATATATAAATTAATGATAAACATAATGACATATGGGCACGCGCCGTTTCCTGTCGTCCATTGGTACATTGTTGTATAAAGATCGGCATGTCCTTATTGGTATATGGCGGACGGCGCGCGGCTCCAACATTGTACCACAATGTCCCATGATGGAGCAATGATGTCCAAGTTGCGCCGCCACAAATTATGAGGATGTATAATATGTAGGTACATACTTTTTACAAGGACATATTCATTCCTTTTAAAAAATTGTCTCGTTTCCTAGGTACTTATAAAAGTATGCGTGCCATAAATGCAAATGGGTACATCATGATAGAATGAATTGTACGCAATAATTCATGATATGTGTTAGTAAATATGTAATAAAAAAATACATTGAAATTTGCGATTATAATCACAAACGCTTAAAATCCATTCTTTGAACTATAGTGAAGATAAGAAAACGGACGAAATACTTAATTATATCCTTTTTGATAATAAAGAGTGTCAAAGACGTAAATGTGAAAAAAATGTAGCGCTAAGAAGAATATTCTTCTATTCCAGTTTAATTGTGGCTATGATCTTTGTCAAAGTTGGCGGCAGAGGGAATGAAAGGTATAGAAATAGATAAAGATGTATGTATAAGAGGAATGTAAGTAAAAATAGAGAGACCTTTTGTTGGAAAGTGGGTTGTATTAGCAATTATTTTTACGAGAACCTTAAGTTGCCTAGTGTCCCATTTAAGGAATTAGTATATAAAAGATTGTACATTGGGTAAGTTAACTGTGTCCCACTCCAATATTAGGCCATTAAACAAGGCAATGAGGGAATATACGAATTGTCGCTTCTATAAACCTAATATGCTTCAAGACTATGTGCTGTATACCTATATTCTATCTGATATATTACCGTCAAAATTTAATTAAAAAAATATTCTTCAAAGTTTCACACATGCGTTAGACCAAAAATAATATCATCATAATTCGTGGTCGGGCTTTCTGGCTTAGTAGGTTAGATATCTTGACACCTGAGTCAAAGGTCCCGAGATCGTTTCCCGGTGATTATAAGTCTTAATCTGTGAGACGATGGACCTGTGGTTACCTTGTTTGTACCTGTGCATGCGCGACCATCGCCAGCGCATATCTGTCAATTGACAGGTTATTCATCTTCCTAAATTCTTTAAAATAAGCATAAATGCTTGTGCTATAGGTTAACGAAATCATTCGAGGCAGGATTCGAACTCGCGACCACTGAATAACTAACCCAATGCGCTACCGCTCTGTCATCGACCCATTTTATACAAATTAAATGGTTTATTAAAAAATATTTTCAATTTCATATAAAATGTGCAGATAAACAGTAGGCACTAATATAGAGTAGACATTAATATTGAGTAGGCACTACATAAATAGTTGTTATATGTATAATAACAACACTAACTTGGCTGAGAGTAGTTTAATATCCGGTATAGGTACATAAGTTGATAGTTTTTGCCTATCAGAATATATCTGGGTTCAACAATATCTGTTACCTTCTATACAGTGGCGTAACTGCCTAAAAGCACACTCACGAGGGCCCAGCTTATCGGAGAACCATATTTCATATAAAAATTTTCCAAAAAAATAGAATTATTTATCGCAAAATATAGCTTTTATGTCGCTACGTTAAGCTTATGTCTTTTTTATTATTTTTTCATTCTAAAAGAAACTCAATCAGAAAATCAAGACCAATATATAATGTTTTAACAGATTTTTAATTATCTCAATAGAGACGAAGTTGGAATATTTATTGTAGGAGAACCGAGAAATCAAGGCACCTACAGGGCTTACGACCTGTCATCGGCTGGTTTACGTGATCACTTTATGCGCTTGCGCAACGTTCACCAATTATGCCTTTTTAATGAGATCCCTATCAAACTTGATTTCCCATATGCAATGTTTGCGCATATGCAATAATAAAAATATATTCGACCAATATATAAGTTTATCTATCCCCAGCATAGAAGAAATTTATTTTAATTCATTCCTCACACAAATATTACTTCTCTGCGCTGAAAACACTTACCAGAAGTTGGAAGAAATTGCCATATGGAAATAAATTCGACATTAGCGCAGATTGAAAGAAAGTGTTAATTATTATTATATAAATATTCGTCATTTGTATCAAAATTAGTGATTTTGCAAATCTAGATAGGTAGTTTGTAATCGGTGATTTTTTTATTATGTTTCTGTACAACAATGTTCACAAAGGCAATCTTTTCCAACCAACTCGAGCAACGTGAAGTCTCTTAAGTAACTTTGATAGAATAATTCGGGATTTAGTGCAAGTAAAAACAAACTGATCAGAACAACGAGGAAAAAAAGGGAAATTGAAGGATCCAGAAGGAATGTTCAGGAATTATTTGTATGAATTGAGACGATGTTACATCGTCTAATAGGTTATTCTGGATACAATAAAAAATCCTTTATTATGCAAAAAATAATTTTCACATAATGTACATAATGTACAGAACATTTTGCCCGTAGACAATTTCTACCAGTCAATCTTATTAGTCGGTTTACTAAAAAACTAATAGGTAGATTTACAAAAAATACAAATTTTCAAACACAAACACATAATTAAGAAAAAATAATGAAAACTTATTGATTTTTCTTGAAAAGAAGTTTTTATATAGATAACTATTATAAAATTTTGTTTAAAGGGGGCTAGAAAATTTTTTGCACGAGGGCTCATATTTCCTAGTTACGCTACTGTGTGTCTAACATAGACAAGAGTTACTGAGTCCCTTTTTTGGTAGGTATATAAATATGGACGCTTTTACTATCACAATTAAATTCAAACGATTTTCGGTATAAATAATGTAAACAAAGGTTTATTTAACTTTTGGGTAGCCGTTTGGCTGATATTTAATATTATTCTTGATGAAATCCCAAAAACCAAAATAATTTATTTTGAAATAGAAGCAAATTAATATTTACATAATATCTAGTTTGTTTGTTACAACAATTTCAAATGAGATGGTTCTGTTACGCCATTTTGAATATTTTTTCACAGACAAGGAGGTAGGTAGGTACCTACCTATTAAAAGTTTTATAAAAAAAATGAAAATGCGGAGGATAGAACATCCAATAACCTTTAGGTTCATGACAAATCATCAATTTGCATTGTCTCTGTGATAATATATGGAAAAAACATTTACTTTTAAATAAATTTGTTCGCACTATGTCAATTTTTTTATCTTTTCATTTATAGGTATTACATATATGTAAGAAATAGATTTTTTTTTAAATTTAAATACAATATAATCACCAATAATTATATACAACCACCAAATTGAGTTTTTTAACTTATTTTAAAGAATATAATATAATCACGAGTGAGAAAATTTGAAATAATATAATCAATGAATAAAATGTACATATTTGATCATCGTTTTACTTCTACGATCGTTTCTACTGGAGAAGGTTTTTACAAATGGTCACAAATTTTTTTAAATGTATGTTATATATTGGAATAAAACTATGTCGGTTTTTTCAGGGCGCACACGAGAAGGTTTAAATATTATTTATTTATTTAATATCTCACACAAAAATTTACGAAAAATGATCTACTTGGGATTGGGATAGAATTTTTGGGATTCGTTCAGCTCATAACAGTAAACTTATTTAAAGTTTAATTTATTTATTTGTCACCATTTGGTATTGCAAGAAAAGTTTAAATAAAAAAAAAGAACATATAAATGAATGAATAAATAAATAAACACATAAAAAATTTATATACCTTTATATAAAATGGATTTTGGTATATTTGTTTGGATAAATACATTAATATTCTATATACCTATCTTTACATGTAAGTGACGGAAGGAATGATGGGACTGCGTAGGGACGGAATAATAATTAGATTCTAGATAAGAATATTAAAAAAATAAAAAATAAGAAAACATACAGATCAAGCATATTTATATATTTGAGGGTAAATAATTAAACACGCAGGACAACGTCTGCCGGGTTTTACAAGTAAAATATATGTATGTATGAAAAAGGAAAGTTGGGCACCTGCGAGCGGTTGCGTTTACTAGTGCGCATCCTCTTATAAGGGAACATTGAACATTATTTCAATACAATTTGTACTTGTATGTTATTTATAGCCATAAAATCCATACATTTGTGAAATATGTAGGTAGGTATGTACTAACTGTCACTGAAATATGTAAAAAAAAATATAAAAAAAGTTTTTTTTTTCAGAAATCTACCCTGGTGTACGCTGAACAAATATTGATAGTATGGATAGTATAAGAGTACAAAAAGGATTTACAAAGATACTAAAATAAACAGTTTTCACCTATAGAAAGGGGCCTATAGGGGGCTTACCAATCTTTATTTTTTTTAAATGAATATGTCCTTATTTGATAAGTACATAAACATCTTCCTACGTTCCCTAAAATAAGCATAAATGCTTGTGCTATGGGTGAACGAAATTGGTCGAGGCAACTAGCGACTATTGGATTACTAGCCTAGCGCGCTAACCGCTCTGCCATCGACCCATCTGAAATATTCAATAAGCATGGTAAAATATAAAAAAAGCAGCCATTACGATGAATTGTTTTTTAACGTTGCTATCTTTTAGACTATTGTTTCATTTTTTGTTACTAGGTTCACATAATATTGTGTCCCTTACTTTTGAAACCAAATAGGCAGGTGCCATTTTACGTTGGATGCATTCTAATAGTTTTTTTTTGTGAAATAAGATTACTTTCAAAAAGGTGACAATAACATTTGATTTTCGAAAACGAAATAATAAAAAAGTAGGTAGGTATTATAACAAAGAGTGTTTGAAATTACCTTCTGTTGGAAACTGTCTCGCCTGTTCATTTCTTACTTTCTACGTTCAAGAATTGGTCTCTGTAGCTGATAGCTTCCATTGTTAAAAATTCAATATTCTTCGGTGGTAACTGGATATTCAGCCATCGAGAACCGACCAAAAGGAAAACCAACATTGTATACATACCAATTTAAAGATCCCGAGTCAATCCGTGTATAAAATAGGTTTAATTTTTCACTGGAGTAATGGTTAGTAGATATTGCAAAAATAATATACTCGTGGTAAAAAAATAATTGAAATATAAATTAGTTATATGTCTTAAGACCGCTATGGCACAGTTGGCAAGTCATTTGGTTTGTGGATAAATTTATTGAAATTATTATTTTTATATTTATTACAATACAAAAATACATCAATTAAAATAATATTCATTCATACCATCACGGCATATCCCACAATGTGGGGTAACCAGCGAAAGGTGTGCGGGTGTGCATTGCCTTATAAAAGGGAGCACAACATATCTATGTATACCCACACAACAGTCTCGTCTCACCTAAATAGGCACTATATTCAGAATGGGTGGTGAACCTCATTGCTGAACTATGTAAGATGTTACTGTTGCCTGTTGTATTTTCGATTACCCGGCTCTTACGGGACACTCGAAAACAATAATAGAAAAGAGTGGAAGCACTATTAATCTAGCACTATTAAATTAAATCTGACAAAGATTGTGTAGGGGGAGGCTACATATTTATTTACTATAACATTTTTTTTTATTTCACTTTATTTAAAATTCTTTATTTAAATCCCCTTTCTTCAATCCGCAGACGTCTTTCTTATTTTTCTTTTTTTTTGCTTCTCCTGTATACTTCTTTGCTCTTTATATATATATATATATATATATATATATATATATATATATATATATATATATATATATATATATATATATATATATATATATATATATATATATATATATATATATATATTATAATATTTTTATCTCGGTTTTCCCGTGTCAGTAGGTCTTGACTAAGACCATTTGTCTTCCGACGTTTCGCCTGAATATCACCAGGCATTTTCAAGGACTTAACGAAAAGCACGCGCGCGACACACGTCTACTCACACTGAAAGCTCACCGTCAAGTGACTCGTAGCGTACAAGATGGCCGCTTATGTCAAATATTGTTAGCGCGACGTGATTGGCTCCTTGTGACACGCCCACCTGCTGTCGTGTTCGTTGGTAATAATATTTTATCATTATTTTTGTGTTGTGATTTATTGTTAATTTTAGTTGTGACATTAATATTATTATTGTTGTGTTTTGGGGTTATTTTCGCTATGGTTTTATTAATATTATTATTGTATTGTTTGTCATATAAAATGTTCTTCCAGGTACTAGGCAAACGAACTCCGTCGTCCCGATTGTTCATTATATCCCTTCTCTTATATATTTCTATAGCTTCCCTGTAAATTCTGAGAGGTTCACTGTTTAAACTTGCTATTATTTTTGAATGGTCAAAATCTATTGTATGTCCTTCTGTGAGCGAGTGTTGTACAAGTGAGGATGTAAGTTTTTTGTTTCTCATGTCGACTCTGTGCTCCGCTATTCGTGCTTCAACTTTTCGATTGGTTCTTCCTACATAAGTCTTATTGCACGATCCGCACGGTATTTCATATACTCCATGAGCTTCAAGTGGAATGATGTCTTTCGGGTTTCTTAGAAAGGTTGATATTTTATTTGTTGTGCTGAAAACGGTACGTATGTTATTTTTGTTTAATAGACGGCTGATTTTATCGGTGACGCCTTTGATATATGGTAGTCGGGCTGTTGATAATGGTGTTTCATTGGATTTTTCTTTCACTGTTTTTGGACTCTTTAATGCTTTGTTTATTATATAGTCTGAGAAACCATTACAACGTAGAGCATTTTTCGTGTATTCTAATTCTTGTTTTTTATGCTCGTGGTCTGCAATTCTTTTTGATCTTGTTATTAGTGTTTTTGCGACTGAGCATATTTGTGCGGGGTGATGATTGGACGTTGCGTGTAGGTATCTATCTGTGTGTGTGGGCTTTCTATATACTGTGTGCCCCAGTTTACCGTTTGCTTTTTTTAACACTAAAACGTCTAAGAAAGGTATTTGTCTGTTATTTTCCTTCTCCATTGTAAACTTTATATCTTTATGAATGCTGTTAATAGTGTTCAAAAAATTATTTAATTCTTCTTCTCCGTGAGACCATACTACGAATGTGTCATCCACATATCCACAATCACGTCGCGCTAACAATATTTGACATAAGCGGCCATCTTGTACGCTACGAGTCACTTGACGGTGAGCTTTCAGTGTGAGTAGACGTGTGTCGCGCGCGTGCTTTTCGTTAAGTCCTTGAAAATGCCTGGTGATATTCAGGCGAAACGTCGGAAGACAAATGGTCTTAGTCAAGACCTACTGACACGGGAAAACCGAGATAAAAATATTATAACATATTTCACCCGTGAAAACATCAAATATAACATATATAACATACAACATACAACTAATACATTTCTTAAATCACAACAAATTACTTACTGCGCAACAATTTGGATTTCGGCCTGGTTTGGGAGTCAACTATGCTATTTTAAACGTTACAGAATTTATAACAAAGTCACTGGATGCAAAAAATAAATGTATTGGTATATATCTAGATCTTGCCAAAGCATTCGATTCTGTCTCACATAAAATATTAATTCAAAAAATTAGGAAAATAACCAGTAATGAGTTGACTATAAAATGGTTCCAGTCATATTTAAGAAACAGAATGCAGGCGGTCAGATTGGGTGGCGTAATTAGTTCATTCTCTCCAATTGAATATGGGGTACCTCAAGGAAGTGTATTGGGACCAACGCTGTTTCTCCTTTTTATAAATGATATGAATAAATTGGATATTGGTGGTTCCATAATTTCTTTTGCTGATGATACGGTGTTATTGTTTAGTTCTCACAATTGGGCTCAAACGCATTCTATTGCTGAGCAGGGAATGATCATCGTAAAAAAATGGCTAGATAATAATTTACTGACATTAAATATCGGAAAAACCAAATATATGACATTTAGCATAGATAATCGACAACAACCTGAGGAGTCCTCTTCATCTATTACTATCCATAATAACTGTGATTTGCCTCTAAACTGCTCCTGCCCCAAACTACTTAGAGTTAGTAGTTATAAATATCTTGGCATAACAATTGACAGAAATCTTCGATGGACAACACATGTGGAGATAACTGCGAAAAAAATTCGCCAACTGATATATGTTTTTAGAAATATAAGAGAAATTTTCGACCTAAATACGTTAAAAGTGTTGTATTATGCTCTTGGACAAACGTCAGTCTCTTATGGGATTATAGGTTGGGGTGGTTTAGCTAAGACCAACCTATTTCCCATCTCAACCGCGCAAAAATCACTACTCCGGGTCATTTGTCGAAAACCTTTCAGATATCCATCAAATCAGCTTTTTTCGGAATTCAAGGTCCTTGATGTTAGACAACTCTATGTTAGAACAATAGTCATCCAACTACATAAAAACCCAGCAATATATAAACCACAATACACCCTTACTTTTAATACAAGAAATAGACATTTGCTGCAACCGACTCATACACAGACTACTTTTGCCCAGAGACACTACACATTTTTAGCACCCAGAATATATAATATGGTTATGTCTGATATCTTGGACTTAGTACAGCCGAGTGGGCATAATTTTGGAAAGCTGGTTACTGATTGGTTGATTCGGAGAGGCAGGGAAGAGTCAGAGAGAGACTTGACGTTTGTCCTAAGATAATTTTAATATAATTAACAATCAAAATCTTTTTCATTCACCCTTTTACACATATCCACACACGCAAACACATCCTCATATTAACAAAAACACAAAGACACCTAATAATTTTTTTCATGTACCTACAATTGTATTTTATATGTACTTTTTTATATTTTTTTATGACTTAAAATGTGTACTTTTGTACTTTATTATTTGTATTTTTTATATTTTTTGTGCCTTAGATGTTAAGAATTCACGTAGCTGAAATTTATGCTTACTTATTGCCTAGTATTACCTCAGAACAGGCTTTGCCTAGTGAGGTAATAAATTCCATTTATATATTTCATGAACAATGTTTTATATTTTACTTTATATTGTATTATGGAAATTAATAAATAAAAAAAAAAAAAAAAAAAAAAATATATATATATATATATATATATATATATATATATATATATATATATATATATATATATATATATATATATATATATATATATATATATATATATATATATATATATATATATATATATATATATATATATATATATATATATATATATATATATATATATATATATATATATATATATATATATATATATATATATATATATATATATATATATATATATATATATATATATATATATATATATATATATATATATATAAATATATATATATATATATATATATATATATATATATATATATATATATATATTATAATATTTTTATCTCGGTTTTCCCGTGTCAGTAGGTCTTGACTAAGACCATTTGTCTTCCGACAAATATATTATAACATATTTCACCCGTGAAAACATCAAATATAACATATATATATATATATATATATATATATATATATATATATATATATATATATATATATATATATATATATATATATATATATATATATATATATATATATATATATATATATATATATATATATATATATATATATATATATATATATATATATATATATATATATATATATATATATATATATATATATATATATATATATATATGTTGTTCTTCAGGCTTTCGCGGAGAGGAGTAAATGATGCGTCGATTTCTCGGGTACTCCGCGTCGTAGTTTTATGGTTCCTCCTGGAACCGTGTCCCTGACGTTTCGACTGGACGTTGCCAGTCATCCTCAGAAGGGTAGTGGTGGCTTCTTCAGTAGTCTTCGGCTGCGTCGATAAGGCGTAGTAGTACTACGCCTTATCGACGCAGCCGAAGACTACTGAAGAAGCCACCACTACCCTTCTGAGGATGACTGGCAACGTCCAGTCGAAACGTCAGGGACACGGTTCCAGGAGGAACCATAAAACTACGACGCGGAGTACCCGAGAAATCGACGCATCATATATATATATATATATATATATATATATATATATATATATATATATATATATATATATATATATATATATATATATATATATATATATATATATATATATATATATATATATATATATATATATATATATATATATATATATATATATATATACATTTATTTTTATCCATTTTTTATGTTGTATTCGACTTTTGACCATTAGCTTGTTTCTATTATTTGTTAACACGTGAAAACCTTAAACTGGTGTATGTTTTAATTATTGTTTTCCTTTGCATTTTATCATTTGTATGTACTGTTGGTTTCCAATGTAATAATAATAAATAAAATAAATAAAATAAAATAAAATAAAGTACACAATTATATGTATACATTATTAATACCTTATTATAATTAAGCAGTGTAGGAAAAAAAAAACAAGAATAATAAAGAAAAACACATACATAGATTGAACACATACATAGATTGAACACATACATAGATTGAACACATACATAGATTGAACACATACATAGATTGAACACATACATAGATTGAACACATACATAGATTGAACACATACATAGATTGAACACATACCTAGATTGAACACATACATAGATTGAACACATACATAGATTGAACACATACTTAGATTGAACACATACATAGATTGAACACATACATAGATTGAACACATACATAGATTGAACACATACATAGATTGAACACATACATAGATTGAACACATACATAGATTGAACACATACATAGATTGAACACATACATAGATTGAACACATACATAGATTGAACACATACATAGATTGAACACATACATAGATTGAACACATACATAGATTGAACACATACATAGATTGAACACATATGTACATAGATTGAACACATAAATAGATTGAACACATACATAGATTGAACACATACATAAAACGAGTGGGTTGTGGCCAACACTAAACTCTCCACACCACAAATATTGACAATGAAATATTTTATTCATTCTAAATTTTACTACCAGGAATATAAATTTTCTAACGATAGTATATTTTCATGTTAAGATAGACAAACTATTAATGCCGTATAGTGAAGAATGCTTATGTTGTATGAAATATTATAAAAAAAGCAGATAAATTTTGTTTTAAAGAACGCGAGAGCATTTTCAAAATTTTGACACGTGATATCATATGAAGAAATTTATTGTTATTTATGGAAAGCTAATCAGTTCTATGTTCAAGCTCTTTACATTATAACATGAAATCAAATTACTGAACTTTTCCATACATAGAAATTTATCTAATTACATTTTTATTCATACTAAATGTTACTATCAGGAATATAAATTTTCTTCCAATAGTATATTTTTATGTTAAGATAGACAAACTATTAATGCAGTATAGTGAATAATGCTTATGTTGTATGAAATATTTTTAAAAAAGCAGATAAATTTTGTTTTAAAGAACGCGAGAGCATTTTCCAAATTTTGACAGGTGATATCATATGAAGAATTTTTTTGTTATTTATGGAAAGCTAATCAGTTCTATGTTCAAGCTCTTTACATTATAACATGAAATCAAATTACTGAACTTTTCCATACATAGAAATTTATCTAATTACATTTTTTTTCATACTAAATATTACTACCAGGAATATAAATTTTCTTCCGATAGTATATTTTTATATTAAGATAAACAATCTATTAATGCAGTATAGTGAATAATGCTTATGTTGTATGAAATATTTTAAAAAAAGCAGATAAATTTTGTTTTAAAGAACGCGAGAGCATTTTCAAAATTTTGACACGTGGTATCATATGAAGAAATTTTTTGTTATTTATGGAAAGCTAATCAGTTCTATGTTCAAGCTCTTTACGTTATAACATGAAATCAAATTACTGAACGTTTCCATACATAGAAATTTATCTAATTACATTTTTATTCATACTAAATGTTACTATCAGGAATATAAATTTTCTTCCGATAGTATATTTTTATGTTAAGATAGACAAACTATTAATGCAGTATAGTGAAGAATGCTTATGTTGTATGAAATATTTTAAAAAAAGCAGATAAATTTTGTTTTAAAGAACGCAAGAGCATTTTCCAAATTTTGACAGGTGATATCATATGAAGAATATTTTTGTTATTTATGGAAAGCTTATCAGTTCTATGTTCAAGCTCTTCCCATTATAACAGGAAATCAAATTACTGAACATTTCCATACATAGAAATTTATCTAATAACATTTTTATTCATACTAAATGTTACTACCAGGAATATAAATTTTCTTCCGATAGTATATTTTTGTGTTAAGATAAAAAAACTATTAATGCAGTATAGTGAATAATGCTTATGTTGTATGAAATATTTTTAAAAAAGCAGATAAATTTTGTTTTAAAGAACGCGAGAGCATTTTCCAAATTTTGACAGGTGATATCATATGAAGATTTTTTTGTTATTTATGGAAAGCTAATCAGTTCTATGTTCAAGCTCTTTACATTATAACATGAAATCAAATTACTGAACGTTTCCATACATAGAAATTTATCTAATTACATTTTTATTCATACTAAATGTTACTATCAGGAATATAAATTTTCTTCCGATAGTATATTTTTATGTTAAGATAGACAAACTATTAATGCAGTATAGTGAAGAATGCTTATGTTGTATGAAATATTTTAAAAAAAGCAGATAAATTTTGTTTTAAAGAACGCAAGAGCATTTTCCAAATTTTGACAGGTGATATCATATGAAGAATATTTTTGTTATTTATGGAAAGCTTATCAGTTCTATGTTCAAGCTCTTCCCATTATAACAGGAAATCAAATTACTGAACATTTCCATACATAGAAATTTATCTAATAACATTTTTATTCATACTAAATGTTACTACCAGGAATATAAATTTTCTTCCGATAGTATATTTTTGTGTTAAGATAAAAAAACTATTAATGCAGTATAGTGAATAATGCTTATGTTGTATGAAATATTTTTAAAAAAGCAGATAAATTTTGTTATAAAGAACGCGAGAGCATTTTCCAAATTTTGACAGGTGATATCATATGAAGATTTTTTTGTTATTTATGGAAAGCTAATCAGTTCTATGTTCAAGCTCTTTACATTATAACATGAAATCAAATTACTGAACGTTTCCATACATAGAAATTTATCTAATTACATTTTTATTCATACTAAATGTTACTATCAGGAATATAAATTTTCTTCCGATAGTATATTTTTATGTTAAGATAAAAAAACTATTAATGCAGTATAGTGAATAATGCTTATGTTGTATGAAATATTTTTAAAAAAGCAGATAAATTTTGTTTTAAAGAACGCGAGAGCATTTTCAAAATTTTGACACGTGATATCATATGAAGATTTTTTTTTGTTATTTATGGAAAGCTAATCAGTTCTATGTTCAAGCTCTTTACATTATAACATGAAATCAAATTACTGAACTTTTCCATACATAGAAATTTATCTTATTACATTTTTATTCATACTAAATGTTACTATCAGGAATATAAATTTTCTTCCGAAAGTATATTTTTATATTAAGATAAACAAACTATTAATGCAGTATAGTGAAGAATGCTTAAGTTGTATGAAATATTTTAAAAAAAGCAGATAAATTTTGTTTTGAAGAACGCGAGAGCATTTTCAAAATTTTGACACGTGATATCATATGAAGAATATTTTTGTTATTTATGGAAAGCTTATCAGTTCTATGTTCAAGCTCTTCCCATTATAACAGGAAATCAAATTACTGAACATTTCCATACATAGAAATTTATCTAATAACATTTTTATTCATACTAAATGTTACTACCAGGAATATAAATTTTCTTCCGATAGTATATTTTTATGTTAAGATAGACAAACTATTAATGCAGTATAGTGAAGAATGCTTATGTTGTATGAAATATTTTAAAAAAAGCAGATAAATTTTGATATAAAGAACGCGAGAGCATTTTCAAAATTTTGACACGTGATATCATATGAAGATTTTTTTTGTTATTTATGGAAAGCTAATCAGTTCTATGTTCAAGCTCTTTACATTATAACATGAAATCAAATTACTGAACTTTTCCATACATAGAAATTTATCTAATTACATTTTTATTCATACTAAATGTTACTACCAGGAATATAAATTTTCTTCCGATAGTATATTTTTATATTAAGATAAACAAACTATTAATGCAGTATAGTGAAGAATGCTTATGTTGTATGAAATATTTTAAAAAAAGCAGATAAATTTTGATTTAAAGAACGCGAGAGCATTTTCAAAATTTTGACACGTGATATCAAATGAAGATTTTTTTGTTATTTATGGAAAGCTAATCAGTTCTATGTTCAAGCTCTTTACATTATAACATGAAATCAAATTACTGAACGTTTCCATACATAGAAATTTATCTAATTACATTTTTATTCATACTAAATGTTACTATCAGGAATATAAATTTTCTTCCGATAGTATATTTTTATGTTAAGATAGACAAACTATTAATGCAGTATAGTGAAGAATGCTTATGTTGTATGAAATATTTTAAAAAAAGCAGATAAATTTTGTTTTAAAGAACGCGAGAGCATTTTCCAAATTTTGACAGGTGATATCATATGAAGAATTTTTTTGTTATTTATGGAAAGCTAATCAGTTCTATGTTCAAGCTCTTTACATTATAACATGAAATCAAATTACTGAACTTTTCCATACATAGAAATTTATCTAATTACATTTTTATTCATACTAAATGTTACTATCAGGAATATAAATTTTCTTCCGATAGTATATTTTTATATTAAGATAAACAAACTATTAATGCAGTATAGTGAACAATGCTTATGTTGTATGAAATATTTAAAAAAAAGCAGATAAATTTTGTTTTAAAGAACGCGAGAGCAATTTCAAAATTTTGACACGTGATATCATATGAAGATTTTTTTTGTTATTTATGGAAAGCTAATCAGTTCTATGTTCAAGCTCTTTACATTATAACATGAAATCAAATTACTGAACTTTTCCATACATAGAAATTTATCTAATTACATTTTTATTCATACTAAATGTTACTATCAGGAATATAAATTTTCTTCCGATAGTATATTTTTATGTTAAGATAGACAAACTATTAATGCAGTATAGTGAAGAATGCTTATGTTGTATGAAATATTTTAAAAAAAGCAGATAAATTTTGATTTAAAGAACGCGAGAGCATTTTCAAAATTTTGACACGTGATATCATATGAAGATTTTTTTGTTATTTATGGAAAGCTAATCAGTTCTATGTTCAAGCTCTTTACATTATAACATGAAATCAAATTACTGAACTTTTCCATACATAGAAATTTATCTAATTACATTTTTATTCATACTAAATGTTACTACCAGGAATATAAATTTTCTTCCGATAGTATATTTTTATGTTAAGATAAACAAACTATTAATGCAGTATAGTGAAGAATGCTTATGTTGTATGAAATATTTTAAAAAAAGCAGATAAATTTTGTTTTAAAGAACGCGAGAGCAATTTCAAAATTTTGACACGTGATATCATATGAAGATTTTTTTTGTTATTTATGGAAAGCTAATCAGTTCTATGTTCAAGCTCTTTACATTATAACATGAAATCAAATTACTGAACGTTTCCATACATAGAAATTTATCTAATTACATTTTTATTCATACTAAATGTTACTATCAGGAATATAAATTTTCTTCCGATAGTATATTTTTATATTAAGATAAACATACTATTAATGCAGTATAGTGAAGAATGCTTATGTTGTATGAAATATTTTAAAAAAAGCAGATAAATTTTGTTTTAAAGAACGCGAGAGCAATTTCAAAATTTTGACACGTGATATCATATGAAGATTTTTTTTGTTATTTATGGAAAGCTAATCAGTTCTATGTTCAAGCTCTTTACATTATAACATGAAATCAAATTACTGAACGTTTCCATACATAGAAATTTATCTAATTACATTTTTATTCATACTAAATGTTACTATCAGGAATATAAATTTTCTTCCGATAGTATATTTTTATGTTAAGATAGACAAACTATTAATGCAGTATAGGGAAGAATGCTTATGTTGTATGAAATATTTTAAAAAAAGCAGATAAATTTTGTTCTAAAGAACGCGAGAGCATTTTCCAAATTTTGACAGGTGATATCATATGAAGATTTTTTTTGTTATTTATGGAAAGCTAATCAGTTCTATGTTCAAGCTCTTTACATTATAACATGAAATCAAATTACTGAACTTTTCCATACATAGAAATTTATCTAATTACATTTTTATTCATACTAAATGTTACTATCAGGAATATAAATTTTCTTCCGATAGTATATTTTTATGTTAAGATAAACAAACTATTAATGCAGTATAGGGAAGAATGCTTATGTTGTATGAAATATTTTAAAAAAAGCAGATTAATTTTGTCCTAAAGAACGCGAGAGTATTTTCCAAATTTTGACAGGTGATATCATATGAAGATTTTTTTTGTTATTTATGGAAAGCTAATCAGTTCTATGTTCAAGCTCTTAACATTATAACATGAAATCAAATTACTGAACGTTTCCATACATAGAAATTTATCTAATTACATTTTTATTCATACTAAATGTTACTATCAGGAATATAAATTTTCTTCCGATAGTATATTTTTATGTTAAGATAGACAAACTATTAATGCAGTATAGTGAAGACTGCTTATGTTGTATGAAATTTTTTAAAAAAAGCAGATAAATTTTGTTTCTAAGAGCGTTAGAGCATTTTGACAATGTTGACACGTGATATCATATGAAGAAATTTTATGATATCTATGAAAAGCTAATCAGTTCTAAGTTCAAGCTATTAATATTCTTATATCAATATGAAATCAATGAACTGAACATTGCCAAATATAAAAAAATTCTCTTGTTACATATAAGTTTCATACAAATATCCATTAAATAAAATATAATTTTTGAAACCGTTGAATATTTTTCTTTTAACATTGACCAACTTTGAATACAATTTTATGAAGATTCTTGGTGTTGTATAAATAGTTGAAACCAAATTAAAATATCTCTAATTTCCAGGTCGTTAGAGCATTTTTTCAGTTTTAATAGATGAAATCATAAAGAAACATTGGGAAAAAATGAACCGTTGTCTATGGAAAACTAATCAGCTCTAAGTTTATGGACTTAACACATGTGATATCAATATGAAGTCAATCGGACTTATAGTTTGGGCTGCAGAGAGGACACAAAAAAAAACAACGTAAATGATGAATTCATAGAGAAGAAATCAAAAGTTGTCTATGGAAAACTAATCAGCTCTAGGTCTTTGCACTTTACACATATGATGTTAATATGAAGTCGATCAGACTTATAGTTTGGGCTGTAGAGAGGACACAAAAAAGATAAATGCTACGGCGTACGGCGTACAGCGTATACGCCATACACACAAACACATCACGACGAAACTCATAGTGTGCATTCTCTACATGATACCCATTGAGAAATTGATGTAAAAAAAATACGCTTAAATTTTGCGAAATCATGACTCTCCCCTATTCCATAGTGTGGAGAGTAAAAACATACAACTTCCATAACTTAAGCCACCAAAAAATAAGAAAACAATAAAAAATCAACAATCACTTCTAATTTATAATAACCAATAAAATTACCAACATATTACCAACATCCCTCTGGGGTCGTGTCGCTTTTTTTTAATAATGCCTTTATAGCGCCATTCATTTTTCTACAGTCATAGATTTTTTATATTTTTAGTGGTAGCTCATTAAAATACTTTTCACCCGGTGATGTCGTACAAACGTCGTTCTTTTTTTGTTTGGACATAAACGTACCTCTGTCTTGTATCACGCTAATGTTGCTTCTCTGGGCTGATAACACTGGTTAGTTGGAAGAAATTGCCATATGGCAATAAAATCGCTACTTGTATAGGGTGCAAGGAAGTGTTTATTATTATTATATACAGGAATGAAAATAATTAATAAGTGGGTTGTGGTCAACGCTATACTCTAATACCATGTCCAATTTCAGCAAATTTTCAGCACTATCATGAAATGAGTGTGTTAAATTATTTTTGATAAATATTTTATTTTGAAAACTGAGCTAAGAGTCACTGAAATATTTGACAATTAAAACAATTGAGAAGGGCTTATTATCCTTCGAAATCTAATGGGGTCTATTGTCTAAATGAGTATAAGTTAGGTATACAAATATGAAAAAATCGAAAGAGTATTTTAGTCTATAATCGATTAAGTAGAATCACATAGCGCATAGCAAATAGCATATATCGCATTTTTTATGTATGTTCAGCGATATGTTTTTACCAAATTGTTCTATTTCGATTATTCTCTTTTCATTGGAAAGAGGATATCTTCTCAATGGTTCCATTTTAATTTCCAAGATCTGATCATGGGATCCATGGCAAAATTATCAAAAACTAAAAAAAATCAAAATCTGTGATAATTCTTTACCACGTCGTCCGAATTCGATGATTCCTTTATCATTAGAAAGGAATACTTATAATAAAAATAAGGAATACTTATAAATATACTTATAATAAGGAATATTTATACTTTAGAGGTGTCAAGTCAAGAAATTTGATGATAGAAATCATGAATATCATCGATTTTCTAAGGATTTACGTATTATTGTATAGGCCAATTTTAGGACAGATAATATTACTTAATACATACATAGCATAATGCCATGTCCCTCATGAGGCAGGCAGAGAAAAACGAACATCAAATTTTTCATTTTGACCGAACCGAACATCACTTCTTGGCATAATATGTTATATTCATTGTAAAGTCGTGTTTTATAATATGTTTTTATGATATTATATATTGTGTAATCAATTGTTATACACTATACAATTCAATAAAAATAGTTCGTTTAAAGCACAAAACAGTTTTCCTATATTCAACATGCAGTACCTATTCATAAATATTTGTACATTTCCTTCGTTAAAATATATGTTGTGCCTATATGTTTCAATGGATGAATGCTTCCCGATTTGTTTGAATGTTTCCATTCCACATAACATTGAAATAAATATGACTATAGTTAACCATGTTAATACAAAACAACTTCTCTTGAATAGAGTACTAATATTTATTCATGAATAATTTATTAATAAAATATCCCTCAGAAATCAGCCAAGGTGAAAAGCCGATAATCCAGGTTATTTAGTTACTGCTTATAAACATTACCTACTCGACACTGCACGAATATTATTGTGGTAGATACATTATTTTATTTTCGAGTTTTGATTCACTTCAGGATAACGTGTTTATCTTTGTTTTCATTGTATAAATTTCCAAGGTCAGAAATGTTAATCGTTTTTTCGAGATATCAGATTCCATACATGCCCGTAGAAATAAATTCAATAATCAACTAAAAATTGTTCGTGACATAGGCTGGTTATAAAATAATATGCAAGCCGGAAGAATACGATGATTCGCGGTGGAAAAAAATGAAAGTCATCATTTACACAAAGGTACTTTCTAAAATTTAGATTATTCAATGTGTAATATCTCCTTCTTGAGCCGCTCCTAATGGAGGTTGAAGAACATCAAATTGAACTTATCGCGATCTTGCGATATCCTAATGGGTGACGTCGCATTCCGAACCGAAATCTGTTCATTTGCATTTTTAAATAAAATGTATACCTAGGTATGCAATTTTACATTCAGTTGTTATTTTCTATTTTTTTTCGAAAAACATCTTCTTCTTCCTGCGTCATCAGGTCTCCCCGACGTTGACAACCACTAAAGAGAGAGCCACCCTATCCTGTGCAGTGCGAAATAGCTCCTCCACAGTTCTGCCTTCACAAAGCTGCCTTCTTCCGACCCCTCTACGACCCTCAATCTTCCCCTTCATGACGAGCTGAAGGATGGCAATATGGCCGAAGTACAACACTTTCCGGAGCTTAACATTGGTGAAAAATTCTCTCAAATAATTCAAAAAACATGTAGATTCAAAAATTTCATTAAAATCCAAATACTATTCTCCTATTTTAAACATCTCAACACAGACAAAGTTGGAATATTATAGGAAAATGTTGACCATTATGCCTTCTTATTGAGCTTTTTATCAATCAATTTTTATAAGTGACAGATAAGTGAGTGAAGTTTTTTTGTAAGTGACGATGAAACTTTTTTGTAACGCTATCTACAGAGAAATTGGTTTATAAACAATGAAAGCAACATTCAAATATGTACCTACTAAACTTCCATTAAACTTCCAATTGTCACTTATTGTTACCCAAAATTATTGCGACTAACTTTCCAAGTGACAATTCTCAAACACATCGGTGAGGGGACAATCTCAAGTAGGGGAAACACGGTAATATACATAATTCTACAATGCATTTCATTGATATTGTAGAAAAATAGAACGATGGTTCATTGATAAGCTGCTAGAATATGCTTGCAAGCAGATGGTAAAGTATTTATTCAGAAACCTATAAAGAACTATAAATTACACTTGGATGAAAGAAAAATATTTATTTCTTAGAAACTGAGAGAAATATGTACAAAACAGGTGATGTATAATTAAATTAATAGACACGGAAACATTTTTAAAGAAATCCCGAGATGAATTTTTAGTATTCCATGAATAACTATTCAAAAATTTCCAGAGTAATTTCGATATTTGCGTAAAAAAATACATTAATATTTAAATTTGGCATTAGCATTTTCGTTACCTGTAGTAAAAATTCTCATTTTCAAAAGTCTAATATCCCTTACTCTGGTCATAATAATTAACCTACTCGTTGTGTTTATATTATGTAAATTTACTACTAATGAAATTTTATTATTAAAAACCTGCAAAAAATCAGGCCCTTACTGTATTTCAATAATAAATATGAGAGATTTTGAGTAACACGCAACTCTATTCCACGCGACCTCCATATTGTATTGAATAAATAATCATATGGAAGAGCAAACCGGGATATTTTAATATATATTTTTTGATTCTGACATTTTAAAAATTGCTGCGCAATTTAATGTGAATATTGAGGGTGTCAACATTCGTGAAAAACTTAATTGTAGCTATGGAACAAATCAACTATTGTTATATAATGTTTCACTAAATAACTATTTTATTATCTTTGCATTGGTACGATTTTAAGAAGTAATTCGTTCATCAGGGATCCACTATTACCAACAAAGGAGAGTGTGATTCTGAAATCAGGAGAATGATAGGAATGGCAAAAAGTGTTGTGACCAGTCTAAATCAAATTGGAAAAGATAGGAACATATCCAAAAAACCTGAAGGTGAAGATTGTCCATTATCTTTTATGACGCGGAATCGTGGACTCTACGGGCCAGAGAGACCTGGAGAGCATTGGTCCGCGGCAGGGTACATGATGGTCATGACCCTCAGTATTGAAGACAACCACTGGTAAGTAAATGTAAGGTAAGGTTAGTTGGATTAATTATTTTTTTAGTATTCGTCACAGAGTAACAATAAAAAATGTTGTTTTTTGACATACCCCAAAAACAGTTAAATGATTAGTTTAGTTACAGAGTAACGAAATATCACAAATGTTACCAACCCCTGTTGAACTAAATTCCACAGATTGTCAACTATGTAAACTTTTCAATACAAAAACATAGGAGTTATTATTGTGGAATACATTTAGTTATTTCCATGCCATAGACAACCAATAATAATGCACAGTTACCTATTTATTTCTGTATCATAATGAACATTAAACGTGATCGTATGGACGTATCAATATCTAGTGAATATATGTAAATAAAAATATTCTAATAAATATAATATATCTTAATGCATCGATATATTTATGAAATGTTTTAAACTTAAAAATATACATATACTCATGTACAACTTCCAAGATAACAATAATTTAACAGGTTTATTTTTGCGTTTGGCACCAACTGCCATTATGGTATCCTATCTGTGTGGCGGTTGTCAGTTCCATATTCGAATTCGTTGGCGATTTTGATATTGTCGGCATATGGCGTCGCTCATATTATAATTCTCGGTCGGTGTTTCCTGGAATTTCAACCATAGTCGCTCGCTAGATACCTACCTACCTATCTAGTGTCGGAGGGCAAACGGCGGGAATAATAAATATTCATAAATGGAACAGATCGATGGATCCGATCTCCCGCCGCACACACACACACACATTATTTGAAAATGTTCCAAATTATTTTATTTGAATTTTATTCGGATATGCACACTTATTGCAACACCTGGCGTTATTCCCTGTACGTGTAGGTAGGTACCTACCTCTACCGTGGCAGAACTATCGAACGTGATTATAAACTTCGCCAATTAACTGGCAACATCATATTTCGAATTGCGAATCAAATAATATAATGGAATGACGTCGGAAATATGAACGCTGTAGTCGGGAAAAAATAAAAAGATATTTTTCAAATATCAAAGCTGTTATCTGTTGCTTGTATTTTCAATGAAATACACACGCTCTTGTGCGTAAACCTAAAAAATGAGTAAGAATAATAAAAGAGCGTGTGTGAGACGGTAAGTGGACGCGAATGAAGCGACAAAGGTATTGACACGACGGTGTCTGGTGTTTGGTTCTCTTTGCCTAGCCAAAATTGGAAAAAACTTGTTAGTACAATATACATTTTTAACAATTGTTTTTTTAGAATAGGAGGGTATGGATATTTTTCGAATATTAAACTTTTATTTTCGAATGTGTGAATTGAGATTAATGACGTCACTATAATACACAAGCTTATTCTAAATCTTGTCGAATAATAAGAGAGTAAAGCTTTCTATTAATGTAACATAATTAAGAACAACATTAGAGTGAAAAATTATTATTCCCACGGACTATATTTTGTAAAATTACGCCATTAATAAATTTTGTTATGTTATAGTAGGTATATGAAATTACTCTTGAGAGCAATTTCAAATCCAACTATATAGCTTTTATAATTTGTCTCATAATAATGTTATGAAGTATTAGTTGGTACTTTGTATAAAATAAAACTCATATATAATAAAATGACATTAAAATATACCATATTTAAATGATAATAATATTATTATCGTATCAAATTGTCTATTAGTATAAAAGATAGCAACGTCAAAAAGTATGGCATCTGGATGCGGTTGAGGTTGCCAGTACGCATTTCCATTTGTACTATGGTGAAAATTGCAGATTTTAATATCATTTAAATATAATTTGTACATTTTTTTATGATATTTGCGATGATTTGTTTGGCAATTTTGAGATGTAAATAGTATGTGCACTGGTGAACGAAACTTCTCACAGGTGCCAGACTAACCTATTTTATAACCATATTCAATAAGAAAAGAACAACTTTCGTAAAAAAACAATGTTAAAAAAAATATGGTGATGGGTTCTCTCTACCTACCCCACGATAGACATGGTATGTATGTATGTAGTGATGTTATATTTAGTACAATTCGCCTTTACAATAATACGCAAATCCTTCGCAAATTGATGCGTTTTATGATTTCTTATTGTGAAAAAAATTGTGACCACCGAACTGGCTACCTGCGTTTATAGCCAAACCTTTTTATAAGTAATAAATATTAATCCATTTATGGCTATGCTGTTTGGTTAAGCGCACAAATATTTAGAAGCACAAAACGAATTGTTTTGTAGTCACTATAGTTTTTTCAGTGTTCCCAATTTTAAATGAAAAAGAAATCATCAAATTCGGACGATGTGGTGAAGAATTATCATTGATTCCAGATGACTTTGCAAATGGAAGAGTTTGATTTTTTTTCTCGTGAGATCCATCATCAGAGTTGATAATGACATTTATGTGTCATCACCTCTGAAGCACTCCCTTTCTATTAAAAATAGGAATCAATGATTAAAATCGGCTAATGTGGTAAAAAGATTCTGTCGCTGAAGTGAGAATTGAAGAGTTTGATCTCATCGACGTCATGATCAGATCTTGACCAAAAAAATGAGTTTAATTAAAAGGTACCCGTTTATAATTAAAAAAGAATCATCGAAATCGGCCAACGTCGTAAACAGTTATCTCTGAACAATCATAAAAAAAATCGAATTGATATCCTCTTCCGTTTATGGAAGTCTGCTAAAAATCCAGAAAATCTATAATTCTTTTACTAAATGGTTGCTATATGTCTATTGTATTTTACAACGATGTTTGGTTATTATAATTTAAAGAATTGGTGGAATCAATATTTTTTTTATTTTTCTCTCGGTCTAAGAGGTCCTTTTCAGTAAAAACAAGGGATATCGCTTTCAAAAAAAACATCGTGAATTCTTTGACTTAGTTTCTTTATTCAAATGAACCGTTTTGATCCTTTTATCTAAGAAGGTTTAGTGTATGCAGAAGAATGCTTTGGGTACGCAATTTCGCAAGGTTATGTCTTCTCCTTTTCATCAGAATATTTTCGTTGCTAAAAACACTAAATCATCTTGAACGTTATATATCATCCAAATCCTCCCCTTTATATCATGTAAATTCATGATTATATCACTCCAATCCCCTGTCCATCCCCTGTTTTACTCTGATCATGACAAGATTCTATTTTCTTTTTATCCTGTCAAACTTCGAGGGTGGAAATCTATTGAAATATTGCTGAAGCAATTTAAGTGAAATATTAGCCTTGACACAACCCAACAACTACACTCTTAAAGGAATAATAAAAGGACTCGCCTTGTCCAGTTTCTGTATAAAATACAGCTTGTCATCAATATTCCGTTCAACGGTGAGGTTTGCAATGTTTTATTGACAATGGATACCCGGTGAAAACCAATATTGTTGACCTTTGCGATTGCTGAGTGTCAGAATATTGTACAGAGAATCACAATGTTTAAGATTTAATAGCTGAGATAGTATAATGTTTTACCTCAGACTTTATTGATGATAAATATTTTTTTGTATTACCAACTACAGTGTCTTGATTTTTGAATTGAGGGTAGTCAAATATGAATTAAAGGAAGATCTTATTTTGTATCGTTAGTTTTACAATATTAGAATAGGTTTTTAAATTAAAAATTAAAGCCGTATGTTTTAGATTCTACGTATATTTTTTTTAAAAATCGGTCTATAGCTATTTCGCCCTGTTAGCGCATCTTCAATACAAGAAAAAGTATCTAAAACATACTTTTTTATTTTTTAATTTAAATTCGAAATGGAATTCTACAAAGTAAACTATTCACAATTAGAATAGGTAGGTGTTTTGTATATTCTTATTGATTACTCCTAGAATGATTTTTTGGATGGGGGGGGGGGGGATGTCCAAAACGTTATTAGAACCTCTGGTCAAAGCACAAAAATATTAAATAAAAGTGATCAATAAAAAACCATATCGATATCCTTCAGATTTCAACTTTTCTCTATATATAAAGTATTAGACATAAGACAACTATACATTATACACAATCTTAAAACATTTCAACTCGAAATCGGAAAGACACACTCTAGGACAACATAAATAAGTAAATAAATAAATAAATCAATAAGGTTGTATATATGTTCAAGATTTACAACCATTATATGTTACAGTGCTTGTTACTATATATTGAGTTGAATATTTACGTTTGTATGTAATTGGTGTATTGTAGGTATGAATGAATTAATTAATTAATAGTTTGATTGAAAGTCTGAATGATAAAAGCACATACTATTGTAATCGAATGAATATTTCAAAGAAGTATTGCCAGTATACAATTTTCGGTTTGATATAGTATACGGTACCTACCTACATATATGTATATAATGGTATAAAGAATTGATCAGATCCGGAAATAAAAAAAAATATATTCAAATCACGAATACGAATCGACACGCCATCTGTTAAAAAATAAAAAAGTTATTTCGCTTGATGTGAGATTTATGCCTGTTACTCACAAACGCTGAGGTTATAATATTTTACTTTTAATAATATCTTCCCTCTGTACCTTACTGTTATGACATCCACTCCACATCTCAACATATGTATAGGTACCTACATAATATAAAACTCGCCAATATTGAAATGTGGAAAATTTACCGTTTTACAATTATTGCCGAAATGACTTTTTGAATCGTCTCAGTCCGCCGATAACGGAATATAAAAGATATTTTATTATGAATATCACTCTTTATCTATGGCAGTAGGTTTCTACCGACGATTGTTGATTCTGTGGAAAATGGGCACTTACACGAGATTGGCTGCGGTTCGTTCGAGCATAGTCGAAATTCCAAATTCAAACATTCACGTTCTCAATTATTATTGACATCTACATTTTTTAAATACTGTACCTTTCTTTTATAAACTTAACAGTTTATAATTCAGCCGATCTTTTTGACACTTTTAAAAATGTGCCTTCCAGCGTTGCTTAAAATTTAAATTAAAAATCAATACGCGGAAAATAAAATAATATGGTGGAAAAAGTGTGAAATTATTAGTTTTTTAACGATTTATTTATTTTTTAAATTGTCAATACTGACGGTGTTTAATGTGTAGAACTCTATTATACAAGGTATTTTTTAATCAAACAAAAAATATTACATGCATATTTTCCTTATGATAGGACGACCGTTTCGGCAGACTAGGCCCTTATCACCTGGTAAACATAGAGTAGTGTCTTTTTCTTATATACTAAAAATCGGTTACATTACAGTTATGAAATGTCCTAAACAGTCTAATGTTGGGAAATTACTTCTATGCAGGTGTTTTTAAGACATAGAACTTTAAACTATAAAAAAATAATGATGTAAATTCTCATGTTACATCATTATTTTTGACAGTTGTAAGAGAAACGGTGAGGAGTGCGATGATGATGAGTCCCAGAAGAAGCCTCTTGATCGCCAATGGCCATTGGCTTAGCGCATTACTTCTTACGGCGATACACAAAGGTATAGGTGTCGACAAATAACTTGGTTTTTCAAAAGAGAAGGGGGGCGATCAGCACGTAAACCAACTAAGCAAAAAGACACAAATTTGCAATCTGCGCAACCGGAAGCTCGTTCAAGATATTTGGCGATAGTTATACCACGATCCATTGAATGCAATACATGCAGTAATGCATTTATTTTAATATCAAAAATCATCACCACAACACGCGATGACATAATAATACATTTGGACTTCAGATCTACCTTCATCGCTGTCAAGTTGTGTTTGTTTACTTCTGAGTTTTTTTGCTTATATTGTGTCTTTTATCGAATCAAATCTTTTGTTTTTTGCTTTAAGTGAATTGTTGCTGTATCCTGTTTGTGGTGATGTATTTTTTTTGTGTATTTCGGGTGTTATTTTTAGGTTTTAAAGTGTTTTAAATTTTTTTTTCTCGTGGCTGAAAAATAATATTGTAATTTTTGTTCTCTTTTGTATACTTTATATATATCATTGTGCAGGGAATTTTCCCGTGATTCCAACAATGTATAACTTATGTATCTTTTTAGTGTTTATTACTATTTTATCGTGATTTTAATTTTTTTTTTTGACATTTCGGTGTGCGTTGCTCGTGTGTGTTATTTTACGTTACTGACTCTAGTGTCATTGAATGCAGAATTAAATTGTGCACAGAAAAGTTCGCGGAAGATAGTGTCTGCCAACTGCCGTTGATCAGATATTAACGTTTTTCTGCGCTCCCCATACTGGCGCTTACGCCCTTTCGGCGTCGAAAAGCATAAATTAGTATTTATCGGCTCGCCAGTAGCTAGGTACATACATTTACATAGATACATAATTGTTTTGTTTACATTTTAAAAATTCCGTGTATTCTGCATTTATTGCTTGGTTGGCCATTGCAGGTTTGACCCGTGCCGTGCGGTAGGATGCTTATTGCACCAAATTTTGTTTAGGTAGTTTGGTACTGATCGTATAAGGTTACATAGGATAGGTTACCTATATTCTTTGGCATATTCCATCAGGGCAAGTGTGATATTGCTCTTGCTGTGCGTTTGCTGGTTGAACTGACTTTTGCATAACCTTTATCTGTTTCTGTAATTCCTATCTTCTTTCAGTTGCTGAAATAAATATTTTTTTTTAATTTTATTTTTATATAATATTTTATTCTTATTTCTTTTATTGACTTTGCATAACATCTGTCTGTACCTAACAGTAATTTTGTCTCCTATTTCAATTCAGTTTCTGAATAAAATAATATATAAGTACCTATGTTTATTTTATTTTATTTATATTAAATTTTTATCTTCTTTTTTTTCGTATATTTAAACCATTTGTTGTTTTTTCTTTTCTGTTCAAGTCTCAACGGTTGTTGGCATACACACATTTTTTTTTTCCATCTTATATTATTTTAATTTTACTCTTGTAAAATCTTAATTTTTAATACGATTTTCTTTTACGTTCTGGTTCCGTGCCACGTTTCTCTTTATTATTTATTTATTTTTATATTTTTGACTAGACATTTTAACTGTATTCTAACAAATTAACATGGTAAAAACTAAACGGACCAGGAAGAGAATTCGGAAGACGTTGGAGTCCCTTACTCCCGCTACCCCGTCACCGCCTATCTCAAGAACAAGATTCTCAAGCCATGGAACATCGTCTGTCTCCGCTGAGAACCACATCGTGGCGACTCGCGTTGAGACGGATCAGTGTAGTCCGCCAACACAGACCGCGCCCGTATCAAATCTCTCGTCACCATCATCTCGCGATGATAACGTTGAGAGCAAAGAAGATGACTGTGGCATACCTATCTTTTCGCCAATTATTGACAGCGCATTTGAAGCTGTCTCTGTACTTCAAAACAGTTTGGCCGGTAGTGAAGTCACTCAAGAGATACAATTGATTGTCGGCCGACAAGTTCAGGTCCTCCTTGCGATAATTGGACGCCATGACAGCCGTATGGCTGAATCTCTTGGACGGGAAGCTGTGCTTAATGAGCGAATTCGTGCTTTGAACCAGGAAAAACATGGTCTACAATGCCAAATAGATATGCTTGAACTGGAGATGCGACCCGTTATGCATAAAATCGCAGACAATCGGGCCGACGTCGTGCTGCCTCCTTGGAGCTTATGCAACTTGCCCATCAACTGAATCTTGATATCTGTCTGGTTCAGGAACCTTACATTGGCGACGGCTCTATGTATGGGACGGATTCAGACTTCCGTGTAATTTCTGCCACTTGCTGTTCCATTGATTTCCCCCCTCTAGCATCAATAATTATTTTTAATTCTGCAATATCCTATATCTTACTAGATCATCTTTCCTCGAGCACTACAGTCGTGCTTGAAGTTTCTCTTTTTGGTGAATCCATGTATTTGGTATCAACCTACTTCAAATTTAGTGACCCGATTGAACCACATGTGTGCTTGTTGGACAGTATAATGAATCATCTAGGTGGAGCTTCCATTCTGATTGGCGGTGACTTAAATGCTGAATCCCCTTTATGGTGCACTTCAGTATCTCTGGGCTCCAGAAAAGCTAAACGCGGTGAATTGTGCGAGGATTTCATAGCAGCGCATGCTCTTTCAGTCATTAACGATCCCACTAGCCCACCTACTTTTTCTAGTACCGTCGGTTCTGGTCACATCGATGTTACTATTGCCTCTTCCCGAATTGCAGACAAAATCAGCCAATGGTGTGTCCATGTGGACGCTTCTTGCAGCGACCATGAACTCATCACATTTTCTGTACGTTCATCCTTAGTTGAACAGCACATCCCTTCTCTAATTCCTGGACGTTTTCGCACCAAGTCTAATCGTCGTCGAAAAGCCTTCCCCATAAAAAACAAGAATACTATACAGAATCAAATCTCACCCTGTACCACCCCCGCCCGTCTTGACACCAATCTGTCCACCACCAACCCCCTCTACTCACCTCCCCACACATCTGACACATCCAAAAACTAAACATCAACACTCAGTCTCAACTAGCCGGTCGATGGCAGGACAGCGCTGCCGAAACATGTCGCATAGTGACTCAATATATAGTGGTTTAGGGCAAAATTCACATGCCAAAACGGTTAATATGAACAACCACAAAATATCCGCCGAGTATTTAAACTATTTTAAGAATAATATTGTTTACTATTGTGAGTCTGCTGAATGTCTAATTATTATGGATGCACACAACATTATAAAATTACACGAGCTCATAGAAATAAATTCTCTTGAACAAATTAACCGGTGGATAAACACCCCAACAGTTTCCAATGAACCCAAACTACACGACAGACAGACAGACAGACTAGACAAGCCAACATACAGATAACTAGAATAATACAGCCAAAATTTTAATCAATTAATTATTTAACATCAATAGAACGATATATGTATATCTACTTATACGTATTTCGAGTTTTCTCGCTTTCTTGATCACTTCAATCACACTCTATTGACAACACATGAAATGGCATCCGCCCTTACTGATAGCATTGTCACATGTGCTGAAAAAACTATTGGCAGATCAATACCTCGAAAGCTAATGCCAAATACGTGGTGGCATTCCGGTCTTGACGCTCTAAAGCAATGTGCATCACGCTCTCGTCGAGCCCTACGAACAGGTCGTAGTCGAAACTACACAGGTTCTACTATTTCAAGCCTTTACTGTAGTTACAGACAGGCCCACAATCGTTACAAAAAAGAGATAATTCGCGCTAAAACCGCAAGCTGGCATAAAATGGTCTCTGAGGTATCTGTTTCGGATCCTTGGGGTGCTGTGTTTAAATGTGTTTCATCAAAACGAGATAACAATGGAGCTCTTTCATGTATAATCCGTATAAATAATGGCAATATGACTTCATCCATTGATGATACTGCCTCTGCTTTCCTGGATGCATTGGTCTCAAAAGACAATCCTCTGACTGATAACGATTTTCACAAACAGGTTCGTACTCTTCAAAAAACTATTCCTCTAACATCCCCTTCGCCACCAACTTCTGCTGAGGAACTTGATTTAATTATCAAGAACCTTAAGCAAAATAAATCCCCAGGCTTAGATCGCATTGATTCTTCTCTAGCACAGAGATGCTGGCGTCTAGCTCTTTCTGAAATGACTGTCCTCTTCAACCGATGTCTAAATGAAGGCTGTTTTCCAGATTGCTGGAAAACAGGTCTCATGACGATAATATCCAAACGTTGCGATCGCTCTAGTACGAATCCCAAATCATACGGACCCATTACTCTTCTCCCTATTCTAGGTAAAGTTCTCGAGCAATTGATTTGCCGTAGAATTGAGTCACATCTCTCTAATTCTCGTCCGCTATCCCGACGCCAATTTGGTTTTCGTCCCGGCATCTCCACCGTTGACGCTGTTAACGAGATGATAGATTTTGTAGAGTGCTCCAATGAGAAATATGTTGTAGCCATCTCGCTTGATATAAGTGGTGCGTTTGACAATGCTTGGTGGCCGCTCATTCTGTACAAACTTAAGGCTAGAAATATTCCTCGTAACTTATACCTTATTGTTAAGAGCTTCTTCGAAAATCGCCACATAGTCCTTCCTGGGGGTCAATTTATTCATAAGCGACAAGTAAGCATTGGATGTCCTCAAGGTTCTGTTCTCGGTCCACTTCTTTGGAACATTCTTTTCGATGATCTATTGGATCTTCCTCTTCCGAGCAACTGTATAATTCAAGCATATGCCGATGATGCTTACATTATGATTCGTGCTGATTCTCGTAGATCAATCGAGAACTCAGCCACCCAAGCGCTGAGCTTTGTTTCTGACTGGGGTATAAAAAACAAGCTATGCTTCGCTCCGAACAAGACTTATGGCCTGGTATTTAAGGGCATACTTCGCAGACGGCCGTCCATTCAGTTTCTAGGAACTAATATTGTCTTTCGAGACCAAGTCACCTATCTCGGAGTTATTCTAGAAAGGGGACCGAGTTTCAAAAATCATGCCAAATCATGTGTAGATAAGGCTAAGTTTGCTTTCATTAAAATAGGACACCTCGCCAAAGCAAGCTGGGGTCTGCAATTTCCTATCGCCCGCCTTTTCTACAAAGCCGTTTATCTTGGCATCGCTTGCTATGCGGCAGGCTGTTGGTCTAACGCCTGCGAGTTTCAGCATATTCGAAGAACCTTGCTTTCAGGCCAAAGATTCGCTCTCATTGCACTATCCAAAGCTTACAGAACAAGCCCCACCGAAGCCCTGCCAATTTTGACAGGCTTAACCCCCCTTGATCTTGAAATTCAACGTAGAGGTGCTATTTTCAATTTATTGCGAGGCCGTCCTTCTGTCGTCGGTGACACTTCTTTTCACCCCCCTGAAAGTCGAATGTCTCGAAGCTCAATTAAGAGAAACGTGAGCGACACTCTACTAAACATTTGGCAAAACCGCTGGACGACCTGTCTAGTTGGTAGAGTTACCTTTTTATTTTTTCCTGACGTGAGGTCGCGACTGAAATCTCCTTGGGTTGTTCCAGACTTTTGGACTTCTCAATTTCTCACAGGACACGGTAACTTTAAAAGCTATCTCCATCGCTTCAACATTGCTCCCTCTTCCTCATGTCAGTTTTGTCAATGTCCGGACCAAACTTCGGATCACATCCTTTGGGAGTGTTCCTACCCAATTGTGTCCTCTTACAGATCGGAGCTCCTCGTTGCTGTCCGTGGGCCTCTTCAAGGTCCCATTGGACATGCGGACTTAGTGATCTCGAAGAACAATTACAAAGCCTTCAAACGATTTTGCCATAGATACGGTGCCTTATTATCCGAAGATTCTCACTGACTTTTCTGTTTCCAGAAATCTTGGTCATTTCTCTGATGCCCTATATATATGGATCTGAAGTCGCCGACAGTCCGCAAGTGTGAATCTCAATTCGCACTTGTTGATTGTTCTTTTTGCACCATGGTGCCGAGATTGCTAATCTAGAGGGCTCCATGAGCTACTCTTCGTGCCATGCATTGTTTTTTTTTTTGTCATTCATTCTAGCGTTCTGCGAAGGGGCCGTTGACAGTCCCCATATGCGGAGCGGGTGGTGGTGGAAGTAGCGACATAATAATACACATACTCTATTGAGATATTAATCATCTGTCATAACATACTACACCATCTCTTTTATTGAATTATGGCTCCTTAATTTTAATTTTATTTTATGTATTTTTGTTTTTTTTTCTCTTTTTTATCATTATGTTAATGTATAACTCTTGTTTCTCTATTTCTCGCCTCAATATTTATTTCTCGCCTCAATACTTATTTCTGTATAATTATTTTCTTATCTATTTCATTTCGTTTATGTTAATTTAAATTGATTTTTTTTTTCTTCTTTACTTGTTTTGTCTTTTATTATTATTGTATTACTTTGCAAATTTTCACTTTCATATGTTTATTTTGTGAATACTGTAAGGTTGCAGATAAACTTTGAATTCTATGTTACCATTAGTTATATGCATATTTTCTGTAACTGTTTGTATTCCTAAATGAATAAATAAATAATAAATAAATAAATATCAATTAGAGGGCTCGTACAAAATCGAATATTTTTTAAAAGTTGCGTATACGCAAATATTGGAATTTTTTCCCTGTCGGGAGTCTATGTTATATTTGTTTTAGTCGAAAAAATACAATTTCTCAATAGTCGTTACAAAAAGGTTTCTTCGTTACTTCATAGATGGCGGTAGTGTTTTTCAGCTTATCAGTTTCACATTATTACTTTAGATATAGAACTTTCAAAATTACATTGATAAGGGAACTCAATAAAAAGGCAAAATTGGTGAACGCTGCGTAAGGGCATAAAGGCATAAAATCACTTGAACCAGCCGACGACAGGTCGTAAGCCCTGTAGGTCCCTCGAGTTCTTGGTTCTCCTATAATATTCCAACTTCGTATCAATTGAGATGTTAAAATTTGCCAAAAAACCAATCAAAAGTAATTTACCAAAAGCGTCAATGCTCTGAACTCCACATATGTCAGAGGGTAATTTATTCGACTTTTAAGGTCCGTTCCATAAAATAATAATAGTATAGAATACTCTTTAGCCTGCAGAAAACGCGACTGCTTTATGTTGACTAATTTGGTCAACATTTTGCTACGAGCATTCAGTAATCATTTGGCCGTCTGCGTGATACGTTCTCCAAATAGGGAATTTTTTAATTGCTTGCAAAATTATTTACGCAGTCATAACGAGTAGTACTATACGAACAATTTCTACCAGCAGAGTCATACATTTATTGACACGAGCTGGCCAATAAAACGGCTTCACTTTTTCAGCTAGGTATTGTATGGGAGTGAGTATTCTATAGTTTTATTATTATTCTATGGTCCGTTCATAGGAAATCCACACACATAGGTACTCCTGTAGGTACACATAGTGGGATGTGCCACAATGGTTTGAATAAAAGTATTCGGTTCATATTATTAAATAAAATAATTCTAAACTCTTTCTTTATTTCGCCTCTATTTATTAGGTAAGGTTAGTAGTAGGTATTCAAGTTTTCGGTTAAATATTTATTAATTTTATTTCGTACTTTTGGTTGTTTAACGCTTGGGTTAGTTTTATTTCCAAGTTTGTTGGGAGAATTCCTGAAAATATATGTGTTCAGAATATTAGATTTATTTTTGTTTGGGGAAAATGTTCTTAGTAGATAATATTTTTTGTGTAAGCCTAGAACAGAGCATTTGTAGGAACAGTGAGTTTCTTTTGTATGTGGGTTGGGGCTGGTCTGCTATTCCATTGGAATTAATAATCTCATTCAACACATTGAGAGAGAAATGAAATGACTCCAATTAAGCGGAATAAAACTTTTCTTATTTCAAGATTCCAGTTGGAAATACGCAACTAATATTAACTACCTACCTACATAGGTACAAAAGAAATATAGAAAAATTGTTTGTTTCTTAATAGCGCTCCGTACGCAAAAGTGGAATTTTGTTGTAAAAGTGGAGTTAAGTTTTATTTACTCGATCTACAATAGTATACCAATCACTGTGGCATAATGAGAAGATATTCAATTTATATTCTGGGTTCAATTTCCAGCATCGTAATAACTATTTATTAAGATTTAAAATTATAATTGGTCAGATGATTACCTACCTTTTCTCCGGGCTGGAAAAATTGGTTGTTTGGAAAGAACAATATGTTACTTGTCCAGCGTGAATGGATTCATATATGTTCAAAAATATGTGTCTTCATCTATATAATCACTTACCTAACTATTTTAAAACGGTTTTGTGATGTTTGTGAAGTTTTACAAACCAAACTTTCCCACTAAATACTCCGCCATTTTCTATTAAATACTCCGAACACAGATTTAGGTTAACTTTTGATAAACTCTCCACAGATTTTCATTATTTTCAAACCCGATGACCATGTCATAGTTGAATGTCATAAAAACTTTGAACTGGTTCTGTTCTATACTATTATAAAAACACAATTTATTTGTTATTATAAAAACATATTATAGGTACAACAAACTTGCTGCTTGCTGCTTGTACATGGGCTGCATTCACAATAAACGCCGAATGCACACTTAGTGACGCTCAAAGCAGTTCATAATGACCGGAAACAGACGCTTGAAAGACACTATGTGGCGTTCAGATTGAACGTCGAGTGTACGAACCAAACGCTCGGGTAACAACGCTCTGACAGTTATATTATCTGTTGAATTCTATTTTATCTGTGGAATGATGATGACTTCTATTTGATTCTGTGGTATCTATTATGTCAGTTGGCATTATTTATGACTACAATATGCATTCAAAAAGAGGTTAATTTATGAAAATATCATTCAACAAATTCCATTAAAAAGTCAGAAATCATTATTTATTCCACTGCTCAATGGTTGCCTTTCGATGCAAATATAACCTAAAAAGAGACGTATGATGAATAACATTTGACATTTAAAACGCCCGATGCTGCGTTTAAATTGAAACGCCGCACCGTTCGAAAGCGTTCAGCGAGATTGGTGTGAAAAACGCCATAATCTGCAAATTCAGGTACATACGACACCTGACGTCGAGAGTTGTATACGAACACAGGCCATGATGCGTAAAAGATCTGTATTTATCTGAATTTGATATATGTATTTATTAATGTGAACGATAAATTTACAAATAATGGTATCCAAAGTTATGATCAAAATATAATATCAAGTTGACAGTACTATCATACATGTATTATCTTGGATTAACTGTACATATACACACTACAGACTACCAACAATAACCAACTTCCATTAATATTTTGATATCAGATAGGTATGTTTCATTCTATTTTTATGATTATTTTCCAAGTCTTGTCCATTTTCTGGTTGCATTTCGGATGACATTCTCTGTAATATACAATGTCTATACAACTTCAATCTCCATTTTCCTTTCTTCTTTCAATCTTTTTAGGAATACATCACAAAATATAAAAATTTTATTCCCACCCCGAGCAATTCCATATTTTATTGAATTTTATACAGAAACTTATAAGAGATGTCAAGAAAATAGGATTCTTTTGTATAAGATATATCATATCATAGTGAAGACAGGAGGATTAATGTGTTTGGTTATGTTATGATAAGGTTCTATTTTATAAAAAATACAATATTTTATTGATTTTATAGGTTGGTGGCAAGTAGAAAATGTTTTTATTTTTAAATATATATAATACCGTTTTGGCTATGCATGTTTTCTTTAATATCCATTTTTTGTATATATTTTTGCACCTCACTGGGCGTTGATTGCTTAAATAAATAAATATCAAACAGTATTTTAAATTTTGATTTGCAATTTTATTGGTAATTTGATTTTGGAAGAATATTTTTACTTGATGAATAGATACATATCTCTCTGATACCAAAAACACTGAATCTCGCTCCCTAAAGCGGTATAATTTGGAAATTTCAATGTCATCTTCTTTTTCTTTTTGTGCCGCTCCTAACGAAGGCTTGCGACCATCACTTTTCCCGATCCTGCGCCAATCTAATGAGTGACGCCGCATCCGGAATCACGAACCACTTCCTGACATTTTTAAGCAACGATATAAGTCATCAGAATTGTTGTGACAACGTCATTAATGCTATATATATATTTTTTTAATTTTTCTTGCAAATAACTAAAATTGTGATATAATTTTATAAATAACACTGCATACAGTGTTATTTATAAAAATAAATTTGGTTCAATTGAACCCGGTTCAAAGTTTTATTCTGAAATTCAAATATTCTCATACAAGAATTTTTGTATGAGAATATTTGAATTTCAGAATAAAACTTTGAACCGGGTTCAATTGAACCAAATTTATTTTTATAAATAACACTGTAAAGATCCCCAAACATACAACCTACATACGGCATTTTATTTTATTTCATCTCAACAGCTATTTCATAAATTGCTTAAAAACATCACACATATCAAAGTCAATTACAGATAAGAATTAAATTATTCTAAAAATAATGCTGATAAAGTAAATTCAGTAGGTAGATATTCAATGTACTTATAAATTATAATAATTGTGCCAATACAGTAGCCACAATACGGTTATAGGTACTAAGTGTGGTTAGGTTTTATTTATCCGTTGGTCACTGTACTTTTAACGCATGACTTGTTTCGTCGATTGGATAGCTTTTTGGATAGCAATCATAATACAGTAATCGGTATTTTATAATAATTACATTAATTACTGTTGCATGGCAATTTTTTAAGATAGTTAAAAAGGACGAAAATATGTTAAAAGTATTTCAATGGAAGATATTGAAGAACATCTTTGACCCAACGAACGACAGAGGGGTTTGGAGAATTCGGTATGATCATGAGCTAGATGCAATGAAGGTACAGTGAAATTAATTTAGTCCAGTTTATACAGATTCAGCGCCAAAGTCGGCTAGGACATGGACATGAAATGAAAAGAACAAGTGGCAGACCTAGGTTGAAATGGCTGGATGGCGTGGTGTGCATCAGAGAAATTGATCTGACAAATTGAATAAGGCTGGCGGTCGATAGGGAGGAATGGAGACATTTCTGGGGGAGGCCAGGGTCCGGACTGTAGTGCCAGTGATGATGATGAATCTTTATGTTACTTGGTTATCCAACTGTCGATTTGTTCAGAGTAGAACATTTAGTGTGTTTGTCCGTCCCCCCTTATTACTTTTGATCCGCTCAATGTACAAAGTCTGAAATTTCAGAATATATAGATACATGCCTACAAAACTTTTATGCTCAGTTTTTTGAATATTTGCTTCAGTCAGGGGTTATCAACTTTTGATTTTTTACTATATTTTCCATATATCTCAAGAACCACTATCTCAAGAGCTCAAACGCTGAAAATTAGTATAAATATAAAAAAATACAATATCTCAAATTTCAAACGTTTTTTATTGAGAAAAACATTTTTTATCATAAATTTATATGTTTAGTTGCCTTTATTGCATTTTTTTTAAATATCGAATATATGTAACCGAAATATCCCAACATAATTTAATTTTCTATAAAAAATATGAATATTGTAGATGTACATCTCAAACTTTTCTTAACAATAAAAATTGAATTAAGTGACGACATAATTTCATTTAATTTGTAAGGCAGTATACACTACACAATATCTACGGGGACTCAATAGTTTGATACTTAATCTCCAACATGCATACATACCATCATTCTGTTTTCATATTCTCACATACATACAAAATATATAGAAAACAAAATATTTTACAATTTGTATTTAAGATTTTATAGTTTGGTACGTATTCTTCAATTATACATACTATCGCAATCGACAGTTGGATCTCATGTGTTACATGCAACTAGTTTTAAATCCCAGTGCAATTACGACTAGTTTTCATTATGCGAAACGACGCAATAGCACTCGTACCCACTGCACGTATTTCGTTCCATAAAGAATACTCGTAATTGTTAATATCTTTAAAAGCGGCTTTTATGGAATGATAAACTGTATTACTATCAGAATGGGATAACATTACTTTAATATTTTTTAAATATTTAAATATATTTTTCTAAAATACTTGAATCTCTTCGTGTGTGTAGTTTTGTTAGGCAGAGTTGTCGGGTGAACGTCAGCATTTAAACCTATTAAGTGATTAACTATGTGGAAGGAATTTATGTATTTATCCTGTGAGCAGCTTATCTCTTTATTCCGTGCCTAGAATCCGAACTGCACTCCAGATATAAATTGTCTTAAATAAAGACACTCCAAATGGAAGGCAAGGATCTAACATCAGTTGGGTCGAAGATAGTTACATAAATACTAAAAAGGATGGATTATATACCAACCAACCCTGTTGTGTTTAAAGTACATAGATTTTTCTCTTCTCTGCCATCATCTGTATTTATCTTGTTTGACCCTATTTGTATATCTAATGTCCATTATACTGTCCCTTACTTATTGGTTTCAGATTCTTCTATCCTTGTAAGGCACAGTACCTAAAATGTGGTTCAGGTTGTCGATTTTCACAGTTTTTTTTTAATATAATCCTTGTCAAAAACTAAACGACTTTATTATTTTTCCATATTTTTTTATAAACTGTAATAACTTTGCCAGCGTCTAATCCTCAGGTGATCGTTGAATTTTGGGACACCCTGCACCCTGTATGACTGTGGGAAATTCGGAAGTATTAAATAGAAAATAAAAATCCGCCACCGACCGTAAAAATACCGATCGCCGTGGTATAGTTGGTAAACTGTACCTATGTCTTTTGTGCGGGCGTCCTAGGTTCGCTCCCCAGCAGAGGAGAATTTTATTTGAAATCGTTTCGCACGCAAATATTGCTTACCTGGGGTGAAAATACTGGTTAGAAAGGAAGTTTTCATTGTTATATAGTTATTAGAGACAAAATAAAGGGGAGAATGATACATATTTATATTGACAAATAACACATATTTACTAATCTGGTGATTAATTTAAGACAATCAAGTGTTGGCCTATGTTCATAGGTGTATCAAGTGTAGGTATACCTATATAATATGTAGGTGATTCAAGTGTAGGTAAACTTATGTATGTAGGGATATCGAGTGTGGATATACCTATATAATATGTAGGTGTATCAAGTGTAGGTAAACCTATGTATGTAAGTGTATCAAGTATAGGTAAACCTATGTATGAAGGTGTTTCAAGTGTAGGTATACCTGTGTATGTAGGTGTATCAAGTGTAGGTATACCTATATAATATGTAGGTGTATCAAGTGTAGGTAAACCTATGTATGTAGGGGTATCAAATGTAGCTATACCTATATAATAATTTATGTACATATGTGTATCAAGTGTAGGTAAACCTATGTATGTAGGTGTATCAAGTATAGGTAAACCTATGTATGTAGGTGCATCAAGTGTAGGTATACCTGTGTATGTAGGTGTATCAAGTGTAGGTATACCTATATAATATGTAGGTGTATCAAGTGTAGGTAAACTTATGTATGTAGGGATATCGAGTGTGGATATACCTATATAATATGTAGGTGTATCAAGTGTAGGTAAACCTATGTATGTAAGTGTATCAAGTATAGGTAAACCTATGTATGAAGGTGTTTCAAGTGTAGGTATACCTGTGTATGTAGGTGTATCAAGTGTAGGTATACCTATATAATATGTAGGTGTATCAAGTGTAGGTAAACCTATGTATGTAGGGGTATCAAATGTAGCTATACCTATATAATAATTTATGTACATAGGTGTATCAAGTGTAGGTATACCTGTGTATGTAGGTGTATCAAGTGTAGGTATACCTATATAATATGTAGGTGTATCAAGTGTAGGTAAACCTACATATGTATGTAGGTGTATCAAGTGTAGGTATACCTATGTATGTAGGTGCATCAAGTGTAGGTATACCTGTGTATGTAGGTGTATCAAGTGTAGGTATACCTATATAATATGTAGGTGTATCAAGTGTAGGTAAACTTATGTATGTAGGGATATCGAGTGTGGATATACCTATATAATATGTAGGTGTATCAAGTGTAGGTAAACCTATGTATGTAAGTGTATCAAGTATAGGTAAACCTATGTATGAAGGTGTTTCAAGTGTAGGTATACCTGTGTATGTAGGTGTATCAAGTGTAGGTATACCTATATAATATGTAGGTGTATCAAGTGTAGGTAAACCTATGTATGTAGGGGTATCAAATGTAGCTATACCTATATAATAATTTATGTACATATGTGTATCAAGTGTAGGTAAACCTATGTATGTAGGTGTATCAAGTATAGGTAAACCTATGTATGTAGGTGCATCAAGTGTAGGTATACCTGTGTATGTAGGTGTATCAAGTGTAGGTATACCTATATAATATGTAGGTGTATCAAGTGTAGGTAAACTTATGTATGTAGGGATATCGAGTGTGGATATACCTATATAATATGTAGGTGTATCAAGTGTAGGTAAACCTATGTATGTAAGTGTATCAAGTATAGGTAAACCTATGTATGAAGGTGTTTCAAGTGTAGGTATACCTGTGTATGTAGGTGTATCAAGTGTAGGTATACCTATATAATATGTAGGTGTATCAAGTGTAGGTAAACCTATGTATGTAGGGGTATCAAATGTAGCTATACCTATATAATAATTTATGTACATAGGTGTATCAAGTGTAGGTATACCTGTGTATGTAGGTGTATCAAGTGTAGGTATACCTATATAATATGTAGGTGTATCAAGTGTAGGTAAACCTACATATGTATGTAGGTGTATCAAGTGTAGGTATACCTATGTATGTAGGTGCATCAAGTGTAGGTATACCTGTGTATGTAGGTGTATCAAGTGTAGGTATACCTATATAATATGTAGGTGTATCAAGTGTAGGTAAACTTATGTATGTAGGGATATCGAGTGTGGATATACCTATATAATATGTAGGTGTATCAAGTGTAGGTAAACCTATGTATGTAAGTGTATCAAGTATAGGTAAACCTATGTATGAAGGTGTTTCAAGTGTAGGTATACCTGTGTATGTAGGTGTATCAAGTGTAGGTATACCTATATAATATGTAGGTGTATCAAGTGTAGGTAAACCTATGTATGTAGGGGTATCAAATGTAGCTATACCTATATAATAATTTATGTACATAGGTGTATCAAGTGTAGGTATACCTGTGTATGTAGGTGTATCAAGTGTAGGTATACCTATATAATATGTAGGTGTATCAAGTGTAGGTAAACCTACATATGTATGTAGGTGTATCAAGTGTAGGTATACCTATATAATATGTAGGTGTATCAAGTGGAGGTTAACCTATGTATGTAGGTGTTTCAAGTGTAGGTATACCTATGTATGTAGGTGTATCAAATAAATCTTATAAAACAGTGCTTTCATTTCCATTGACCAGAAGTTTATCAATAGCCACTAACTTTATGAAGGGTTTGACACTGCGGCATCATATTTATAGCGGAACCAGTTGACATGATGTTTCCTTATATTATAATGATCTAGTTATTTGACGTACCTAATGTTTAACTAAATATTTTTTAAATAAGTTCTTTTAAGTCCATCGTATTTTTTTATGTTCTCCCAATTGGATTAATTATTTCTTAACGTAGATACTAATAGCTCGTCCCTTATCGATCAACGTTATTTTTTTTAGGCAACAAACAGGTTTGTAATAAGTAGGTAAGTATAGCAAATATTTTTTAAAAACACACTCAATAGCAAATTGCAACATTCCGAAGATTAATGATGCTTTGACATCTAGACTGAAAATAAACAAAAACAAACTGTCTTTATCGGGATACGATGGATTAATATGATGTTGATATTCAAGGAATTGTGGTGATTTTGTTTACTACAAATTTATGTACTTACGTATTAGGTACATTTTGCAAAAAAACAGAAAGTTTTCCTTAATATGTTGTAGGTAGACAATCTATAAGGTTGTCGTTCGATAGTTTGATATTTGATGTTGATAGTCAGACAGCTGTGTTAAAATATAAGTATCTAAACTCCTGAGTCGATAAAATATCATAGTCAATCTAGAAGAGCAAACGTCGATCGCGAGCTATTTGTGTGACGAGACATATCATATTTTGGTTGCGTTCTGCGAGGCAAAGGGTATTGGCTGCTTCAATTGATTATGAAGGGCAAGATAAAAGAACGCCAAGGAAAACGAAGACGTCAGATGTCATGGCTCCGGCATCGACGTCGGCGAGTTGTTCTGGACTGCTGTCGAAAGAGATGCCTTCTCAGCAGTAATTGTCAACGCCGGTGGAACCTGATATGATTCATAATTAATCTCTATTCCCGCTTTTTTTAACATATTTCGACACTGATTTGAAAACAAATGTTTATTATTAATTGGTTTGTTTAAGGCGATTCATCCGGCAAATGTAGACATTTAGTATATGATGGATAAGATAAAATGAAAATTATATTGAAATTGAAAATAAGTTTTGTATTTTTTGTTTTTAAGATTATCGTATTATAATCGATCCAAAATCCTCGGAAATTTTGCCCGGAAATAAAAACTAAATAGTTCAATATCATCAATGGAAATAGGTTGAGAGCTAATTTAATTGTAATTTTATGAAATCAGTTTTGAAATTGCCCCCTGTCGGGCTTTAAAATTTTTCAGCCAATATTCTCCTTGATGTTCATAATATTTATACCCATCTTTTGGCGCGGCCTTGCCTATTATTATCTTCCAGATTCCAAATTATCCCATTTGGAAAAAATGCGAGCTGTAAAAAATAAAATAAAAATAAGGAGTCCGAGAAGAAAGAAAGATTGTAATAAAAAGCTTTTAATATCCATTGTGAAAGAAATGGCAGAAGTGCCCCCCACCACCTACAGTTACTCTGTAACGACAGCTCGTCTTGTGAATAACTTATTGGTCGGTACCTTTCTACTATATACCTTCACTTCCTCTGTCAAATTATACCCATTCAATTCGAGGTTCAGTATTATTATAATTTGCTGTCTGTCCATGACAACAAATGAAATTTCACGATCAATAGAATTTATTATTCAATTCAATCAATAGACATACGAATCATCTGAAGGTGTGTATTGGACTGCATTCTAGAAATTTTATAACTATTTATTTGTTTGCATTTATAACAAGTGAATAAAGGCGAGTTTATTGCCATAAGGTTATTTCTTTCAACCAACCAGAACTACAGCAATTCTCTTAAGTTAATTTGGTACAATAGTAGAAAAAAATACAATCAATACAGGAATAAAAACACTGATCATAGCAATGAGAGAAAGTAGGATGTATAAAGAATTTTCGAAATATTTGACAAATATTTTTTTTTCGTTTTCCTTTAAATATTTTTATAGATTGAGATGTAAAAAAAATGGGAGGCTGCGATGGGCAGGACACGTGGAAAAAATGGGGGATGAAAGAGTGCTAAAGAGGATCCTGCGCACAAAACTCAAGAACGGTTGGCGTAAATAGGAATTGAGGATGAATGTGTTCAGAAGTGGACGGCATCAGAATGAAGATGAAGAAAAATAAAATAAGCATAATGTTTATTCAAAGAAAATACAAAGGAATTATCGCTATAGGCGGTTATAAAAACAAAGAATAGAAGAAAAGAAGTTTAGGAAATAATAATATTATGATTGAATAACTAACTACTAAAATACACTCCCCACTTCATAACTCATTCTCTGCGACACTCCCCTTAACTAGATCGTCAATCCTTTCTTACTACATAAAATGTTACCTTGCATTATTATTTTTATCTAGATTTAACAGCACGAATATAAAAATACCCAAACGTTAATCATGGCATAGCGCTGTTTAAATATATTATTACACTGTAAATTATATGATTTACAGTTTTTTCAGTCGAGATATTTGTCGACATTTAGTGCAGTAATACATTCAAGTAAACTATTACGATTATTTGTTTATAAGGTGATGAAAAAATATATTTAATCAAATAGTTTACCTCATTCAAAATGATTTCGATGTATAAATATATAGTCCCAAGGTCTATGAACTAACAATGGACCAAGGTTAATGAACTTTACGAAAATAATGTGCCAGAAGATATACATCTTACATTGAAGTCACTGAGGGCCAAATATTAAAAGGAATTAGATTGTTCTTAAGACGGTTTACTATAGGTAATCTCAGTTTCAGTGTAAATGGGCATTAAAGGTGAAATACATACCTGGAATATACCTATGACATACGTGGAGTTCAGAGCATTGACGAGTTCAATAAATTATCAATGACTACTTAGTTAAATATAAATGCCTTTAGTTGATTTAGAAAGAATGATGACCGTCTGACAAAAAATAGTATAATGTGGAAAGAAAAAAAAAATTTAAGGGTGATATAATGGGAACAAGAAGTAGAGGTCGTTCAAGGAAAAGTTAGAACAATCACATAGGTATATGGAAGCGACTGGTTCGTATATGTTGAAGTTTAACCTGTGAATGGGTGTTGAAATTGAGTAAAACGAGAAACTCTATTGTTAATAGGTAGAAAATTTAGACTTCCCTACACCCCCCTAAATATTTTTTTATGGAAAAAATCCATTTTCAAGTTGTGTAGTATTTCAATAAATGGCAGTGTGAACAAATGTATTGACATCTGTATTATGCATCTAGAGAATATACCACACTCGAGTTGTGTAAGCTTTCAATAGAAGGCGGTGTGAACAAATGTATTGACATCTGTATTATGCATCTAGAGAATATACCACACTCGAGTTGTGTAAGCTTTCAATAGAAGGCGGTGTGAACAAATGTATTGACATCTGTATTATGCATCTAGAGAATATACCACACTCGAGTTGTGTAAGCTTTCAATAGAAGGCGGTGTGAACAAATGTATTGACATCTGTATTATGCATCTAGAGAATATACCACACTCGAGTTGTGTAAGCTTTCAATAGAAGGCGGTGTGAACAAATGTATTGACATCTGTATTATGCATCTAGAGAATATACCACACTCGAGTTGTGTAAGCTTTCAATAGAAGGCGGTGTGAACAAATGTATTGACATCTGTATTATGCATCTAGAGAATATACCACACTCGAGTTGTGTAAGCTTTCAATAGAAGGCGGTGTGAACAAATGTATTGACATCTGTATTATGTATCTAGAGAATATACCACACTCGAGTTGTGTAAGCTTTCAATAGAAGGCGGTGTGAACAAATGTATTGACATCTGTATTATGCATCTAGAGAATATACCACACTCGAGTTGTGTAAGCTTTCAATAGAAGGCGGTGTGAACAAATGTATTGACATCTGTATTATGCATCTAGAGAATATACCACACTCGAGTTGTGTAAGCTTTCAATAGAAGGCGGTGTGAACAAATGTATTGACATCTGTATTATGCATCTAGAGAATATACCACACTCGAGTTGTGTAAGCTTTCAATAGAAGGCGGTGTGAACAAATGTATTGACATCTGTATTATGCATCTAGAGAATATACCACACTCGAGTTGTGTAAGCTTTCAATAGAAGGCGGTGTGAACAAATGTATTGACATCTGTATTATGCATCTAGAGAATATACCACACTCGAGTTGTGTAAGCTTTCAATAGAAGGCGGTGTGAACAAATGTATTGACATCTGTATTATGCATCTAGAGAATATACCACACTCGAGTTGTGTAAGCTTTCAATAGAAGGCGGTGTGAACAAATGTATTGACATCTGTATTATGTATCTAGAGAATATACCACACTCGAGTTGTGTAAGCTTTCAATAGAAGGCGGTGTGAACAAATGTATTGACATCTGTATTATGTATCTAGAGAATATACCACACTCGAGTTGTGTAAGCTTTCAATAGAAGGCGGTGTGAACAAATGTATTGACATCTGTATTATGCATCTAGAGAATATACCACACTCGAGTTGTGTAAGCTTTCAATAGAAGGCGGTGTGAACAAATGTATTGACATCTGTATTATGCATCTAGAGAATATACCACACTCGAGTTGTGTAAGCTTTCAATAGAAGGCGGTGTGAACAAATGTATTGACATCTGTATTATGCATCTAGAGAATATACCACACTCGAGTTGTGTAAGCTTTCAATAGAAGGCGGTGTGAACAAATGTATTGACATCTGTATTATGCATCTAGAGAATATACCACACTCGAGTTGTGTAAGCTTTCAATAGAAGGCGGTGTGAACAAATGTATTGACATCTGTATTATGTATCTAGAGAATATACCACACTCGAGTTGTGTAAGCTTTCAATAGAAGGCGGTGTGAACAAATGTATTGACATCTGTATTATGCATCTAGAGAATATACCACACTCGAGTTGTGTAAGCTTTCAATAGAAGGCGGTGTGAACAAATGTATTGACATCTGTATTATGCATCTAGAGAATATACCACACTCGAGTTGTGTAAGCTTTCAATAGAAGGCGGTGTGAACAAATGTATTGACATCTGTATTATGCATCTAGAGAATATACCACACTCGAGTTGTGTAAGCTTTCAATAGAAGGCGGTGTGAACAAATGTATTGACATCTGTATTATGCATCTAGAGAATATACCACACTCGAGTTGTGTAAGCTTTCAATAGAAGGCGGTGTGAACAAATGTATTGACATCTGTATTATGCATCTAGAGAATATACCACACTCGAGTTGTGTAAGCTTTCAATAGAAGGCGGTGTGAACAAATGTATTGACATCTGTATTATGCATCTAGAGAATATACCACACTCGAGTTGTGTAAGCTTTCAATAGAAGGCGGTGTGAACAAATGTATTGACATCTGTATTATGTATCTAGAGAATATACCACACTCGAGTTGTGTAAGCTTTCAATAGAAGGCGGTGTGAACAAATGTATTGACATCTGTATTATGCATCTAGAGAATATACCACACTCGAGTTGTGTAAGCTTTCAATAGAAGGCGGTGTGAACAAATGTATTGACATCTGTATTATGCATCTAGAGAGTATACCACACTCGAGTTGTGTAAGCTTTCAATAGAAGGCGGTGTGAACAAATGTATTGACATCTGTATTATGCATCTAGAGAGTATACCACAATCTAATGTAAATATTTTTTTGTTAACTGTGGTATATATGATGTGGTATATATTATAAAATGAGTTCTACACGAGGCAGTCTGTGGCACAACAACGTCTGCCCAGGCCTACTAGCAAATTAAATTTTTCATTATTTTTTGATGGTGAGTAAAATAATATTTTTAGTAATAGTTATGTAAGTATTTATAAACCAGATATCTTCTAGATTTTTTCATTTCTGAAAGTCCACACCAACGAGATGACGATGCTTAGGTGGTTCGAAGGTATGACAAAGCTGGACAAAGTGATAAACCAACATATCATAGGCAGCTTCGGGGTCACCCCCGTGACGGAAAATATATAACGGAGTCAAGATTAAAATGATATGGCCAAGTGATAAGGCATGAAGATCATGCAGTGCATACTGCACTAGGAATACAGGAAGGCAGGAGAGGTAGAGGTGAACCCAGAATCACATGGTGCCATTACAGTAATCTAGCCGAGACACAACGAATGCATTTATAAGTGTTTTTGTCTCATTTTTGAACAAGCTTCGACGAATGTTTTTCAGTTGTCTTAGTTGGAAAAAGCATGAACTGACTGTTTTAGAGATTTGCAGGTCAAGATACAACTTATTGTCTAAGTGTACACCCAAAAACTTGACACTTGCAGACGGCAAGAGTTTTTCTCCATTGATGTTAATAGGAGTACTTTCAATGAGGTGCTGCCGCCGTGGTGAAGCTACCCACATAAACTCTGTTTTTGTTGGGTTTAATTTTAGCTTGTTATGAGACATCCACGTAGCGACTTTTTCGATGCACTCAGCAGTATCCACTTCCAGACGGTTTTTGTACATGGGATTACAAAATTTGAATAACAAGCGATCGTCAGCGTAAGCAAAAGAGTCAAATCCTTCATTTTGAATTATGTTATCAAGTTGTTTTATGTATAAAATAAATAAAATTGGTCCGAGCACCGATCCCTGAGGCACTCCAAACTTCACAATTATATCGGAGAAGGATAAGGAACAGAGAGATCGTATAAGCTAGATGCTCGAAAAGCAATATAAAGAAAATACCTTCACAAAATCTCCTTGACTGTGTAAATCGCTGTTCCATTAATGTTATGAAAACTCAGACAAAATTCAGAATACGGACTACCAACATTGAATCAAACAGTACAGGATTGTAACAAAATAGAATATCTCTTTTTCATAAAAACATATTTATTAGAAGAAATATGCGAGTGGAAGGGAAAATTCATTTTAGTGTAAAATTCACCTTTCACAAGGGAGACTAACTAGGTATGTATGTAGGTACGTTTCCAGAACGTTATAGTAGTTGACGTTTTGGGGAGGGGGGGGGGGTGGAGGGGCGGTGGGTACCTATAGGGGAGAGAAAGGGGTGGTTGAGAGGTTACCACAAATTTAAAACAAAAAATTTATATAAAAAAAATTAAAACATCACATAGTTTCACAGAGCCACATTTGAGAAATTTGACTTTAGCGATATCATACATTCAGTAAGAAATTTCTATTTGACATAAACTGCCATTTGCACATTGAACACGGTGCAGGGAAGTGATCTTAAATAAACATCAAAAATTTCTACCTAATTATTGAAATTCTTAATTTCTGAATTGTTATTTTCTGTTGCTTCTAAATTGTATAATTTCTGTTGCTTCTCGGGCAACTAACTTTTTTTTATCAATTTTGTCGTTCCACCCGATATCGAGTGATATAGCCACTAATCCCTAGTAAGACAAACATTGTAGTAGGTACATTTCTATAAAATTAAACAAAGAAGAACGTGTGCATATAATAATTTCTTAGTCAATAGAGATGAAATAATAAAAACGGTAAACAATCAGGCCGACACAATTCGAAAAAAATAGATAGGTACAGTATACCCACATATGCTACTTTTATAAAAACATATACAAATTTCTAAGACTTGGAGACAGTTAATTCAAATGAGTTTCTTGTTAATTTTGAATAAAAATAGTTATATTTATATTAGTATCTATATCATTCAAAGACAAGAGGAATTTAATCAGGAAATGAAGTACATAATTTAATTATCTCAGAGATAAATAACTTTCCATGTAATAAAGTGCAGTCAAAGAAAATATGATCACTGTTATCTTCCTGTTCACCGCATTCACACATTGGGGATTGAATAACCTGAATCCTAAATAAATGAGAATCAAAGGAGCAATGACCAATTCTTAAGCGACAAAGTAGGGAGACGTCAATTTTAAGGAGTTTTTGGCTGTAAAACCATGGAATTTTGAAATATGGCCTTGCAAGGGCAACTACATAACTTGTACTATGTCAAATATTAATAGCCAATACCAAGTTGCTACATTCTGGAGACTTATTGTGTTTATCGTCTTGCTGATCCAGGACTAAAAGTAAATATAAAAACTGAGTCTCCACTTTCTGTTTTGTTGTTTCACTTTGTTATAATTTATGCATGGATCTGAAGTTAACATTATTTTTTGTTGTTCGATCGATCGTTCTGCGAACAACCGTTGTGGGTTTTGGTGAATGCAGAGAAAAATAAATATCGCTCTGTTTCGTAAAATAATGAAGTTTTACAAATGAGATTGAACGATAAGAAAAAACAAGTCAAAGACAAAGTTCAATAAAGAGTAGCGTGTGTGAGTCAATCATTATTTTAGCAAAGGGACCTTCAACAATAGAATTGTGGAGAATAATATGAAAAAATCAGTTGTAGTGGTTACCCTGGAAGAGGAATATGAAGGAACATGGCTGATAGGTAGGTATATATAGGATGTGAGGTTGTCCATTCATTTCCCCTGTACGGTAGCGCCATACAAACTCCGATAGCACACACCACCTAACTAACACACACATTATATATGACTAATACACTTTTACTAATTATAAAGAATTTATGTTATGAGAGAAATTTTCTGTTCCCAACTATTAGTAATTAAGAGCAAAGCGCTGGCTTCTGAAATCAACCATAACATAATTTTAGCGAACAATGTATTAAAATATCAAATAGTGCATACTAAATAAAAAAGTTTCAGTTTCACTTGTATTTTATTTTAAATTTTCACACTTACCATGATTAGAGCAGAATTTCCCGGATTTATCCTAGTATAGAGAGCGTCCAGCGGTACTAGTTTAGAGGAAGGTGTTTTCTTTAAGTGGAAGCATTTTGTGTCAGGAATAGATTAAGTAAAAAGAAATTGATATCATCAAAATTTTAAATTGTTATTTAATTTTAAAATATCACTACATACCTACCTTTAAATTTTCTGACCCAATGTAGAATATATTTATTTATTAATTTATTTATTTAAACACTTTATTGTTCATTAATTAATAGCTAGTACAAATGGCGGACTTATAGCCTTCCAGACAACCATAATATAGTTTATTTGAGAACTAAAAAACAAAAAATTGTTTTTAATTTAATGCCAAAAAAGTGTTTTACTTGATATTTAATTTGGTAAGCTGTAGCTTATATCGCAAACAAGTTTTATAAATGAATAAAAAACAAAATACAATAGATGTTTTTTTCCGGGGGTGTCCGGGTAATAAAGTTTTTGCCCGGAGTCAAAAATTTAAGTGACGTCAGCCCTTACCATGATCGATCTACTAAAGTTAATTCAATTTTAAATATTTTATTAATATTATATTCTCAGAACGTACGTACGTTACTACCTCCCTGAACTCCTCTACCAACCACCACGCACCAACAGCTCTACCAGCAGTGACACAAACGTAGAGAGTTGCTTTCCGTCTTGACAAGGAATCGGTGCGCTTCGAAACCGGTCGAATAAAAAATCTCGATTAATGGTTAAAACAAGTCATTTGTGTTTTTTAAAAAAGAAATTTGATAAGCAAGACTATAACTTTTTTTCTACGGTATTCATGTTGTTAGAAAAAAATGATAAAAAAAACTCTTTTTATTACGACCGTACGTTTTCGCCGAGACTACTCACCAAGGTTTCTTTAGATAACTTTTCACAGGACGTCAGAAAATTTTACAATAACGAGTCAAAGTTGTTTATCTCCAAAAATTTTGAAATTTTTCGGCCTCAAGGGGTACGGTTTGCGCATACTTGTTTTTAAATCAACCCAACAAAAACACAAAATGTGATTTCTGCGCACTCGCGTGATTTTGTTAGATGTTTGGCAATAACTACTACATATATTAAGAGGACATATAACGCTAAATCTATTGAATGAAAACATGATAGGTTAGTGAAACCGTGCGTTAAAAAGTGGTTTGTACCTGATTTAAATGATCGGGAACCCAACATTTGTTTTTTTTTGCATTTTAAAAACAAACCTGACTTGAAAAAAAAATTCGAACCTTTATATTGATTTTATCAATTCTTTAAGAATGTTTTTTTTCTACGACGTATACTTATGGAGTAATATAAAAAAGTGTTATAAAAAGGATGTGTAGAAGATATTTTAGGGGTAATTTTGCTGAATTATAAAATTGTGTAACGCTTATTCACTAGATAAATAAAAAACTTTTGGTATTTATTTATCACGTCGGGGTCACCATTGTAGTTGTTATTTGTTATTATCTTCGAAATATTCGCTATATATTTAATACCAGGTGTTAATGTAGATATGATAGTGAAAACCAATAATAAATTATTTACAGCTTTTATTCACAATATAAATTAAATAAACAATAATACACAAGATGAGTTATTAGTTATTTTTTTTTGTGTTAACATTTTTTTTTAAATTACTAATTCCTCTCGGGCAACTAACAGGTACTATGCCAAATATTAATTCAACAGGTACCCAATAACAAGTTGCCACATTCTGGATAAATATGATATTTATCGTCTCACAGATACAGACTGAAAACACAATTAAAAACTGTGTCTCCACCGGGAATCAACCCCGGAACATTAAGCGAAATTCATAAATAAACATGTATATTTATAAATTTGAATTTGAACAAAATGTTTGCTCCATCATAGAATAATAAGTTTATCCACACAGTCGTATAAGGTGTGATTGTATGCGGTTGAAATTACGACTTGGAAATAGTTCAAAATGTTTTAATGTGATTTGAAAACAATTGTATGTGGAAATAGAGCGATAACACAACTTAACAGATTAAACAATTAATTTAATTAAGTCCATCACATGTAGGTACCTATATTGCTTATAACAGTAACCAAATTGTTGGTAATTGACTTTATATTCACCATCAACAATACAACATCACAAAACAAGTTTGCATGCTATAAAATATTCAATAGTATGATTTCAATTATAAAATCATTCAACTATTATCGAAATCCAAATTTACATTGCATAAAATTTATTTACGTTTATAATGGGTAATGTATACTTAATCAATGGATGCTTCTGCGGCGAAAATGTACATCCATCGCAAGTATTTTTGTTTCGTGCAATTTGTACTAGGATGAGGTCAGTAACCTACCAGATTATCGACAACAATACAACATACAAGAGGTACTTTTCTAAGGATGAACGTTCGAGAAACACCATGGATATTGACCCGTCATGTACTCAGTTAACTACCTCCCTGATGGTATAAAAGCACAGACAGAGTTCGACATATCATCGCAGTTACTAACATCTACCGTGAAAGCTTACATTACGAAATTGCTCATTTTTAAATCGTTCTTTAAATAATGTGAAAATTGATATGTATGTGAATGTAAATTTAATTGAGAATTGTAAATTTACGTATATGTAAGTAACCGAGCTTTTCCATTTCTCTCTCTTTCTGTGAGATCCTTCACTGCTTATCTTAATTATTTAAGTTAACTATTCTAAAAGCTTTTAATAAATAGCTTCAATATATAGCGACAGGCTACATTAAAATCCACTAGAGGCTAAGGTTTTATTACATGTCTTCATAATTTGTCAAAGCTTTTACTTTGTGGCACATTTTTATAATTATCAAATAAATAAATTAATTATACTTTGTAAATACCACTAATTTAAGTATTTGTAACGTCTAACGTTTTCGAAGCGGACCGCTTCTTCTTCCGGACGAATTTATACGTTATGTATAAATTCGTCCGGAAGAAGAAGCGGTCCGCTTCGAAAACGTTAGACGTTACAAATATTCAAATTAGTGGTATTTACAAAGTATAATTAATTATTTATTTGTTATTTATTACATGTGTTTGAATGGTCCCAATATAACACGGGGACTATCCCTAGCAACGTTCCCTCTAACTTTTCTATTGTGTGTGCGGATCTTCGACGCATCTGTGCAGTGGCGGTGCGATAAATTTACTCCCCCCAATAAACACACATACAATTTTTCATTTAAATGTATATTTTTAGGATATTTATTAATCACAGTGATTTAAGTTAATAACAACACTAACAATGATAATTTTTGAAATAAATAAAAAAGATAACTAAAATCTGGCAATGGAAACTTTCTTATCCAACTGTCGATTTGTTCAGGAGAACTTTGTTCTCTTAACATATCGACAATGTATCAAGCCAGAATACGCGAGAATTGTATGGAGAGGTCTACTTTTTTCACGGCTTTTCCATCTTTGAAGTCAAAAAACACCAACTTAGAGGCTTCGCAGCATATATGTTCCATACACGGATTTACTCAGAATTCGGAGATGAACATTTCGTGTGTCTGTGTGTGTGTGTGTGTGTGTGTGTGTGTGTGTGTGTGTGTGTGTGTGTGTGTGTGTGTGTGTGTGTGTGTGTGTGTGTCTGTGTGTGTGTCTGTGTGTGTGTCTGTGTGTGTGTCTGTGTGTGTGTCTGTGTGTGTGTCCGTCCCCCCCTTATAACTTTTGATCCGCTCAATTTACAAAGCCCAAAATTTCAGAATATATAAACAGTTATAGGCCTACAAAACTTTTATACTCAGAATTTTGAATTTTTGTTTCAGTCAGGGGTTATCAACTTTTGAATTTTTAATTTATTTTTCCATATATCTCAGAAACCATAAAAGCTAAAACGCTGAAAATTGGTATAAGCATAGAAAAATACAAAATCTCAAATTAGTTTATTCCAAAAAATTCCAGGGTTTCTCAAACATTTTTTATTAAGTTAAATATTTTTTGTATGATAAATTTATGAGTTAAACTGCTTATATTTTAATTTTTTTTTTAAATATCGAAAAAAGCCGAAACACCCCAACTAGATAATTTAATTTTCTATAAAAAATATAAACATGGTATTAGCACATCTCAAACTTTTTTTAACAATTTTTATAAAAATGGAATGTAGTGACGACATTGCTTCATACAATTTGTAGGGCAGTCGCCTATACACAATATGTAAGAAGACTTAAAAGTTTGATAGGTACTTAATCTCCAAACATACATACAGAACCATCATGCTGTTTTCATATTCCGGGTAGGAAAAGAGGACTGACCTCCATACTGTCCTATATTGACATACATACCAACATGTGTTAAAATTTTCAATAATTTGGATTTATGGGTTTATAGTTTGATTTTTATTCTTCAACTATACATACTATCGCTATCGACAGTTGGATCTCATGTGTTACATGCAACTAGTATAATAATATTGACTGTGCGGAGGATAAAACATGTGTGCGGAGACACCTTACAGGGAACATTGATCCCTAGTACATATATTGGAGAGCATAAATATGCATAAACTGACAGCAAAACGCAAGAAATCGTGGATGGTACGAATGAGTGTGTGTAATTTCCATTGTCTATTGTCATCTCCGTTATATTTTATTTTATAGGCATTTTTTATCTTTGATATAAAACCTTCTTGTAAAAAAAAATCTATATTTTTCTTTGCCGAGATCTTTATTACCGAAGCTCGCGACTATCTTGTTAATATTATATTGTATTCGTCCAGATAAAACTCCCCAAACTTTTATATTTTTTTAATGTTAATCATATTATGTTTTAATAATATTTTATTATGAGAAAAACTATTCACTCTAGTTTTGAAAATATTTCTCTACCATTTGTATTAAGGAATAGAAGTGCATAATATAATGTATGGTAGTATGACAAAGTGTAATATGATGGTATAGAATGCGAAATAAAGCTGTTTCAGTGTAACAAATGCTCCTACATTTGACCGGGCAAATTAATAAAAATGTCAGACTAACTTTTATTCTACTAGAAGATAATATAATACCACGTTTCAGAGTTGTGAAAGTTACGGTCCCTAAGTCTTAAATGGTCCACCAAAATTTTAATTTACTTATAAATAAAATCGAGGGAAGAAGCATTAATTTATAATCAACTTCTGTTTTAATGTCTATCTGTTTATATTTCCAAATGCTGTTCAATGATAAATTTCTATTTAATTCACACGAAAAAATATGGTTGTTAATTCCTTCACAAAAGACTGACTGAAGCTGAGTTTTTACAAAAAAAAATTCCAAAAAGGAATAAAATGTAGTTTTCTATGTGCAGATACAATTGAAAACAAAAGCACTCTTATTACGCAGCAAGTTTCAGGAGAGCAATCTTTATATTGAAACGTGAATTTTATTGCTGTATATCGATACAATTCACATGTCGATGAAGAGATATGTCTCATTAAACAAAAAAATATTATTTATAACTCGTTCTAGGTTATGTTAACGAAAGTGTTTGTTGCTATATACTTATGTATTTATAATCATTAACTTCTTATTTCTCTGGTGCCCTGTCAGGAACTCTCGGCGTTGCGTTGGTCTCATCGTGATCTATGTACTACTAATAAAAAAGTACCTAATCAATGATTTTTTAAATGCAGAATTTACTTTTTATGCATTTTTTACTGTCCATTTGTACAACAGTAAAAAATCGATTTGTACAACAGTTTGTTTTTTTAGTATAGGTAGGTACCGTGAATTTTAAATGTTTCATAGGTCTGGCGTATTGTAGGTATGTATAATCTTCATATATTGCGTAGGTACTTACTTAAATGCTAGAAATAGATGTCCAGAGTCTATGTATGGTCTTTAGTCTCCAGTTGGGAATCACGTCTGAATATTAAGTTAAGCTATCGGACATGACGGTATTTTTGTGTTTGGATCACTTAAGCCCTCCGAGCCCTCCGCCCGAATAAATTTGTCTGGGGAATTAAAATGCCTTTATGTCAAAAAAGCGTAGGTACATTATTACATTTTCCACAGATTGTCTATATCTACTTAAGTTTTTTCGAAGAAATATATCATAAATATTATATCAAAATCTAAACAACCCATCCAAAATTTCAAGAGATATTCCCAATGGCAATTGATTGCAAGTAAAAAGCGTCTTTTAATATGTAAGTAAATAAATAAACAAACACTTCTTTGTACCCTGTGCAAGTGGCGAGTTTATTGCCATATGGCAATAATTTTCAACTAACCAGTGTTTCCAGTCCAGAGAAGCAACATTAGCATGAGAAATTAATTTAAATAAATTTCTCATCTGCTGGAGATCGAGCCCAGGACGCCCTCACAGAAACCAAACAGTTTATTAACTATTGTAATAAACTGTTTGTTGTAATAGTATTGTGGCAGACCACTTCTAGAAATTTCTTTAAAGCGCGCTTCTAGCGACAACAAGTATATTAATTTGTTTATCGCTAGGCCGAGTTCGTCGCCTTAATACAAAGCATATCAAATTACTTTAATATAGCAACTGGTAACCACTTGGTTAACCAACATACTTTATTGGTGACCGCTTGTTTGCCAGTACGCTAAAGTTTCATGGAGAGCCATGAAAGACCATGTATTGCAACAGAAGGCAGAGGGCGTCCCCGCCGGGAGTATCTGGAGCAGGTGTGCGAGGACATGAAGTGTACCTCCTACACCTAGTTGAAGAGAGTCACTGAAGATCGAGCGTAGTGGAGCAACATATGCATTGTTTTGCTGACAACCAATCCTCAAGATTGAAAACAAAGAAGTAGCGAAAGAAAAAGAAATATTTTTATAGATCAATTTCTTACCGGGTATAGTACAGAGAGTGCACAGTGCACACTATGAGTTTCATCGTCATGTGTTTGTGTGAATGGTGTTCGCCATTCGCTTATTCTTGTTGTGTCATCTCTACAGCTGAAACTATAGCTCCGGTTGACTTCATATTTACATCATAATATGTGTAAAGAACATGGACCTAGAGCTGATTAGTTTTCCATAGACAACCGTTAATTTATGATTTCATTTATTTTTAGTAAAGTTATGCTACGTTTAGTAAAGAAACCCAAAAAAAAACATTTATTTTCCATTCAGTGTCATTGCGAAATAAAATTATATGAAGTTTCTTTACTAAACCTGTCCCCCCTAGACAACGTGTCATTTAGCTCAAGAAAAGAAAAAAGAAAAGATAACTCAATGTATGGAAGTGACAGTTGCCAGTCACTCAATGTATGGAAGTGACAAATGTTACATTTTCTTATAGTTACATTTATTATAGTTATATTTTCACATTTATTATAGTTAATGTTACATTTATTATAGTTATATTTTCTTGAGCATAATGACATGTTGTCTAGGGGGGCTAGGCATTAATGCAAATTTCATGACCTATTTTCTCAGATATTTTTATCTTTATTTAAAATATATACATATATTTATTGCTCTACGCCTTATAGTTTTATTATAAATATAAGATAAAACGTCGAAAATCGGGGTATGCTTATTATTTTTCTACAAGAAGATATACAGAACATTATAAAAAGTTAAGGAATATTTTTATTTATTGATATCCAAACTATCTTAGTTTTTTATATATGATTATTCGTTTTGTAGTAATGATACAATGTCGAATTGAAAAAAAATAGGTACGCTGAAGCAGGCGCCCCCTCTAAAGGGGGCCAGAAATAACTGTTCATATAATATTACTATATAGCTCATTTGTTTTTTAAAGTTTGAGCGAAAGTAATAAGGAAAATAATGATTTATCATAATATAATAGTACTCAAATTGAATATAACTTACTTTCTTTTAAGATTTATTCAAATCGTTATTTTAGTTTTCTTCTTTGATTCATATCAGTGGTACCCATACAAAAAAATGTTTTACCTTTGTTGATATAAAATATTGGTCACATTAATCATTGATTATTTTTTTTTTATTTATTGATTCACGGCTCAAAGCCTTTTACAAAATTAAATATTACATGACACAGCATAAACAAAAGAAATACAATTTATAAACATCTAGACATAACAACGGTAGCAGAGGATATATAAAGAAAAATAAAAACATATAAGAGAGGTAAATTAAACAACAAAGTACATACATTAAATACAAAAAAAAAACTCAAATAAAAAATACTACATAGCATGAACATAAGAATATTACTGACTGAATAATATAAAAATTAATAGTGTGAACTACCTACATACTTAGCCACACTGAATCAGAGAATGCTGCCAGATGTGAGTATATATTACATTATTGAATTAAATAAAATAAAAATCAAATGTACAAAAATATATAAAATGTAAAATATATAAAAATGTAAAAAATATTTTAAAATGTAAAAATATATAAAAATGTAAAAAATATATAAAAATGTAAAAATATATAAAAATGAAAACAACTGACTACACAATCATTTGGGTGTATGTTTTTGAAAATGTTTTAATAAACTAAATTTATATTCATTAAAAGAATTTTTGTTAAGATTACAGCACTTCTGTGTTAGGAATAACGACTTGTACCATTGTCCCTATAAATTCCCCTACATCAGTGAAAACAGAATATGTTATGTGGGACAGTTGTCGACTTAATTCTTCTTCGAAATAGAGAGACTCATTTATTTAGACTAATGGGTCTCACTGATAGGGCGATGTGTTCAATTGAATCAATTCAACACAAAGAATGTATCTCCCCTGAATGAAAGTAACGAAATTCATTTAGAGTTGAACAGATCTGATCTAGGTGATGCTTCATTGACCACAATAATTGCATTCCTATACGATTGACACAAGATTGGGAGATATTCTCAGAGATGACGATATCATTCTGAAAAGACGTCAGGACCGTATTTAGTTTTTACACGCCCGGTAAATGGGCGAAGAGTCTCTAAGGCACAAGTCGCAAATTTTGGAGTCTAATAAAATCACCTGGAATCGAAACAGGAAAATGGATAAAAAAACTGAGTCACGTGACCGAAACTTTCAATAATTGGATGTTCAGCAATACCTGATCATAATTTAAATGTCCATATTAGAAAAAAATCTTTATAAATATGCACAAAAAATTAAAGAATTCATAAAAATAAATTTAACCTATTTATTAAAAATTTATTATTAATAAAAAAAAAATAATCGTTACAATAAGTTACACAAATATATTTTTTTTTGACATTTTTTTACATCTCAATAGAAACGAAGTTGGAATATTATAAGAGAACCAGTAGCTCAAGGCACTTATAGAGTCTAAGGCCTGTCATCAACTGGTTAACGTGATCACTTAATGTACCTGCGCAACGTTCACCAATTATGCCTTCTTATCGAGTTTATTACCAATCCAAATTTTGAAGGTTCTATTTATTTCAACCATGAAAATAAGCTAAAACCACTGTCGCCATCTATGAAGTGACGGAGAAACTTTTTTGTAACACCGATGCTTTTGATGACAATGCTTTTGCAAAGATATTTCGATAAATAAAATTCGTTTGAAATTCGATTAATGAATATACTATCTTTATACACAATATTATTACTAGCGGGCTCTTGAATAACATATAACATTATTTTTCTGTTATTAACATAAGTTAAAAAATATTATAAATAATCTGACCCCAATTTTACCTTACATAAGAAAGAAAAAATAATTAACATAAAGATATTAATTTCTATCTCATTAATTATTTTTTTTTTAAACCAACGTCATTTATCAGCGAAGAGGTGCATTTGTACATTTCAAGCATATGATGGATACGGCTCTGTCAGAAACAATGAAAAGGGAATATATGGATCAGATAATAATGTGAACTGGTGACACAAAAGAAAAATGGTAGACATCAAAATATATGTAAAAATAGACATCAAACATTTATTAACGATATCATACAATGCATATTATTATTATAGTAGAATAAGAAGGAGATAAACAAAACTCAAATTGTGTCGAATAATTAATTGGAGAACGTGTCTGGGACAAAAATTCATCAACACTTGACAACACGACTGCTATGAAAACTCCGGTTATTTCAAAAAAATAAATAAACAACATGTAAATTTTACAACAAAGAAATGTAAGCTAAAAAAACTGATGATAGATTCATAAACTAAAGATACCATACGGATGTTTATATCATTGATATAACCAGAATGATTGTTTACATTTCAATCAATTCAATAAAAAGTTGACTTTGAAAAGTCACATATTTTGTTTCGTTTGAAGAGTATCAAACACATCTATGTAAATATGATTTCATGTTAAGTTCGATAACAGGAGAAGAAAAACAGACTGGAGAGATGAAAAATATGAAGGAAGAGGACACAAACTTCCAGCCATCTCCTATCTTCTCTCTCGCTCGAGCTACTCACCTACATGTCATTGGTTCAACAATATTCTTCATCTTAATATAGGTTCTTACGTGTGAATGCCGCGAACGTATAACTTTTGTATTATTATGCGCACGGCGCGGAGTAAGTTGTTTGACATTTTATATGTGCATAGCACAAGGTGAGTATCGATACTGAATTATAGCCAGATCTCGCGCAGAGAAATGGGCGAGATTATCGTTGCCACTTTTAAGGTGTGGATGTAAATAAGAAATGAGTTTGGTATGTCCGGAAGATGAGAATAAGTATGAATTGGAATTATCTGTCATCTGTGCCACATGTTAATTTACGATATATATCTCAATCTTTTGCTATTTCTTATCTCCACCATAAGGCGCCTTCAAGCGTTTCCATAACAATCTTATCTCAAATAAAGTCACCTATAAAGAGCCAACTTAATCTGGTTGGTTGGTATAAATGGCATGAGAGCGTAAGCCCGCCAATTTGCTATATAGGCACATAAAAATGAATAACAAAATCACCAAGGTATAACTCTTTCAACATGGAACCAAATAAGAATTTGCCCAGCAGTAGTATTTGTATAAATATATTATCTTTTAGATGTTTATTTATTTAAATCAACATAAACTATACATAAATAACAATAATACAATAGTGCAACAATAGTACAATTAATTATGCAACATATGTAGGTAATTTAGAATATGCTCCGAGAGGATAGGTACTTAATTATAACATGAACAGAATCAGTTCTTACAACATGAAAACAATTTACCAGTACCAAATACATAGGTACTATGTAAAACTATATAAACATTAATCAATGAACATGTATTTCGTCTGAATCTTATATTTTTGGTTAAAATATGAATTTTAATGTTGAATAAACTGGAAAAATATTTTAAAAGAATAATATTGTAATATTTTTATTATGAATCGTAAGATAAAATTTTATATTCTAGATTGGGTATCTTTTTTTACCTTTTGACTACCTCTCCTTTACCTAGTCAATAATATCGAGGAAGGGTATCCTATTAATTATGGAAATTCAACTTTATCGTTATATTTTCAAAATCATTTCATTTTATCGATAAGAAAAAAAATATTTTTGATAAAGTCAGTTGTTATTTTTTTATCAATACCAATAATAGGTATACAAGGGAACAAACTGTTTCTTAGAATTTAATACTATATTATTAAATAAAATAAAATAAATTAAAACAAATAACTTTGTTTACTTCTACTACTGTAAACACCTTTAATTTATGAAAGGGGTTATAACGTTTTCGAGCGTGTGCTCATCCTCAGTAACCACTTATTACTAACTTAAAACTAATGACAGACTACTTAACTATGTTGGCGGGCGGACGGAGGAAGAAGGGGGTGGTGGATGGGGGGGGGGTGATAGTGGGTGTGGTTAATATTTTTATAAGGGGAGAATTTATTAGTGGGTGTTGTATATTTAAAATTTGGTTTTTGGGGGCTCTATTTATTTCGATTGATTCTAGAATATCTAATTTTTTCCCCTTATTACACCTATGTAAAATTTCTACGTCTCTGAAGTTGTCACAATTGTGAAAACCAGTACATCGGACAAAGTGGAAGGAAAATAAAAACCAGGATTTCTGAACATATAAAGGCAATAAAAAACTTTTCTATCAACTCAGATATCGCGGACCACGCCAGACTAACAGGACATACATTCGACTTCAGAGACGTAGAAATTTTACATAGGTGTAATAAGGGGAAAAAATTAGATATTCTAGAATCAATCGAAATAAATAGAGCCCCCAAAAACCAAATTTTAAATATACAACACCCACTAATAAATTCTCCCCTTATAAAAATATTAACCACACCCACTATCACCCCCCCCCATCCACCACCCCCTTCTTCCTCCGTCCGCCCGCCAACATAGTTAAGTAGTCTGTCATTAGTTTTAAGTTAGTAATAAGTGGTTACTGAGGATGAGCACACGCTCGAAAACGTTATAACCCCTTTCATAAATTAAAGGTGTTTACAGTAGTAGAAGTAAACAAAGTTATTTGTTTTAATTTATTTTATTTTATTTAAAATGAACTTCTACAAAGTTTCTCACGAAAAATTCGAAGAATTGTTATCAGCTTGTACGGCAATGAAAGTGAGGAAGTTACTTAAGTTAAGACTGAAAGACAGACTACTGTCACTAAAAATCTACTTCAATCAAAAGTGTCTCAAAAATAAAGTGTTTCCAAAATATTGTTTATTAAAGTGCAAAAATAGTTCAAAATCAGCTTGTGAAGCAAAAGAAATTGGTCAAATAGTGTGGATGAAAAAAGAAATTAAAAATGCTTTTACAATACAAAATGACTTGAAGAAATACATTTTTTTTCCTGCATAATCAACTTACATCAGAATTACATCCAGTGGAATGGGACATAATTGAAGATAAAATATATGAACAGATAAGTTTACACGCAAGCTTAAAAAAGAAAACTTTGGATAAGAAACTGAAGAACCTAATCCAAGCATCAAAAACAAATAAAAACACAAAAAACAACAACAACAATGATTCAATAAAATTCCATCATCGTGTTGTCAACTGTACAAATGAAACCTTTGAAGAAAAACACATCAAACTACTGGAGAAGGGGGCCAAATTTAATATTGATCCGATGCATAATAAACACTGTTTACAAAACCTGATTATCGACCTAGACATAGCATTAGATGATTTAAATAAACACAAATGCGCCAAATTCATTGAAAAACTAAATAAAAACCAAAAATATCTAAGTAACAATAATTACCAGAAGACAATGAAAGAGTTCGTACAAATAATAAAAGAAAAAGATTTAGTATGTACCAAAGCAGACAAAGGAAATTCAATCGTTATCCTTTACAAATCCGACTATAACAATAAAATTTACGACATAATCACCGACAATACAACATTTGAGAAAATACCCGAAGACCCCACCGAAAAATACCAAAAACAAATAAAAGAAACACTCAAGAAATCAAAAACAATAGACAAACATAGATCATATAAATATATAACAATGAACCCAAAATCCCCACAATTATATGGACTTTCCAAGATTCATAAAGAAAATAATCCAATGAGACCTGTGGTATCCTACATAAATGCACCGTCATACCTGGTATCCAAATATGTTAACGATTTGTTTTTAAAAGTTACTCAGTTTAAACCAAAGTATGCAATTAAAAATTCAATAGAATTCTGTAACAATTTACAACATAACATACCTCCAGAAAACAGCACTCTTGTATCGTTCGACGTAAAAAGTTTATTTACAAACGTTCCAGTTCAAGAAGCATTACAATACTTAAAAGAAATTTTAGAAGAAAAATGTGAAGATAGTATCCTTAAAAACGATATATATACTATGATACATGTATCCATTCACCAAAATTATTTCTGCTTCAAAGAAGAATACTACACACAGACTAACGGACTCCCCATGGGCAATCCATTATCCCCGTTACTCGCAGACATATTTATGGATAACCTTGAAAACAAAATTCTATCATCAACGAATCAATTGGTACAAAACATTTATTTTTATCAGAGGTATGTCGACGATGTATTTTTTACATTTAAAGGGTCCAAAAGACAATTAACCAATTTGTTAAAATTGTTTAATGCCCAACATCACAAAATAGAATTTACTTGTGAAATAGGAGATAATAACACATTAAATTTCTTAGATACAACAATATCAATTGAAAATGGAAAATTCATATTTAAGATATACAGAAAAGAAACATATGCAGACAACATCATACATGCAGAATCTTGCCACCCATTATCCCAAAAAATGGCAGCGTTTAACTCGATGATCCACAGACTCACATCGCTACCCCTGACAACAAAAAATTACAACACAGAAGTAGAAACGATCAAAACAATCGCAAAAAACAATGGTTTTGATGAAAAACTGATCGTCAAAAAGATTCGTAAAAAAGAACAAGAGTCGGCCATCAATAAATTTGTGTATTATCGAGTATTTGACCATCAAGAAGATAAACCTTGGAGAAGAATTTTATACACAGGAAAACTTACTTCAAATTTACTAAACATATGTAAAGATATGAAAATTAAACCTGCACTATACACGGATAATAGTATCAAAAAATATATATTGAACAATAAAACAAAAATTAGTGTGCTGAACAATAGTGGGGTCTATAAATTAAATTGTCACAATTGTGAAAACCAGTACATCGGACAAAGTGGAAGGAAAATAAAAACCAGGATTTCTGAACATATAAAGGCAATAAAAAACTTTTCTATCAACTCAGATATCGCGGACCACGCCAGACTAACAGGACATACATTCGACTTCAGAGACGTAGAAATTTTACATAGGTGTAATAAGGGGAAAAAATTAGATATTCTAGAATCAATCGAAATAAATAGAGCCCCCAAAAACCAAATTTTAAATATACAACACCCACTAATAAATTCTCCCCTTATAAAAATATTAACCACACCCACTATCACCCCCCCCCATCCACCACCCCCTTCTTCCTCCGTCCGCCCGCCAACATAGTTAAGTAGTCTGTCATTAGTTTTAAGTTAGTAATAAGTGGTTACTGAGGATGAGCACACGCTCGAAAACGTTATAACCCCTTTCATAAATTAAAGGTGTTTACAGTAGTAGAAGTAAACAAAGTTATTTGTTTTAATTTATTTTATTTTATTTAAAATGAACTTCTACAAAGTTTCTCACGAAAAATTCGAAGAACTATATTATTATATTAGTCAAATTTTATATTTACACCTGGAAATATCTCAATTTAATTATTTATTTAGATGCTTAATTTTATTTTGATATATTTGGTTTGCACATAATATATATGTAAATATATTAAAATGTATACAGTGGGGGTTTATTGATATTTGGTAATATATATTTGATTTCGAATTCTTTAGTTGTAATTGTCTCTCAAATCTAATAATAAGGTGTTATCCCAAAATACTGCTAATTACACGCTATCACCTTAATTCATAATGCACATGATGGAAACCAACTACATATGTAACTTCATGAAGCACGTAACAAATAAATTATTCATGTAATTCTGAAATAATAGATATACATACATAGTGCTTTATCCTTTTTATATAAATGGTCCTCGTGTCAAGTTATACCTATCTATGTACATTGTTGTATATAACTTTACAAAGAATGATGAATGTTCTTTCTCAAAGATGATCCTAAGATTTATCCCAAGAAGCCATGTTGTTGGCTTTGTCCATGAAGTGCCTTCAAATCATATTTTGTAATTTTTTTCCATCGTAGGTATTCAAGATATTTTTTTGATATCAAAATAAGTTGATTACTTAATATTATTTGGTGGAAAACGTATTTATTTAAAAAAAATGGGCATTTTTGACTCTATAAACAATGTGATTTAACATGTCAAACGTTATTATTTTTATCATGTTTTTCTTTCTAAACGATTGATAAATAACACATGTAATGATAAAAATATATATACATAGGTATAAGAGATGGATTGAATTATTGTAGGACAGCCCCAGAAAGGGATGCCATGACCATGTGAATAGCAGGAGCCGCCCCAGAAAGGGATGCCATGACCATGTGAATAGCAGGAGCCGCCCCAGAAAGGGATGCCATGACCATGTGAATAGCAGGAGCCGCCCCAGAAAGGGATGCCATGACCATGTGAATAGCAGGAGCCGCCCCAGAAAGGGATGCCATGACCATGTGAATAGCAGGAGCCGCCCCAGAAAGGGATGCCATGACCATGTGAATGATATTTTGAAAGAAGGAAATAAAAGAAGCTTGAATAATCGACGAGCATGTATGAGACACATGAAATGTTCTACTCCGAATTCTGAGTAAATCCGTATATGAAACATATATGCTGGTTTTATCTATAATTAATAGTAAAGACTTTTTGATTCTACATTATTTTTTTATTCTGCGCGATAGGCCTATTTCGCCTTGTTAGGGCATTAACTAGCTAGTTAATGCGAAAACAAGGCGAAATAGGCCTATCGCGCAGAATAAAAAAAATAATGTAGAATCAAAAAGACTTTACTTTTAATTATAGATAAAACTTATAATGGAATTCTACAAAATAAAAACTTCGTCGATAATTAATATATGCTGGTGTTTTTTGACTTCGAAGTTGGAAAAGCCGTGAAAAAAGTAGACCGTGCATACAATTCTCGCGTATCCTGTCTTGAAACATTGTCGATATGTTAAGAGAACAAAGTTCTCCTGAACAAATCGACAGTTGGATAATGGTGGATATTCTTTCAGTACCTACCTTGAAAAGTACCTATAGCTCAAAAATCAGATTCCTTTTTGATAGATTATGTTATGTTCTTTGAAATACAAGTTCATTTGAAACGCAATGAACGAGAGAGAGGTTAAAACTTACAATAATGTATTATTTGAGCATTTAGGTATAATTAGAGTTCCAATGTTTGTTCAATTAATTGACTCAGCGAGAAGTTAGTGAGAACGCTACTTTGCACTGTGTGTGGGTAGATAAATAAACTTTGCTTTGAGTACAACGGAAAAACGAGTTATTAAGGATTTGGTAAAACTAGAAAAGAATATCGAACTAGTCAATGGGTTTAAATAGAAAAAGGAGGTCTTTTAAGCACATTAAGATTGTGTGTGAATATAAAATGTGTGATGGGACGAAACGATGCTCTTAAATATTTGGTTCTATCTTCAGAAGGAAACAAAGCCTAATGTTATTATGAAAGGTGGAATTTTTAAAAATTGAATATTGTCCTTTTCCCTTTCATTGGGTAAATGTAGAGTATGTTATGTGATGGGTATGATATGAAATTCAGGAAAGGTAGGTACGTGATCTACATTTCAATTATATCAATGTATAATATTATTATTAGGTAGGTAGGTATATGTTTCGCCAAATATTTTGCAATGTGTGTTCGAACGTCGTGTGGTATTTTCACAATTTCATCGTTGAAAAGACAAACCCGAATATCTTTCCGGGTTGTAGTTGCGACGCCATCGAGGTCGAGATATGGAAAGGTTTTTTAATAATCAATTTAATGAGAGCTTACTGAGCCTTAAATAGAGGATCCATATTTGTTTTAGATGCACCTCCACTGATATGACACTGTATAATTACAATTAAATTTATAAAATAATTATAATTAGGTATAATTGATATTAAATAAAGTTAATTGAATATCATACGGTGGTTATAGAACATTGTAAGAATGACTGACGAACGGTTAATTAAAAATGTAAAACAAGTGAGTAAAAAGCAGGAGGGTATCTTTAAAAAAATGTACGATGTATGGCGCTTGTGCATAATTGCTTGAAAATAACCGTAGATTATTTCGTTACAGTGCTGTTAATGAACTGACTTTCACAGTCGAGATGAAAACATTTTCCCAATATAAGGATTATTGAGTCATTCTCTCTCCTAATTAAAATGTATTTCACATATTGAATTCCTATAGAAGGATTTCCTGCACTGCATCATTTACATATTTCATCAATTAGTGAAATTGGAAGGTATTTTCACTTCAGTATTATACACTTTCCAATATTGAATATACAATAGTATACTGGGTAGTACAAAAGTATCTACCTATGTACATACAATACAATTCATACAAGATAATTGCAATATTTGGGGAGAAACTGAATTAAAAATATTTATTATAGGTACGTACACATATTTCAAAAGTCACACAAATACCTACATATAAAATAATAAACAATAAAAAAGCTCACCTAGTTCAATGCTTTTATAATTCAAAATGATTTTAACAATGGCCTGTGCACAAATGGAAATTTCAGATTTGTTATTCATATATATATATATACATACACGAGTAGGAAAAAATTATATACATTTTGTATTGTATGTTTTTAGTAGGTAGTTTATTAACAGGAAGTTTAGTAAATTGTAATCTATATATAAAGGTGTCTATCGGGTTTCCACTGACCAAAGTGTTTGTCAATGTAAGGCGTGATTTCTATCTAATCCGTCTTCCGTAGAAAATACTTATACCAAAATCACGCTTTATATTATAACTCTTCATACTATGTAGAACTGACGCGATAGCAATTTTATTTCCGAAGGCTGTTATCTCCAAAAGCCACCACTAGTCAGGGTTCATATTTCCCAATAGTTATAACCTGCTTTGGTATCCTTTTACATAAAAAAATCAGTCTTGAAACTATCATATTTTATTGAATACTATTTTAAAAAAAATAATTATCATAAAAAATACTCGTAAAAGAATATATAAAAAAATAAATTATAGTGAAGATACAGATATGCAAATACCTACACTTATCTTGTACGGTATATTGTGTTTCACTATTTATGTTTATATAAAAAATACTAAATTAGTTATCTGCACACCTGTATTACATATATTATTATGTTTATCTATATTTTAACATACATTTATAAATAACAGTGTTTTAAATAAGGTGACAGTATTTTTTTTTTATTTCACGATTCATCAAAAACTTGAAAGTTTTGAAACATTTATGTGAGGTATTCAGCGCTACAACAACCCAACCCTCTATGTGAGATATTCAGCGCTACAACAACCCAACCCTCTATGTGTGATATTCAGCGCTACAACAACCCAACCCTCTATGTGAGATATTCAGCGCTACAACAACCCAACCCTCTATGTGAGATATTCAGCGCTACAACAATCCAACCCTCTATGTGAGATATTCAGCGCTACAACAACCCAACCCTTTATGTGAGATATTCAGCGCTACAACAACCCAACCCTCTATGTGAGGTATTCAGCGCTACAACAACCCAACCCTCTAAGTTTTACTTTGAGATAATAAAGAAAAAAAATATAAATAAAAATTATTTTTTTGCAAAAAAATGTTGCACTACTGATTAGTAACTATTAGAGCAATAATAGTCTAACACCGTTTGGGATGTTGTTGCTCTGAATTTGTAAATTAATTTTCATTGAAAAAAATATTTCAAGTTAGTTTAAAATATTACAGAAGAAGGTTAAGGTCTTTATGGCACTATGAAATATGAGGTAAGAGGTGTTTCAAACTAACCTTAACATTTTTTTTAAGATATTGGGTTGGGCATTTGTTGCGCAAAATAGCTCATTATACTTTGAAATACTAGGCATGATTTCATTATAACACTAAAGTATTGATTTTTACTAAAAAATGTACTTCAAAAGTTATTTTTGTAACAAAGAATTGTTTTACGATCAATACTGTAAACTATTTATATATGTATGTTTTAAGATGGCTTGTGCCCAAACTGTAGATACATATGTTCATAATCTAAAGTAATAAAGCAATCAAAATGTTAGTGTTTGTGTGTGTGTGTGTGTGTGTGTGTGTGTATGTGTGTGTGTGTGTGTGTTTGTCTCACGCCTTCTGAAAAACCAAGAGCATCTAAAAATCTAATTTATGTGCGAACGTGTACCTGTATACCTGATGCAGTGTCACGCTAAAAATAATGCGATAAAAATGCTGAATTTTAAAAATATTTCAATAATTATTTTTTTCATACAAAATTTTCCAAGTCGTATCTGTCAAAAAAGTGTACATTTTGCACGCAAATATCTGTTAGTTTAAAAGTTAGAAGTACGTATTTACACGAAGAAAATATATTTTCAAGTATAACTTAGCGTTTAAGTGAAAAACATGGTGAATATTTTGTATAATTATAATGTTAAACTTATTTTTAAAGTAAGCGTTTTGTACATAAACGCCGCCATTTTAATATCTTTTCATACAATATTTCATTTTCCCACCGAATGAATATGTTCTTGAAAATAATAAACCTTTGAAATAAATGTAATTATGAAATAATAAAATGAAACACAAGACATTACGGCAAGTTTTAAGACATATATTGTAAAAATGTGTTTATTATTAGTTAAGATGTAGGCATAATAAAATTGCATAATTTGTAAATAATATTTGATTTTTCTGACAATTTTCATTTTTATGGCATCGAACAAACCAATGTAGGTACCTACATATTCAAAAAAGTCTCAAACCATTTGATATTTTTAACGTATTGGAATGGTTACTATGGTAACGGAAAGATTCTGATATTCAAATTAAATTTGTTATGAATAGAATTTCTTTAGAATATTGTTGTAGGTAGGTACCTACCTATTACTATTTACTTACAAATCAACAATTTACTGATTTCCTATCGGAAAATTGTATGCGATGTGCTCCTAAACCGTTTGTCCGATTACAATGAAACTTTGGTGAATTGTCGAGCGTGTGCCCGGGATGGTTTCTGGATTTAAACTTTTTTCTTATTCTTCTTTTTCTTCGTGTATTTGGTCATTTAACCTATGAAGGGGGAGTATCCTGGGAGAAGAAGGTCCAACTGTCCTTCCATCTCTTCGCAGGTCTTCCAAGACGGTTTCTGGATATAAACTTTTTTCTTCTTCTTTTTCTTCATCGTGCATTTGGTCATTTTACCTATGAAGGTGGACTATCCTGGGAGAAGAAGGTCCAATTTTCCTTCCATATCTTCGCAGGTATCTGGATTTGAACTATTTTCTTCTTCTTCTTCGTGTATTTAGTCATTTTACCTATGAAGGTGGAGTATCCTGGGAAAAGAAGGTCTTTTCATCTCTTCGCGGTTCTTCCAGGATGGTTTCTGGAATTAAACTTTTCTTAACCGACTGAAGAGACGGGATGTAATGAAGGGAAGGGACGTAATGAGGAATTGAAGGGACGGGAGGTACTGAAGGGCCTGAAGGGACGGGAGGTACTTAAGGGAACGTGTACCTGTATACCTGATGCAGTGTCAGGCTAAAAATAATGCGATTAAAATGCTGAATTTTAAAAATATTTCAATAATTATTTTTTTCATACAAAATTTTCCAAGTCGTATCTGTCAAGAAGTGTACATTTTGCACGCAAATATCTGTTAGTTTAAAAGTTAGAAGTACGTATTTACACGAAAAAATTTTACTTTCAAGTATAACTTAGCGTTTAAGTGAAAAACATGGTGAATATTTTGTATAATTATAATGTTTAACTTATTTTTAAAGAAAGCGTTTTGTACATAAATGCCGCCATTTTAATATCTTTTCATACAATATTTCATTTTCCTACCGAATGAATATCTTCTTGAAAATAATAAACCTTTGAAATAAATAAAATTATGAAATAATAAAATGAAACACAAGACATTACAGCAAGTTTTAAGACGTATATTGTAAAAGTCTGTTAATTATTAGTAAAGATATAGGCATAATAAAATTGCATAATTTGTATATAATATTTGATATTCCGGACAATTTTTATTTTTATGGCATCGAACAAACCAATGTAGGTACCTACATACATATTATTCAAAAAATGTCTACAAACCATTTGATATTTTTTACATGTTCTATGGTTACTATGGTAACGGACACATTCTGATATTCAAATAAAATTTGTTATAAATCGAATTCGAATTAATTTAGAACATCATTGTAGGTAGGTACCTACATACCTAATACTACTTGAAAACCAACAATATACTAAGTTCGTATAGGAAAATTATTAAACTATCTTAGGTTAACTACAATACACATGTCATTCAATCTACAAACTATTTCCTATAGTGAAATTCTTCTTTTATTTAAGTAGACCTTTGGGTGATTTTTTATACAAACTATTTCTTGGAGTTTAATTCTTCTTCCTCTTCTTTTGTGAAGTCATTTGGGACAGTTCATAAATAAACTATTTCCTATAGTCTAATTTTTCTTTTTCTTAATTTATGTAGACCTTGGGTGAGTTTTTATACAAACTATTTCCTATAGTCTAATTCATCTTCTTCCTCTTCTTTTATGTAGCCCTTTGGGTGAGTTTTTATACAAACTTATTCCTATTATCTAATTCTTTTTCTTCTTATTTTATGTAGACCTCTGGGCCAGTTTTGATACCAACTATTTCTTTTAACGTATTTCTTCTTTTTCTAATTTTATGTAGACCTTTGTTGAATTTTGTATAAACTAACTTCCTATAGTCTTATTTTTCCTCTTTTATGTAGACCAAGGGAGAGTTTTCATGCAAACTTTTCCTTTAGTCTAATTCTTCTTCGTCTTATTTTATGTAGACCTCTGGGCCAGTTTTGATACCAACTATTTCTTTTAACGTATTTCTTCTTTTTCTAATTTTATGTAGACCTTTGTTGAATTTTGTATAAACTAACTTCCTATAGTCTTATTTTTCCTCTTTTATGTAGACCAAGGGAGAGTTTTCATGCAAACTTTTCCTTTAGTCTAATTCTTCTTCGTCTTCTTTTATGTTTTACCTTTGCGTTAGTTTTTATACAATCTATTTCCTGCGTTAGTTTTTATACAATCTATTTCCTGACGTATAATTATTCTTCTAATATGTAGACCTTTGGGTCAGTTTTTATATTAACTACTTTCTATAGTCTAATTCTTCTTTTTCTTATTTTTTGTAGATCTTTTGGTTAGTTTTTATACAAACTATTTCCTTTAGTCTAATTCTTCGTTTTCTTATTTAATGTAGACGTTGGGTGAATTTTATATAAAATATTTCCAATATTTCAATTCATCTTCTTCTTCTTTTATGAAGACCATTTGGTCAGTTTTTTATATAATACATTTACTATTGTGTAATTCTTCTATTGCATCTTTTATGTAGACCATTGGGTCAGTTTTTATTACAAACTATTTGTTATAGTCTTATACTTATTCTTTTTTTTCATTTAGTCTTTTGGGTTAGTTTTAAGTCTTATAGTCTATTGTATAGAAATATTATAAACAACATGCACACTTGACGAAAATACATAAAACGAATGGGATGTGACCATCACTAGAATCTTCTCAATACTTTTTTTCAATCGAAATTTACACCATTTATTATATCATCATATATTGCTTAATTTTCAATAACTACATATTTGATTTTGATGACAATATAATAAAAAATCGGGGTTGTGGCCATTACTGGACTCTTCACAACGTTTATATTCAAATTAAAAACTATTTAAGTATTCTTCTGTAATGTAGGTCAGTTTTATTGTGCAAAAATATAATAATCTATAGGTATGCACACTTGACGAAAAATATAAAAACGAATGGGATGTGACCAACACTAGAATCTTTTCAGTACTTTTGTTTATTTAATTTTTAAGCCATTTCCCATCATCCAAAATTACTAAATATTTAAAACACATTTGCGTTCGATGACAATATATAAAAATAGGGGTTGTGGCCAAATCCAAACTCTTTACAACGTTGTCTCTTTATAATCAGTCATATTTAAAACCATTGACCATAGTCCATGCGTGCAGAAATTGTATGTACCTACTTATATATAAAAACAAATGGGTTGTGGCCATCACTTGAACATTTTACATCGCTTAAATTCAATTAAATTTCAAACTACTTTTCATACTACGAATTAGCAAATATTTTTTGTGACAATATTATATAAACGATTGTTTATTCCTTCACTAATTTACATTCTTGGCCAACGGCGGGACATAAAAGCTAGTCTAAAGTAATAAAGCAATCAAAATGTTAGTGTTTGTGTGTGTGTATGTGTGTGTGTGTGTGTTTGTTTCACGCCTTCTGAAAAACCAAGAGCATCTAAAAATCTAATTTATGTGCGAACGTGTACCTGTATACCTGATGCAGTGTCATGCTAAAAATAATGCGATAAAAATGCTGAATTTTAAAAATATTTCAATAATTATTTTTTTCATACAAAATTTTCCAAGTCGTATCTGTCAAAAAAGTGTACATTTTGCACGCATATATCTGTTAGTTTAAAAGTTAGAAGTACGTATTTACACGAAAAAAATTTACTTTCAAGTATAACTTAGCGTTTAAGTGAAAAACATGGTGAATATTTTTTAATTATAATGTTTAACTTATTTTTAAAGTAAGCGTTTTGTACATAAATGCCGCCATTTTAATATCTTTTCATACAATATTTCATTTTCCTACCGAATGAATATGTTCTTGAAAATAATAAACCTTTGAAATAAATATAAATATGAAATAATAAAATGAAACACAAGACATTACAGCAAGTTTTAAGACGTATATTGTAAAAGTCTGTTAATTATTAGTAAAGATATGGGCATAATAAAATTGCATAATTTGTATATAATATTTGATATTTCGGACAATTTTCATTTTTATGGCATCGAACAAACCAATGTAGGTACCTACATATTCAAAAAATGTATCCGAACCATTCGATATTACTTACGTGTTCGAATCGTTTCCATGGCTACAGAAAGAATGTGATATTCAAATAAAATTTGTTAGGAATCGAATTTATTTAGAAGGTTGTTGTAGGTAGGTACCTACCTAATACTATTTACTTACAAATCAACAATAATATACCTATACTGATTTCCTATAGGAAAATTATTTTATTTATTTATTTATCAACCGTTTGTCCGATTATAATGAAACTTTGGTGAATTGTCGAGCGTATGCCCAGGATGGTTTTTGGATTTAAACTTTTTTCTTATTCTTCTTCTTCTTCGTGTATTTGGTCGTTTTACCTATGAAGGGGGAGTATCCTGGGAAAAGAAGGTCCGACTGTCCCTCCATCTCTTCACAGGTCTTCCAGGACGGGTTCTGCATATAAACTTTTTTCTTCTTTTTCTTCAACGTGTACTTGGTCATCTTACCTATGAAGATGAACTATCCTGGGAGATGAAGGTCCAATTTTCCTTCCATCTCTTCGCAGGTTTATGGATTTAAACTTTTTTCTTCTTCTTCTTCATCGTCTATTTGGTCATTTTACCTTTGAAGGTGGACTAACCTGGGAGAAGAATGTCCAATTTTCCTTCCATCTCTTCGCAGGTATCTGGATTTAAACTTATTTCTTCTTCTTCTTCATCGTGTATTTTTGGTCATTTTACCTATGAAGTTGGAGAATCCTGGGAGAAGAAGGTCCAACTGTCCTTCCATCTCTTCGCAGGTATCTGGGTTTAAACTTTTTTCTTCTTCTTCGTGTATTTAGTCATTTTACCTATTAAGTAGAGCATCCTGGGAAAAGAAGGTTCTTTCATCTCTTCGCGGTTCTTCCAGGATGGTTTCTGGATTTAAACTTTTCTTAACCGACTGATGGGACGGGATGTAATGAAGGGAAGGGATGCACTAAAGGGCTTGAAGGGACGGGAGGTATAAAACTGCCTGAAGGGACGGAAGGTAGTGAAGGGTCTGATGAGAAGGGACGTAATGAGGGATTAAAGGGACGGGAGGTACTGAAGGGCCTGAAGCGGCGGGTCCTGGAGTCTAATTCTGTTTCTTCTTAATTTTATGTAGACCTTTAGGGCAGTTTTTATACAAACTATTTCCTATTGTCTAATTCATCTTCTTCTTCTTTTATGTATACATTTGGGTCATTTTTTTATAAAAATTATTTCCTATAGTCTAATTATTATTCTTCTTCATTTAAGTACGTAGACTTTTGGGAGAGTTTTAATACAAACTATTTCCAATAGTCTTATTCATTTTCTTTTATGTAGACCTTTTGGTCAGTATTTATACAAACTATTTCCAATAGTCTAAATATTCTTCTTCTTCTTTTTTGTAGACCTTTGGGTGAGCTTTTATACAATCTATTTCCAATAGTCTAATTCTTCTATTAGGTATATGTATTTTTACTTATTTTATGTAGACCATTGGAATAGTTTTTTATACAAACTATTTCTTATAGTCTTATACTTATTTTTCTCTTTTTTATTTAGTCTTTTGGGTTAGTTTTAAGTCTAATAGTCTATTGTGCAGAAATATTATTAACGATATGCACACTTGATGAAAATACATATGAAATGAATGGGATATGGGATGTGACGATATAACCTGCACTAGAATCTTTTCAATACTTTTGTTTAATTAAATTTAAACCATTTATATCATCCTATTTTGAATAATTTTCAACACCTTATATTTAAAGAATGGGGGTTGTGGCCATTACTGAACTCTTCACAACATTTATATTCAAATTAAAAACTATTTACTATAGTTCAAGTCTTCTTCTTCTTCGTTAATGAAGACTTTCAGTCAAATTGAGCAAAAATATAATGCACACTTGATGAAAAAATATAAAAACGAATGGGATGTGACCAATACTAGATCTTTTCAGTACCTACGTTTGTTTAATCAAATTTTAACCACATCCCAACATCCAAAATTACTAAATTTTCAATAGGTACACATTACAATTTGTTTTCGATGATAATATTTAAAAATGGGGGTTGTGGCCAAACCAATCTCTTTAGAACGTTGATAAACAGTCATATTTAAAACCATTACGCATAGTCCATGCGAGCAGAAATTGTATAAATATTATACTTCATTCACACTTTATAGCAATATATAAAAAAGAATGGGTTGTGGCCATCACTTGAACATTTTACAATACTTAAACTCAATCAAATTTCAAACCACTTTTCATAGTCTGATATTGCAAAATAATTGGGTGACAATATTATAAAAACGATTGCTTTTTCTTTCACAATTTTACATTCTTGGCCAACGGCGGGACATAAAAGCTAGTATGTAATAAAAATCTTATTATGCATAAAAGAAATCTTAAAATACCTTGCAATGTTTGCAAATACATATGTATAAATGAGTGTTTGACGTTGTACGTGAAACACTACATATTTGCAAAACTTTTAAAATTAAATTTAAATAAAATTTATTTAATATAAAAAACATAAAATTTGTTAAATTTCTTTAAAAAATATTACTCACGTACCTATAATATAAAGAAGATATGGTATGCAAGTTGTATGTGACACATGAAATGTAACACAACTCTCAATGTCGATAGTATATACCTATTGTGTATAGTCGAAGAATATGTACCCAACTATAAACCATCAAATCCAAGTTATTGAATATTTTAATCAGCTTGATGATATATATGTATGTATGAAGATAAAGTATCAAACTATTATGTATTCTAATATACAAATTGTATGAAAAGATGTCGTCGCTAAATTCAATTTTTTTTTTCAAAAATTATTAAGATAAGTTTAAGATGTACAACTATTGTGTGCGATATTGGCAAAGAACAGAATGGACAAGATGGAACATGAAAGGAGTGGACTTACTGCGCCAGCTGTTTTCTTCCTTTCCTCTGTCGCGTTTGTTCTTCCTTCTCGTCACTGATTCAATAAACTATGCATATTCACAATTGTCTGTAACATACGTGCGAATGCCGCGAACGTATTTAAAATGGTTTTTATATGTATGAATTGCGCACAGCGCGATGTAACACGAGTGGTGCATGGAGACGCGTATTCTCGAGACTGAGGAACGTGGTTGGCTCGCGCGCGAACAGAGGCGGGATGATTGTTGCCACGATCAGTTATGGATGTAGGTATGATGAGTTTTAGGTATGTCAGGAAGATGAGGATAGGTACAAATTAGAAGTATCTGTCATCTGCGCCAACAACTATAATATGTCAAATTTGGAAATACAGGCAGTTAAACACTGTCAAAATTTGTAATAAAAAATGTTATAAATGTACTTATACTAATTTTTGGCTTTCCGGCTTATACCTATGTATGTTTTTTTGTATAAAAAATCGAAAGTTGATAATTCTTGACCGGAATAAAAATACAAAATTCTGTGTATTAAAGTTTTTTTGGGCTTGGTTTTTTTTACATTTCCTGAAATTTTGGGCCATGTGCATCAATCGGATCAAAAATACTAAATGATCTACTTCGAATTTCGACATAATTCATCAAAGCCTCTAAGTTAGTGTTTTGACTTCAAAGTTGGAAAAACCATACAATAAGGACACTAATGTCAATATCCTCGATTCATTAAGATAAAAAAATATCTTGAATAATCAAAACAATACAGAGTTAGTTGGATTAACAAAGAATCTACAATATAAGACTATGGCAAAACTGGATTATGCGTATGGATATGTAAGGAGATACTTACTTTTACTCTTTTCAATATATCACAGGTGGCGATGCGGGATTTATTGGTTCAGTAGTTTTATTGATTAATTTGATATTGTTAAGATATGTGGTGATGAATCCCAGAAGAAGACTCTTGATCACCAATGGCCATAAGCTTAGCGCATTACTTCTTCCGGCGATACACAAAGGCACCACAATCCATCGAATGCAGTGCATTTTGATAATTTATACTGACTAATAAATTAAATGGCGCAAACAACAGGTAAGTCCCTAGTAAATGTGACGAAAGTTGAACAACATAAGCAGCTGAGACTATGGATGTGAGCCAAGATAGAAAAACACGGAGTTCGAATCTATCTGCTTACTCATTAAGGTACCTACATGGTACGATGCTACCTACATACATATGTACATATATGTATATAAAGTGACAGATTTATTTGAATGGATATCTCTAATACAGAAGTAAGATAATTTTATGCCCGTACAAACGGTTAAAGTGATAAGGGCATAATATTGTAGGTACGTATTTTTAAACATAAACTTTTATGAGATTCACGAAACGCACGTCAAATTTTCTAACGACTGAAACTTGTAGGCTCAATTCACCGGGGAGTTTTATACATAACACAGAGTATAATTTAAGAAATAGGTTGTTCGGTGAACCATTTGTTTTTTTCCAACAGATTATTTTTTTTTTGACAAAAGTTTAATATCTCACTAGCGGGAGAGACAAAACTGGAATATATATTTGATAGGAGAAAGGAAAAGTCAGGCTTACGACCTGTTATTAGCTGATTTATGTGATCATTTTAAGCGCCAGCGCAACTTTCACGAATTATGTATTTTTATTGACTTCCCTTTAACAACCCAAATGTACAAATTATAAAATAACTTCAAGACAACAATATCTTGTACAAATTATGTATAAGTACAAGAAGTTAAAAAATGAATATCTATTAATGACATTTTATTTTTTATCACTACCTATCTACAATTTATACCATCACGGCATATCTCACAGTGTAGGGTGACCAGCGACAGGTGAACCGGTGTGCATTACCTTATAAAATGAAGAATGACACATGAGTGTATTCCCATACCCCAATCTCGTCTCACATAAAATATAACATTCAGAATGGGTGGTCAACCTCATTGCTGATCTATGTGAAATGTTATTTTGCCTCTCATATTTTGCCTCTCATATTTTCGATCACCCGGCTCTTACAAGACACCCGAAAAGAGTGCCTCACATTGAATACAACGATTATTGTAAATAGGGCATAATATATAGGTATCTATTACAACAGCCCAAGAACATGTTATGCTTACTGGGGCGTTGTTTGATTTATACAAACAATAACTGAATATTCTGTGTACTAAGTAAAGTGAAATTTTACCTAGTTAAAATTTATAAACTGATCTTAGCTAAACAAGTCACAATAAGAAGACAACATATTCACAGAGGGTGAATACTAAATACTCGGGTACATGTACCATCAAATTAAATATTTACAGTCAGTGGGTAAATTGAACAGAGAGTAAGGAAACACATTAGGTACACTTACATACATTCGATATATTGATTTACACTTGCATTATACACACGAAATTATATAAAAGTAATAAATATTCAGTACATTAACAATATAATTTAAACAAAAGAATAATTACAGTTTCGTAAATCGAAAATAACACGCGGCGCGAAAGTTTTACTTGTAGACTAGGTACTAAAAGAGATGATGAATGCATCGGTAGTTTTCGTATATACCTCACCCCGAGGCTCATTAACAAACACAGGGTCATTGAACATTGAACACCCTGTTACTATGTTCGATTTCGGGTGGGTACATATGATTAAAAAGAATATTGTTGTACAGCCGATACTGGTGGTTGATAACCTCCAGTCACGTGTTTACAAACTACTTGCAGACGGATGTACTTTCTAAGTACCTATGTTGGCTATTCGCCACAGTAGAATTTACATTGTTGAAATGAGGTCACTAAGACGAATATGTGGCAAAACGGTGTATGATAGAACGAGAAATGAAGACATAATAAGATTATGCATGATAGAAGAAGATATTGTTAGTAAAATGAAACTAAATCGGCCAAGGAAAATTTAGCACGATCCTATAAATGGAATTTTGAAGATGGATACGTTAGAAGTAAGAATAATAGAAGAGCGTGTGCGAAACGATGCATGGACGTGACTGGCGCGAGAAATGTTTATCAAGATAGAAGAGTCTTTCGTTATGTTGGTACAAACAACGAAACACTTTCAGTCGAAAAGCCCAATTTGAATGTCTTTTGGTTTAATATTCATCATTCATTTTCACAAAAAAAAAAATGAAATGACTTTCCGAACAATCCAATATAATAAAATATGTAGTTGTTAAAGCAAAGACAAAACACGACCTAATTTTGTTTCATTTTATTTTCCTTATTAACATTAACATTAATTTTTATTAATTAATTTAGATATTGAAGTAAACTCTTATAATAATAATTAGGTCAAAAGGTCACCCTGTATAATCCAATGTCTAGACGGAAACTATTTCTGTAGCAGTTTGTTATTTCAGATAGACCGACCGACCGACCGATGACGGTACATTAAGTTTCAGAATAACAATAAATTGGAAGCCTTTGTTAACATGATATTGTTTCTTATTAAATTAACACTTATTTAAACTATTTTCCTTTTTATTTTTGGTATTGTATATAACAAAATTAATCAGTATAAAATGTTGTACATACATTGTACCTACAAACATAAAATGTTAAATTGACTTTTTGTACGTCGATGAACTTATAGCTATTCGGTAATTTCTTCCAACCAACTAGATAATTTTGTACGATACAGTTAAACATAATAGAAACGTATACATAGGTTTTAACTATTTAAAAATATAGAATAATTTATTTATGAATTTTATCAACTATTTGAGTAATTAGAAATTTTTTTATAGTTTCTTTGTCACTTCGTAGATGGCAATAGTGTTTTTCAGCTTATTATAAAACGAAAAAAACATAGTATTTTTAAAATATAAAGAAATTTCAAAATTAAAGGCAGAGAAGAGAGCGTATTGTAGTTTCGTTATCTTAAGACTTGAAAACTATTCTAGTGAGCATCAACAACCGGCATAATTTTTGAAAACATAAGTAGTAATATTGCACGAACCAGACTTTGGGAAATGCCTTTGGAAGATGACGAGAAATCGTCATTATAACTTTGTTTGAAAGACGCAATCTATGTACATAATATGTATGTACAATGACATTTAGCAAAATAATAATAATAAGTTGAGTTAATAAACAAGTGAAGTCATTAATTAAAGTGCACACAAAGCGTACTTTAACTTATAAGTTACATCATAATATGAAATGTGTAGGTATGTTATTAATTTCTTCGTTTGAAATAAATTTTATTAAGTAGGGTGTAAGTAGGTACCTACATTTAGTGAGTGGTATTTGTGTAAACAGGGCCGCATCCACCTAAGGTTTAATTGGTGTGTTTGCGCCAGGCGTAAGTATCGGCGGCTCGAATAATACTCAGAACAATTAAAAAGAGAGTAATATCAGTAAAAAATAGAATGAATCATTTATGGAAATGCTAAAAGTTATAGATATATATCGAAAAAAATGTTTATAGTAGTAATTTTTTTTATAAAAAAATGAATATGTCCTTGTTAAACAAGTACATATACATCTTCCTAGTTCCCTAAAATAAGCAAATAAGTGCTATAGGTGAACGAAATCGGTCGAGGCAGGATTCGACCTCGCGACCACTGGATTACTAGCCTAGCGCGCTAACCGCTCTGCCATCGACCCATCTATTAGGTAGTTATTGAGGTACAGATGTACAGATATTTATTTATTTTTAAATAAGTTAATACATAAAAAACATGAAACTTTAAAATGAAACTCTTTATTACAAAAATATTTTTATTCGTCTGCGAGTATAATGGCGTCTACAAGTACCTATATACATATCTCAACTCTCCTTTGGATATCGCATTGTGTAAATTATCATATTATTTTATTTCAACAGTTACATGTATAAAGGGAAAAACTGAGTAGGGAGCAAGAGACGAGGAAATTGGGGAAAACAGGGAGGAGAATATGTGTGTGTGCAATATTATGTGTAAGATCGTTTTCATACATTAGTTTAACAGACACTGAAAAACACGTTGCCATGTTATGGAAACTGAGAATACCAATCGTTTGACATATTCAGACATCTTCTTCATCTTGTTTAAGGTTATTTTCTAAACTATCCCGAGAGGAGAAGGTCCAGCTGTCCTTCCACCTCTTTTGTGGTCTTATAGATCCGGACTGAAAACGCAATTTATAACTGTGTCTCCATCGAGAATCAAACCCGGAACTTATGGCACACGAGACAGAAATCAAACTTATTGAGTTTCAATGGCCAATGTAGTGTACGTAAGTGTGAAAGGGATATCGTGTGTGAAAGAGACGGATATTGTGCTTATATAGGCTTGGTATGAGTGAGTTCGAGGCATTCTGCTATAGGGCCCGTACTGGTAATACACACATATATTGTAGAGATAACTACCGAGTTGTTATTGAGGAAAACCATCCCCATTATTAATTAAGGAGATCACCCCATCACAGTACACTACAGCCAACAAACAGTTTACAATAATAATTATAGTTTACATACATCTTTGAAATATATAAACATAAAAATCTTTATTATTTAACAATTATAAAACCAAGATTGCAACACCATTTACTAACGTACCGCCTTAAGAAAAACATAAAAAAACTCAAATTAAATAAAGAGAAAAAATAAATTAGGAGAAAAAACATTCAATATTAACTAAGCAAATGAATAGATGCGTACAAGCAAGGAAGTGGGGCGTTCCTTGAATTGAGTGCTTCGGGCGCCGAAAACCTTACACGCGGCCCTGTACTCAATGTAGGTAGGTAGATGCACTGCACAGTATGTATGTATGTAAGGTAGCCCATGTTTAAATAATATCTTGCTTGTCGTGATATGGGCGTATGGAGCAAATTGAATTGTTTATTGGAGCGGGTAAATGAAACGAAACTTTTGTACAATATATTTGTTTCTTGGTTGATTTTCATAGTACAAGTTAAACATATAGGTAAACGTATAAACAACACCTGTGATTAAATAATCATATTATAAAACTATAAGTCATAACATATTACAACGTACATATCTACATATTTTTTTTTACAAAATGAGGATATTATCCTCTTAGGATAAACTCAAACAAGAGATGACACATCCACTTAGTTGATTAGCTGTAAACGTTTCATTCTTTGTTAGTCTAAGAAACGTACCTACTTAGTTTTGCAACAATAATGATTTAGATGGGTCGATGGCAGAGCGGTTAGCGCGCTGGGATAGTAATCCAGTGATCGCGAGTTTGAATCCTGCCTCGACCGATTTCGTTCACCTATAGCACAAGCATTTGAACTTATTTAACAAGGACATATTCATTTGAAAAAATATATTATTGTTAAAAAAATAAACAAAATAAATGTTCTACTCCGAATATTGAGTAAATCCGTATATTGAACATATATGCTGCGAAGCCTCTGAGTTAGTTTTTTTTTACTTCAAGTTGGAAAAACCGTGAAAAATATAGACCGTGCATACAAATCTCGCGTATCCTGGCTTGAAACTTTGTCGATATGTTAAAAGAACAAAGTTTTCTTGAACAGATCGACAGTTGGAATAAAAACAAAAAAAAAAAAGATTTTTTTAAAAATATAAGAAAAATGTTTTAATCATGTTGGGTTTATCAAAAAATAATATAATGCTTGGTGTAATATCAATAAAGACTGATATGAGTATACTCTCGTTTCTTTTATCGGCCTATTTATGGCTAAATTGTTAGCTGACCCAAACGTTCGCTATTTTTCATGATATAAACCTTTGCAATAAAACAATAAATCGAGCTAAAATAATATAAAGTTCATAAGATAATATTGTGGGCGAGAAAATTTTGGCACCATTTAATATTCCTAAGTAAACCGTCTCAGTGGAAAACGACTGTTTCGTCTCTCGCTTCTTTATCCGGTATTTTTTTTTTATTAAAAAATATGTTTGAAATATGACCGACTGAAATAAATTTATGTGACTTCTTTCATCCTTGTGGAATCCATTTGTTTTCCTTCTCAAGTTATCGGTAGTCCTGGCGGAACTTTCTCCGAGTTATAATTATATCAACTTTTCCCCGAATTGTCGTTCCTCCACAATTCTCTAAGCCCATAAGTATCACAAATACATTCCTCATGAATTTCCAAGTGGCGTCGAAGAAAAAAAAATATTTAAACCGAAAGGAAAGTTACATTCAAGGGCTCAAAATTCACGAAGAAGTTGTTCACATTTTTTCAACCAACTTTCTTCTTCACGCTGTTTTAATATCTTTCTTGACGTATTTTTGGCAAACAACAGTATTAAACTAAGAAAGGAAATCACAAAAGTATTTTCTTTGCTAGTTCTGTTGTTTATATTAACTTACTATTGCAAGCGAATATCCGTCACGTGCGTCACAATGGTACTGAAACAATTATGTGTGCGTCTGTGTTTCATTTTTAAATTAACAAAACAATTGTTTGTACATGACATTTGGATGGGTGGATGGCAGAGCGGTTAGCGCGCTGGGTTAGTGGTCGCGATCCAGTGGTCGCGAGTTCGAATCCTGCCTCGACCGATCTCGTTCACCTATAGGACAAGCATTTATGCTTAGTTTAGGGAACGTATGAAGATGTATATGTACATGTTTAAGAAGGACATATTCATTTAAAAAAAAAAAAAAAAAACATGAGTGATGACCGTCTCATAGAAAAGTATATTAGGCTGACAAAATAGGAACGAAAAGTCAAGGAATAGTTGGCATGATCACATAGATGGAATATTGAAAGATCGAGACGTAATGCATGGACGTGAATGAAGCGAGAATTGTATGGAGTGAGAGAGGGAAGGAGAGAGAGAGAGAGAGAGAGAGAGAGAGAGAGAGAGAGAGAGAGAGAGAGAGAGAGAGAGAGACAATGCTGTCTAATGTTTGGACGAGTCTAAGTTTGAACATCCAAATACAAAATGTATCCTGATTCCTTCTAACAAGTAGAAAATAGTGTGTTCTATTTTATTTGTACAGAACGGTGATCTACTATTCTGTTTATATTTTTTAATCTTGATAATTCCCAACCTCACTAGGGCTATGCCTGTTTCGAGGTTGGCGATTTCACACAATTAGTGCGACATCATTCACTAATATACAAGTTGCAAGTAAACACAGTCGGGTATCTCGCACCTATTCAGCAAAAATAATATTGTCACCGAACAAATGTAAGGCACATATGTATCTAGTGTAGTACCTACCCAAGTTAATAGTACAATTTTTGTGATACATAGTACAAAAAAATATAACAGTATGGTGACCACATAGTTATTTTTTCTCTCTCTAAGAATTTCCATCCAAAAAGGACATAGTTAATAAATATGCAAAAATATTAGTAATAATTTTATTATTGAATGAGATGAATGATGAAATTGTTTTATGATTTTCAGGAAGAGCATTGAACATAAAAGGAGCTTGATAAAAATAGTTCAAGTATCAAGCCAAGATACGCGAGATTTGTATGCAGGGTCTATATTTTTCACGGTTTTTCCAACTTTGAAGTCAAAATACATCAACTTATGTTTAATACATCATCAGTGTTTCGTCTGAAAAGGTATAGAACCAATGTGGGACAGTTTTGTCCTATAAGCCGAATGATGAGCTCATATAATAGTTTGTCAAGGGTTGTATCGGATCTTGATGTGTTTCATAATCCGGTGTCCACTTTCAAACGTTTGATTCGAGGAAATCTAGTGATAGGGACACCTTGATGTTGTGTGGCTCTGTGGGTGTTGATTTGTATTGCGCATTTCTCCCCACTTTTGTATATTGTATTTTGTATTAGGATAATTTGGTATCTTGATTGTATGTTTTGTTCTTATTTAGTTTTTATAGTTTTAAAAATAAAAAAATACTAACACGTGTATAGTACGACATATAAACCAGCAAATTCGACAACATATTAACTTATAAGTCTTACTAAAAATATTCTAGTTAGACGGGCATGTTGCCGAGTTCGCGATTTTGTCCGCGACGTTATTTATTGACTGTCGTTACATTGCACTCGCGTTTGTACCTGCCAATACAGTGACATTCTGCCGTGTCGGAGTGTCATTGTATTGGTAGATTCAGACGTTGCGTCTGAATCGTTGTGACAATTTAATGTAACGACGTTGTGACAATTTAAAATATGCTGGGTAAAATCTATTTGTTTTTTTTTGTCTCGGTTCAATTGTTCCTTCTTTTTTTATGTTTTATTTTATTAGTTCAACATTTGTTTTCTTTCTGTTTTCCTACATATATGTATATGTGTATTTTAAACTTTTCTTTTAACTGTGCAAAATAATGTCTTTTTTATAATATTAATGGTCAGGAGACGTTGATTGTACATACCTAACTATGCACAATAGCCATGCGGGAGATACCTGTTATTGGAGCACTGGAGATTCTATTTTTTGTTTCATGTTTTTTTTTGTTTGTGTTGTTCAGTGTTCTGTTGGTGTCTCTGTATATTAAATAAAATAAAATAAATAAAATAAACTTAGAGGCTTCGGAGTATATATGTTCCACATATGGATTAACTCAGAAATAAGAGTAGAATATTTAGTATGTCTGTGTGTTTGTGTATGTGTGTGTGTGTGTGTGTGTCCCTTTTGATCCGCTTAATTCACAGAGCCCAAAATTTCAAAATAATAAATTGTTTTAGTCAGAGGTTATCAACTTTTGAATTTATATTTGATTTTTCATCTAAAAAACCGTTAAAGCTCGAACACTAAAAATTACCATACCATACCATCACGCCATTTCCCTATTTGGGGTAGGCAGAGAGAACCGAACGCCAGACTCCTCTCTCTTGACATACATTCCTCGCTTCATTCACGTCCATACATCGTCTCATACACGCTCTTCTATTATTCTTACTTCTAACATCTCCATCTTTCAAAATCCCATTTATGTGATCGTGCCAACTCTTTCTTGGCCGACCTCTACTTTTCATTCCTCTTTTATCAGCCTTGTATACTTTTTTTGTCAGACGGTCATCACTCATTCTTTCTATGTGGCCGAACCACCTTAGGGCATTTATTTTCATCTTACTTACGATATTTCTTTCAATCATACATTCTCGTCTAATATCCTCATTTCTTATTCATATCATACATCGTTTTACCACACATTCGTCTTAGTGACCTCATTTCAACCGCGTTAATTCTACTTTCATGCGTCTTCTGCCATGTCCGTGTCTCACTAGCATACATTAGAGTCGGTGCGATGATACCATTGTGTACCGCGAGCTTTGCTTGCCTCGAAATAATTGGGTCAGCCATTACCGGTCTTAATGCACCATTCACTCTTTATTTAAAAATTAGTGCAAATATAGAAAAATACAAAATCTCGAATTATTTTTGTTTTAAATTTTTAATTTTTTTTAAATTAATAATAATAAATTGATGTGTTTAACAGCTTATATTCACATTTTTTTTAATAATAATAATAAAAATAATAATTTGTATAGCGCCGTTTAATGATTCAAGATGCGTACTGAAACTCCGTATAATATTCCGGGATATTCTGTAATATCAAACATCTGTAGACACACATCACATGATGGAATTACAATGTTCTACAGAGATGAAACAATTGTTGATCCTGTGTGCGAAATGCCAAACTTACTGTTCTCTAATTCGATTATCATGAGCTTCACTCATTGTAATGTTAAAAGTTGTATTATTGCCAACTATAGATCTCCATCTTTGTGCGTCAGGAAATATATAAATGAATTTAAAACATATTTAATGCCACTCCTAAAATCAAAAAAATCTTATAATGTTATTTTTGTTGGTGACATTAATATTAATATCTTACATGATAGAGTTCTTGATACCGATGAAAATGCTTACCTCGATGTACTGTATGCAAATGGATTTATTTCTTATATAAATTGTGTAACAAGAATGAATTTTGGTGAACTGGGCTCTTGCTTGGACCATATCATGGTTAAATCGAGAGACTCAGTGATGCCAAAAGCTGCAATACTATCGATCGATATTACTGATCATTATCCAACATTTTACGGACATAATTATTACATGAATAGCAATGTATGTGCCGCAACCAACAATTATGGAGTTAAAATAGATTCGACAAAACTCTTATCAACTATCGTAGGGGAGTCGTGGTCTAATGTATATTCTCATAACGATCCTAACAAAGCTATAGATACATTCTACCAAATTCTAAATAATTATATGGATCCTTGTAAAATTATCAAATCTGCACCAAAGAGTAAATATAAGAAAATTCAGCCTTGGATAACACGTGGTCTAATAATATCAATACATCATCGGAATAAATTATATACTGAATTTAAAAAGCATGAAAAATTTTGTCGCTTAAACAATCTATTGATTTCTCCCTGGATCAAAGAAAACTTTACTATCTATCGTAATATGCTAAACTTGCTCATAAAAAAATGTAAACAAGATTACTATAATAATGAATTAAATAAGGCAAAAAATGATTCAAAAAAGACATGGGATATAATCAACGAAATAGCTTCCAGGAAGAAAAGACAAATTCACATTATTAATAAAATAGATCACAACAACGAAATTATTTCAGACCAACTTAAAATCTCGGATATTTTTAACAATTATTTCACAAACGTAGCAACTGATCTTCTTGCTACTATGCCAATGCCCAATAACGCCAGTTCTCCAACTTCCTTACTCCCAAGTATGAGAGATAATAATGCAGAGGTACCAAAATTGATTAATTTTAATTCGATTACCGAGAACGATGTTATAATAACAATCAACGAATTAAAATCTAATACAGCTACTGGTCCAGATAATATTAACATAGAAACGATTAAACTAATTAAGCAACATATAGCCTCACCCATTAAATATATTTTTAATCTGTCTTTGGATACAGGAATATTCCCAAACATTCTTAAAACTTCTACCATAATACCAATTCATAAAAGCGGTTCACCCCTTCTAACAAATAACTATAGACCAATTGTACTTATCTCACAAATAGCTAAGATTTTCGAAAAAATTATCAAAAAACAACTCATGAGTTACCTTGAAAAAAATAATAAACTATCCAAAAATCAATTTGGATTTAGACCAAACTTGGGAACAGAAGATGTATTATATAAATTGACAAAGCACGTAAATGAAAATTTAGACATTGGGAAAAAAACATTAACAATATTTTTGGATCTAAGAAAAGCATTTGATACCGTTAATCACAATATGTTAATCAAACGTCTAGCTAAAATTGGTATAGAAGGTAAGTGTCTTTTCCTGATACGGAGCTACTTAAATGAAAGATTTCAAAAAACTAAGGTAGTTAATAACTATAGCTCGCAGCTTAGAGTTCTCCATGGTGTTCCACAAGGTACGGTTCTTGGACCGATCCTGTTCCTAGTTTATATAAATGACCTCTGCAACGCTAATATTCCTGGTGAGATAATTTCATTTGCGGATGATACTTCAATAACCATAAGCGGACATACCTGGCAAGAAACTTTTGTCAAAGCAGATAGGTGTTTAAGAATTGTAAAATCTTGGTTGAATGAAAGTCTATTATCTCTTAATTGTGATAAAACGATGTATATAACATATTCAAATACACAAAGATCAGCGCCTGATGGTAGTGATTCACATGCTTTGCGATTCCATAATGTTGGTTGTGATAGCACATGCTGTAGATGCTCAGAGGTAAAAGCGGTCAACTCCACGAAATACTTAGGCATTACTATTGACTCTTATTTAAGGTGGGACAAGCATATAGATTATGTATGTAAAAGAATTCGATACTTGGTGTACGTTTTCAAAAGATTGGTTGGTATTGTCAAAACAGATTTAGTCAAAATGACATACTACTGCTTAGTGCAATCGATTTTAACATATGGTATGATGGCTTGGGGTGGAGCATTAAATAATCATATTGCACCTTTGGAAGTTATCCAAAAAATGTTAGTAAAAAAAATCTACCAGAAACCAATTAGATTCTCAACTTCGCAGCTTTTTGAAGATAGCAAACTCTTAGATCTGAGGAAACTCTACATACTCCAATGTCTTAAATTTATCCATAAGAGGCCTCATTTATTCAATCTAAACACACAGAACAGAGTCAGCCAGCGATTAAATAATATGTACAAGGTCCCTAATTATAAAAGGAGAAGGACACAAAGACACGCTGTATTTGTTGCACCTAGAACATTTAATAAATTATCCAACTCTTTAAAGACAATCAAGAATCATAAAACTTTTATCAGACATATAAAATCTTGGCTACTCACAGACCAATGTAATGTGCAAGAGTATTTGTTGTGATTTTGCTTTTTATTACTCGATTTTTTATTTTTGTTTATTTGTTAATTAATTCATTTATCTTTCAAATTAAATTGTGATTGTTGACTGCTTGTATTCTCTGAGTTGATAAATGAATCATACTTTTTGGTTCTTGTCTCCTGACCCTGCTTTTATTATTTTCTTTTATTTTTATATAAGTATTTTTTTTTCTACTACAGATTTTACTTGTTGGTGTTACAACTCTATTAAAAATTTATTCTGAATTTATTAATATTAATCTACTCCTCCTTATTATAAATTGTATTTATTTGTTTCTTACTTGTTGGGTTTTCAATTTGGTGCACTTATGTCTTTCTTTTTCTCAATATTCTGCTCTTGTGTAAAAGTTCAATGATTTTTTTATATTATTATTATTTTTTTTTTTTAATCATTATTGGAAATTCTCAATTTTAACTAGAAAGTGTAGATTGACTGCGACATGCATATCCTTGTACTTGCCAAGTATTGTAACTATCGACTGCGGGTATAATATTTGGTAGCACCGCTGTCAGTCTGCTGATTCATGTAAACTTATTGATGTTTCGTATATAAATATGTGTATGTATATTTTTCATATATAATTTGTATACTTTATATTTTTTCACTTGTTTCCTGCCTAAGCAATTTGCTATATTTTATTTTTATAAATAACTAATGTTACTAACGAAATAATTTTGAATATTTTTAATTGGTATACCCACAGACAGGCTATGCCTTGTGGGATTTTTGTGTGTACGGTTGATTTATTATTATAATTGATATTATGTTTAGGTATATTGTATGTTAACCGTGTACCAAATCTTAAATAAATAAATAAATAAAATTCCAAGGGCGCTGTTATTTAGATAGATTTAAATATCGAAATTTTAAAAAAAAGCCGAAACACCCCAACTAGATAATTTAATATTCTCTAAAAAAATATAAACATTGTAGTTGTACCTACATCTCAAACTTTTTTTAATAATTTTCATAAAAATTAAATTTAGTGACGACATCGTTTCATACAATTTGTCAAGACAGTATTACACTATATAATATCTACAGCGATTCAATATTTTGATACTCAATCTCTAAACATACGCATATACCATCATGCTGTTTTCATATTCTTGGTAGGAAAAAAAGGACTGAACTCCATATAATCCTATCTTTACTTACATACCTACATATTTTGTATAGAAAACAAATATCGACAGTTGGATCTCATGTTTTACATGCAGCTAGTAAAATAAAATTAGTTTACAGCTTGCATAATTTACAATTGTTTAACAATCATAACATTACACTCCTTCAACAATAACTCCTTCAACTGTTTCCGGTCATTCTGAACGTCTAAGAGCGTCACTAAGTGCACTCGGCGTTCATTGTGAACGCAGACCTGGAATTTGTGAAAAAATAGAATATGGTCGTGTAAGTGACATGGCATGATGGTATGTATGTATATATTTATATTTTAGATTATTTACAGACAACATAATATATATTATATAAATAATATTATATATAGTTTTGATGTAAATATGACAAAAGACACTTACAGTTGAAACATTGTTTTAAATAATACAATAAATTATGTTATTATAATATTCTTGGAAATAAATGATAATTATTCTAGAAAATGAGGTGATTATTAATGTCTAAATATTTAGAAACAAGGTTTTGCGTCTGGAGGTATTAACCGAATAATTTTAAACAGCAATGATAATATAGTTTTCCAATAACCATGGCTACACTTTATATTGATGTTAGCAACACAATATTCCTACTTACCTTTGTACAATATTGTCTTGTAGGCTAACCACTATAGATAGGTACAACATATAACCACTCAAATTGAAATTTCCACAAAATACCTTCGAAACAGTTTATATTATACCTATACATATCTAATTATATGGTGGAAATTGATGATACTTTCCAATGAATACGCCTACAAGTGGTCTATACACAATTCAATACACATTGGACTCATAAGTTGGATTCAGAGTTTTGACACCCTCAGTTAATAAATTACAACTCTTTTATTTGGTAGAGCTAATAACTAAGCAACAATGTTTTTATCAATTATTCTAAAATGAAGACCTTAGGAAGAAAAAAGAGGAGTAGTTCGACCCCAGAAAGGATTAAAATTAATCAAGACAGCGATATACTTTTAAGATAATGATTATGTCCTTGCACCACGTAGGTACATACACATTCTTATACATTCCCTAAATTAAGTAGGTATATGCTTGTATTATAATATAAACTGTTTCGAAGGATTCTAACTCACAACCACTGGATTACTAACTCAGTGCGCTAACCGCTCCGCCACCATCCATATAATTATACCCCAATATATTTGTTTTATTTTATTTCATTTTTAGAGTACAGACAGTCATATCTACAATGTATAAACACAAATGAGTTACCAGCATATGGACCAGTGAAGACTCTCAATATTACCAATTTTAGAGTACAGACAGTCATATCTACAATGTATAAACACAAATGAGTTACCAGCATATGGACCAGTGAAGACTCTCAATATTACCAATTTTAGAGTACAGACAGTCATAACTACAATGTATAAACACAAATGAGTTACCAGCATATGGACCAGTGAAGACTCTCAATATTACCAATTTTAGAGTACAGACAGTCATATCTACAATGTATAAACACAAATGAGTTACCAGCATATGGACCAGTGAAGACTCTCAATATTACCAATTTTAGAGTACAGACAGTCATAACTACAATGTATAAACACAAATGAGTTACCAGCATATGGACCAGTGAAGACTCTCAATATTACCAATTTTAGAGTACAGACAGTCATATCTACAATGTATAAACACAAATGAGTTACCAGCATATGGACCAGTGAAGACTCTCAATATTACCAATTTTAGAGTACAGACAGTCATATCTACAATGTATAAACACAAATGAGTTACCAGCATATGGACCAGTGAAGACTCTCAATATTACCAATTTTAGAGTACAGACAGTCATATCTACAATGTATAAACACAAATGAGTTACCAGCATATGGACCAGTGAAGACTCTCAATATTACCAATTTTAGAGTACAGACAGTCATATCTACAATGTATAAACACAAATGAGTTACCAGCATATGGACCAGTGAAGACTCTCAATATTACCAATTTTAGAGTACAGACAGTCATATCTACAATGTATAAACACAAATGAGTTACCAGCATATGGACCAGTGAAGACTCTCAATATTACCAATTTTAGAGTACAGACAGTCATATCTACAATGTATAAACACAAATGAGTTACCAGCATATGGACCAGTGAAGACTCTCAATATTACCAATTTTAGAGTACAGACAGTCATATCTACAATGTATAAACACAAATGAGTTACCAGCATATGGACCAGTGAAGACTCTCAATATTACCAATTTTAGAGTACAGACAGTCATAACTACAATGTATAAACACAAATGAGTTACCAGCATATGGACCAGTGAAGACTCTCAATATTACCAATTTTAGAGTACAGACAGTCATATCTACAATGTATAAACACAAATGAGTTACCAGCATATGGACCAGTGAAGACTCTCAATATTACCAATTTTAGAGTACAGACAGTCATATCTACAATGTATAAACACAAATGAGTTACCAGCATATGGACCAGTGAAGACTCTCAATATTACGTATTTTCAAATATATACAAAATTTAAATAATAAAAAAGAAATTTATCATTAAATCTATAATCAATAAATTAATTAAAAATAAAGAGAAAAAAAAACAATAAATAAATATATAAAAAAATAAATAACATCAAAATAGAAAAATTACTGTGCCACATATCACTTTTATTTAGTAATTAAGAATCAGATGATTCATAATTACTAAATAAATTTTTTAAAAATTAAAGTATTTCCTTTAACTTTTGGTTAGGTAAGGTTAGGTAAGGTTAGGTATCTATGTAATATATGTAATATAAAATGCAACTTGTTCACACGATGTCACGCTTTGGTACACTCTTATCTTATCCGAATAACGTAATCTTTATCATAGTATTATTTTCTTTATAGTATCCTCAATGTATCATATTATCAATTCATTATATTTTAATTTTCAAAACTTAATTATTATGTAAACAATGATTTTAATTTATAATTTGTATTTGTGATTTTTGTTATTTTTAATTTTATGTATGTTTAGTTTGTCGATCGACTATTCTTGATAGATCTCTATTGTATGTTGATATAAAAGTAAAAAATACTCGTATTTTATTTTGTTCTATTAAATTTTAACTGATAATTAGTACAAATTGTTGTCCTTAAAACAAGTTGCTACATCTTCATAAATGCCTGTAACTAAGTGAAAACGCATGTTTTACTTTTATTTTTATAGTTGCCTTGTAAATAAGTCAAAAGTTGCATTAACTGTCGGTCATTTAATTTGCTTTGCCAACACTTTTTTTTGTTTTTTTTAAGGGCTAGTAGAAAAGTTGTTTTAAAATATGTTTAATTCATTGTTACAGATGAATAATGGGTAAAATAATAATTTTGATTTGGTTAATTTGAAAATATTTTAAGATTTCCATCTAAATATCTGCGTTGAAATTAGTTTTTAATCAATAAATTAAAACTGAATTAATAACAAACGCTGGAAACCTACAATGAAACAAATATATCCTGTCAATATTTTTTAAATAATATAATTTAATAACAACCATTCGAGTATGTCTTTTATAATTTTTTTCGTAAATCAGAATTCAATTCTTGTATCATAGTAATCTCAGTAATAACACAAATTTTCTTTTAAGTCGTAATAGGACTGAATGTTGTTCAAAATATATTAATATTGGTAGTCCTTGTGATACTTTATAATGCTTAAAGGGATCTAAAGACAAAATATTAAGGTTGGTACTTCTTATTTAAATATACATTGTACACATACCTACCTTCTATCTGGTCTACCGCATTCCCTTCTATAATCATTTTCATAATGGGAAAAAGAAAGGTCCATACTTGACCCAAATTTCATCTTAATATATGCTCTCAATTTTATTAAAATGTCTTCCGGTTTGGTTTTTAAACCAACACAAAAGTTAATTGCCAATTCGATATTTACTTACAATTTATTAATTCGATTTATATAATAAGGCAATATTAAAATAAAAAAATAACACGTGCCTGTTACGTACTTCAATTTCAGACAAGAGATTTACAATGATTTTCACTGAAGGTAAATTAATTAAATTAGAAACATGGCAATTAAATACAATAAAAAATGATTTTTAAATTTGTTTTAATACAAAAAATTTTCATACTGTTTTAGGGATAGCTGTTTACAATTTTACATTTACATTATTCTTATGAACTGGGTGATAATATTTTTATTACATTAATTAACATGAAATACTCTTAAATGAAATTCGAATAGTTCACATGAACAGATGTCATGTCAATATGCCCCTCATCATTCTTGCAGTCAACGAATCAATTCTCGACGCGATTTAACATAGAGAAGAGGTTATCTATCGATGTCGTCAGGTTCGTTGGTGTATTTATGTAGTACTCGCATGCAGTAGCGGAATTGCTCATAGAAGCCGAAAATCTTGGCTTGCCTATGAATATTAAGTTAATAAACTCAAGACCCAATATTTTTTGTTTGTTTCATTGAAATCATACTAAAAGAAAATTGAACCGTGTGTAGATACGATGCTTGACAGGGCCACAAATGTAAATATTATTTTGGCTTGTGATTTTAAAATATCTTCATCATGGCCACTCGAACAATGATGCTAAAAAAATATTAAATTTTCCGAAATTTTCCAATTTTCTTTCAGGGTTTGCCTAGTCCGAAGATTCTATGTACGCCCCTGCTCGCAGGCGTCCCAGATCAAATGAAACTTATCAAATATTTTATGTATTTCTTAAAACATTATACGGGATATAGTTGGAAAATTTTAATAAAAAAATGTAATAGTAATGTAAAAAAATTCTAAGATTTCATTTTTGTAATTCAAAGACATCTAAAATAAATAAAGTTCACTGTTGAGAAATAAAATACTGCGATTTTATTTGTCGAAATTTCTTTTTCTCATATAATATTATTATTATTATGAGATATTATTATTTTCCACTGGCAACAAATGCGTAATGGTTTGTATTTGATGTCTCCTTTGAAAAGCATTTTTTTTTTATAATTTTTCATTTGAAGTCAGAGCTCCTTTAGCATGGGGTGGAAGTTTAATGCGATGACATAAACACATTTTATACGTAACAAGTTTTGATGAATACATTATGGAAATATAAAGTTGACTAGGTACCTACGTAGGTAGGTACTTCCCTCGAAACTTTATGAAATAAAGTAAAACGAAATTTAAAAATGTTAAAGTTTGTTTCTGTGTCGAGTGTGTTTTAAGAAATTATGAGAGAAATTGTGCTGGTTTCTGAAGGGCCTCAGGCGCAACGGTAAGGCGGGATGGCAGGAAGTGGAACAAGGGATGAATGTGAATATATTATAATGTTACATAGAGGTAGGTACCCACAGCACATAACAAAATTAACGAAATAAATGAGAAGAAAAGATTTATCAATTTGATTGATGGTCGGAGAGGGGTCAACAGGAAGCAGATATTCTGGCTTGGAAACATTCGAATGAGGCATGTGGAAGACATGTTTTGCACCGCGAAGGACGGAGAGAGATTCTGCCGAGTTATTACCCATGACGCATCGGGGAGACCCGAGAGGACACAAGAAGAAGATGAATATTTTACGCACTTTTCAATCTTTCGATTGTGACAGCTTCTAATTTGTAGAATTCCATTATGATAATGATGAATATGAATACATAATATATATAATTCTACAATTTATTTAATTTACTCCATAATATATATAATTCTACAATTTATTTAATTTACTCCAGTTGATTATGGCCTTATAAGCCGAATCATAGATCGTGTCCGATGACTTTTCAAACTTAAAAATGAAATGAATTACTAGTTATAATAGTAATTATTACTTGTTATAATAACACTTATTAGGTAGTAAATTAGTAAAATATCGACGTAGAAATATGTAAAATAAAATATAATTTATTTTAATTAATAAATTATATTTTATATAAAGCATATCTAAAATAATATATCTACTCTAATGTCCATTTTGATTTAAAAATAGTTTCTATAGGTCGTAAAAAATGCAAATCTCAATCGAATATTTTTTTAATTGCATATACGCAAACATTGGATTTTTTTCCCCTTTCGGGAATCAAATTATATTTTTATTGACAAACATTTCTTTAACATCTCAATAGAGACGAAGTTGGGATAATGGTACAAGTAGGTAAACAAGCCAAAAATGAAATAATATTTCTGGCGCAGTTCAGGGGTGACATTTGTGCGAGACACCGTCATCTCATTTATAAGGACTGTTGCTTTCATTGTTTACAAAAATAAACTAATTTCTTAATTTCTCAATAGATGGCGTAACAAAAAGGCTTTTCCGTTACTCCATAGACGGCAATAGTATAGTTCCTTATTTTCAAGTGAATTGTTACACACTATTCAAATATATAGAACTCTCAAAATTACATTGATAAGGGAACTCATTAAGAAAGCATACCTAATTGGTGAACGTTGCGCAAGTGCATAAAGTGATCACGTAAACCAGCCGATGACAGGTCGTTAGCCCTGTAGGTGCCTCCTGGTACAATATCCCAACTTCGTGTCTATTGATATGTTAAAAAAATGTTTGTCTGTTTTGTTTGTAAAAATAAAAACAAATTTCAATAGTCAATCAACTGGTACCTACCTAATGTTAAATGTATGTATATTCGACAAAGCTTGCTGTGGAAAATTATTTATTGATTTGGGTACCTATAGGTAAGTTCGAACCTACATTGGTTTAAAAAGTGTTGATGGAGTTGCTTATACTGGCCTATGCTATAAAGTAGGTTTTATCACAAAGAATGTCGCATGCTCATGTCAAACTGCAGTGTCGGTCGCGTGAGCGATAAAACTAGTGTTGAAAGAAAGGAGAAATGCTATTGGTATAAATTACATAACACAAAGTACTTATCTACAGTATTTTTTTGTAATTTTTGAGAAAGTATAGGTATAATATTATGTAATGTCTTGCATTTACTGCATACTTATTTCGTTCGTCTCACATTCTTATTATAGGTATGTACCTAATTATTTTTGTAAAATTCTTCTTTAAAAACAATTCACATACATAGGTAGGTGTAATAAAAATAATAATAATGAACACTTCCTTGCACCCTGCGCAAGTGGCGAGTTTATTGCCGTACGGCAATTTCTTCCAACTAACCACTGTTTCCAGCCCAGAGAAGCAATATTTGCGTGAGAAATGAATTTAAATAAATTTCTCCTCTGCTGGGAATCGAACCCAGGACGCCCGCACAGAAACCGAACGGCTTACCAACTGTGCCACGGCGGTAGGTGTAGTACCTAATGAAGCTAGCTTTTTCTTGGATGTCGATCTTCTCTGCCGATTTTTTTGCTATTAACCATTACATCACATAGGTACATCTTTGGACAATTGATTTTCCTTAACTTGTTCAAAATATCTATTTTTATATTGATAATCAGGTATTGATAATATCCTTATTGGACGATAAATGTATAAACAAATATTAATAAAAAATATCTCGGTAACCGCATCAGAAATGATAGTCATTAAGCGATCGAAATGAAAAAAGATAAGATCATATTTCTTCTAAATTGTTGTAAGTAACTTTGTAGAAGTTATAGGGTCGATAGTAGAAGTTATAGGGCAGAGCGGTTAGCGCGCTGGGCTAGTAATCCAGTGGTCGCGAGTTCGAATCCTGCGAAGATGTATATGTACTTGTTTAACAAGGTTTAAAAAAAATTATTACTTAGTCAAGTGGCAACTGTCACTTCCATACACTGATTTTTCTTTTCTTTTTCTTTTCCACCGCTAAATGACACGTTGAATAGGCTCACAGGTCTATATGCGGTGTTGAGGACATAGCAAGATGGGGTCGTAGGAGAAGACCATTTTGAAGACTGAGATAACCAACAATGAAATACCACTTGGATGACCTGCGAAGAGATGGAAGGACAGTTGATGAAGACAGAATATGGACAGACCTCCTACTCCTAGGATAGTCCAACATCAGAAACAAGTCAAATGACTTTAATACACGTCACAATAATGAGAGGGATCAATTAGAATCTAGAATCCAAACATATTGTTTAAAATAATGTATTCACTTTTCGATAAATATCTCAAGTCTTCAGAATGTAGCAATTTGTTATTGGGTGTATGTAAAATTTATATTTGACATCACAATTAACAGAATTCATTCTCGTATACCTAGTTGTTATAGTATAATTCATTATTGGAGAGGCTGGTATGTGGCTTGATTCTCCAATTCACAGAAGATGGGAATCAATTTTGTAGTGACTGTGATTTCAATAGATATTTTTACACAGTAAAGTTTTTTTTTTTTTTTTTTTTTTTTTTTTTTTTTTTTTTTTTTTTTTTTTTTTTTTTTTTTTTTTTTTTTTTTTTTTTTTTTTTTTTTTTTTTTTTTTTTTTTTTTTTTTTTTTTTTTTTTATGATAAATTTATGAGTTTAACTGCCTATATTTTTTTTTTTATTTTTATTTTATTAAGTTTACAATAACATATACAAAATATAAAACAAACAAACTATATAGAAAAGATTCACAGTAAGACAAAACATATTTACCCTTTACTAGAGTGCAAGCACTCGTGTGTAAAGGAGGCAATTTAATACAGAATACACAAAATATTATACATACATAATTATTATCTATACAAAAAGAAGTTAATATAATTTACATATCAGTCAAATAATAAGTTTGATTTATTCTTTTTTTTTTTTTTAAATCATTATGTTCAATTGCCAGTCTCAAATCTGTTTCAAGTTGGTTGAACCACACCACCCCATTGTACGTGTAGTAGTGCTGTGCAAAACTTGTATGTGTTAATGGGGTACACAGTTGACCCACTATATTATGTCTATCACTCGCCACACGTACAAAGGCATGGTGCGACCTTCCAATGTCCTTATGTATTTGAAATAGCACATTTTTTTTATAGATATTTTTAAAAGATGGCACTTGAAAATCACGAAATAGTTGCAAAGTTGGGTAGTCAGATGGTTTTTTATTTATAATTTTTATTATCAACCTTTGCGTAATTTCTAGAGGCAAAATGGATGTTTTATACGCCCCCCCCCCATGCAACAATGCCATATTGCATTATTGAATGGGCGAAAGCGTAATACACATTTTTAAGTAATTTTAAATTGAGAATGTTTCTAAGGTTGATAAATATGTAAATAAGCTTTATTAATCTGTTTATAGTATTATTTATTTGAGTTTTCCATTTAAGGTTACTGTCAATTATTACTCCTAAATATTTAATTTCATTTTTATTTGTTATACATAGACAATCGTTATTTTTACATGTCAATACTTTTGTAGAACAATTTTTTGAGTGGATTTTAATATTTAATGCAATGGGAGGTATTTTCTTGTAAAAGGTATATAGTAAGTTTTCTCAATATTCAGGGTCAATATATTATTGTCAAACCATTCTTTTAATAAATTTATATCAGTGTTAGCATTTTCTTCAAGCTCATTCCATGAATTTGCCTGAAAAATAATTGCCGTATCGTCTGCATATGAAACAAGTTTTCCTGATATTGTCAAATTAAATATATCATTTACATATAAGATGAACAAAAGAGGGCCCAAAATTGTGCCTTGAGGTATTCCAAAATCACTTGTATTCGGTACGCTTAGAGTATTATTTATTTTTACGTATTGATCTCTAGAGGACAGAAAATTTTCAATCCATTTTATTACTGTATCTACAATTCCGATTTTACCAAGTTTATAAAGAAGTTTTTTATGACTTATGCTATCAAAAGCTTTTTTTAAATCTATGAATATCGCAAGCGATTTTTTTCCTTTGTCATATAATAGTTATTACGGTTATATAATGTTTATATATTTTTTTTGTATTTACAAATTCATGTGTTATTCTTGTGTTTGTTTTTTATGCTTATTTTTCTCTCTGTTATTCTTTTTTATTTGTATGTATACTACCTAATATTTAAATGCTGTATAATATATATGATATTGTTTGTGTCGCATTGCACCTCACTAGTCACTAACTGAAATAAAATCTTACTATTATTATTGTTATTATAGTTATCAACAAATAACAATAAACAATATTTGGGTGTGTATTTGGGAGCGCAAATCAGTGGATTTCCGCTCCAAAATATTTCAAGATAATTGCCGATTACTGGATACATCAATTTTTAATCTCTTATTTAATCGGTTTTTACCAATAAACGATCGAAAACAATGCTTTTTCAGCAGCAAACCTTCAAGGTTGAATGGTAGGTTAGGTAAGGATTTGGTTATTGGGAATGTAGGTACCTATATAATATATTGCATCCATTGACCCGGAAACAGCTTCCTCACCCACAGATCGAAATACCAATCGGAATTTATATGAAAAGACGAGGGGAGATGTTCAAGTTATTTGAAAAGTGGTAGTAGGCTCACGGTATCAGGTAATCATGATTCCCACCAACCAACCAACCATCTCAGTCATACATATAGATCTACCAACTATAGATAAATAATATTATCGTCTGTTTTCTTCTCACTTTTATTGGGAATCCGAGCCGTCTCTAATCGACTTCTAAATGCTGAAATAAAACAAAGGTTTTTTTTTTATAAAAAAGTGAAAATATTCTGTCATGAAAACATACTAATAATATAAATAATTAATATTTCAGGATCATTCTAAGGGCGATTTGGAGGCAATCTATTTCATTTTACAGGACTACTCACACTGAAGCATCGATCATAATAAGCCGCTCTGTTGACTCTGTCCAACTCCTCCTTTAGGGAGTTGTTACTCTGTGATCCAGAAGACCTGAGTATGAGATGCCTCGCAGATAGCTCTTTTCTCCGACACAGCTCTTGAATGTATTGTGGTGCCAGGTAATTCAAAGCATTAAACACCGTCAAATAAATTTCGTAATCAAATGTTATGTGAAATCGTTATTCTGTATCGTTAATGTTCCTTGCTGCTGAGTTAAATAAATAAAGTATCTGTAAATGGAAGACGTGATTTCTAATATCTAGTTATCTGTAGTGAATAAAGTTAAAACACGCTACATACTACAATGCATACATACTATAACTGATGAGTTAAAGTAGCAAATTTTAACAATTTGAATGGTGTTATCTCCGAAAGCCACCTCTAATCATGTTTCATGTTATCCAATTGTAACCTGCTATGGTATTCTTTTACAGAAAATTTAGCCTTTATACGATAAGTCTGGCCTATACATTATGACGTTAATATGGCAGTGTTTGGAGTTCACACTCTTCCTATCAATGATAGGTAGGTGCATATTTATTTTTTAACATCACAATGGAGACGAAATTCGGATATTATTGAAGAACCAGAAACTGAAAGCGCCTACAGGGTTTACGACTTGTCATTGGCTGGTTACTTCTTTATCTTTTTCATAGCCTTGTCCTACTTTATGTCCTACTTTCTTTCCTATATTTCCTTGTCCCGCTTTATGCTCTCCTAAACCTTCGGCGCCAAAATGATCTGTCCTGTATTGCCGAGGCTGGTTTTTTGGGTTTATCCATAGGCTTACTCATACTACCCTTCTAGAGTAGAACAGCACCACATAATCATTTTACCTTCTCATTACATGACCATACCGTCTGAGTCGGTTCTCCGTGAGTTTTTCCGGTGTGGGTTTACGCGATCACTTTATGCGCTTGCACAACGTTCATCATAAAAATCAATTTGTTTTTAAATAAGCAGAAATTTTTTTTTGTAACACCATGTATTAAGAAATTGGTTTGTAAACAATGAAATATATAGTTCTTATACATGAGGTGACAATGCTTTCGCACAGATGGCACCTCTGAACTGCGCCAGAATTATAATTTCATTTTGGCTTGTTTATTTGCCAATGTGAAGTAAATTATAGATTTTTTTTTATTTATTTTCAAATCCTTATAACATACCTACCTATATAATAATAGGTAGGTATATTAATGTGACAAAACATTAAATATGTAAAGATCCCACTTAGGTGAAGCCTATATACCTATGTTGGAAACATAATTGAAAGATATCTTTATATTTTGCTGCTATTGCTTTGTGGCACATTTTAACTAATATAATTAAATAAAATCTTTTAGTTTTTAACCACGTTGAGTATATTTATATGTCAACTAGTTTCGGAGACGTAACGGCTCCTTCGTCCGGACAAACTTATACTAAGTTTGTATAAGTTTGTCCGGACGAAGGAGCGGTTACGTCTCCGAAACTAGTTGACATATAAATATACCTACTCAACGTGGTTAAAAACTAAGAGATTTTATTTAATTATAATAATTGAAAGATATAAAAAAAATAAAAAAAACATATTTTTTTGCATTTCACATACGTTCCTGTTTATATGTAAAAAATTCATTCAAATATAACTGCATAGTAATCATATTTCGTATCCACAGAATAAACAGGAACGTTCAAGTTTATTTACATTTTGCTTAGGCAACGAAATAATATGCAAACATAATACTCTTAGACCTAATTTATTAACAGTGAACATGAAGGTAAGTAATTTAGTATAATGCTAACGCTTAAAGGGGATTCCTGAGAGCATGTTACACCATTTTAGCTCTTGTAAAGGTTACACGTTTAACTGTGCTAAGTAGACACTTGATTCTTAAGACCCGATATAAATATTGATTAAAGTAATGTACCTACATTACATAGATACCTACCTTATTAAGAACAACATTTAATTTTATGTCGGTATTAACAAACTGTTATCTTTGCATACCTGTTGCTTATTTATTTATGCAGAGACGTGGTTAGATTTTTAATAAAACCAAGTGTGATAACGAGCTAACATTTTTTACTGGATCTTGTGCGACTTGTTAACAAGTAGTGATAAAATTTGTGTAATACGGAATAATTTTTTTTTTGTATTAGACAATTCACCCTGAAAAGAGTGCTTTGTGCCAATTTAATGTTTACTGTTTATAAGGAATTTTATTTTTGATCATATTATGTTTAAATTATTTAGCAATATAAATTTTAAAATGACATAAAATACACAAGAATTTTGGAGAGACAAAAGATGTTGGATAAATAAACATATTATGTATTATTTATCAACATAAAACATCAACAAACCGGATTCAGAAAACAACCAATAAATTTTCTTCTACAATTTTAAAGCCTTCAAGAAGTTCTGTAATATATATGGTGCCTTACTACAGGTTGATTCCAATTAAGTATATTTTACTAAAGAGATCTTAGTCACATCTTGCTTTGACACAAATACTTTACATTTGAAAATATCTGAAGTCTATGACAGTCCACGAGCGTGAATCTTTTATTCACATTCGTCGATTGTTCTTTTTGAACATATGGTGCCGAGATTGCTAATCTAGAGGGCTCCATGAGCTACTTTTCTTGCAATGCATTTTTTTTTCGCTCATTTAGCGCTCTGTGAAGGGGTCGTTTACAGTCCCCACATGCAGAGCGGGTGGTGGTGGCAGTAGCGAAACTTTCTTCAATATAATACACTTGAGCACCGATGCGTTTCGCTCAAAGAGCATCTACAGAATTGGGCACCGCCTCTCCATTCTATAGAGCAGGGGTCTCCAAACTACGGCCCGAGTGCCACATCCGGCCCGCGGACAGATTTTGTCCGGCCCGCGGAGAGCTAGCATACTTGAAACTCCTTTTAGAAAAAATATTTTTTATAGCGAATTAAATTTAGTTTACTGAAGTATTCTAATTTTATGTTGAATAATTATTAATATGACATCTACATTGATATGGTCATGGGCTAACTACTCAAAACATTGTTGTAGGCTTATTGTTATTGTTTTTGTGATAAGTTGGATAAAGAAACACATAATTGTAATGAGTAAAGACATGTATACCTAATATGCAGAAAATTTAACTTCAGTATATAATAACTAACAAATTATTGAATATTTCATCAGTGGACTATTTCACTTTTTACCACCGGCAACTATGATATGTAATATGGTTTTGGCCCTCGGAACTTACTCGAGTAATCAGTATGGCCCTAAGGCTTGAAAGTTTGGAGACCCCTGCTATAGAGCATCCTCTTATTCTGTAGATGCTCATTGAGCGAAACGCATAGGTGATCAAGTGTATACATATAAAAGTGGGAGAAAGTTCAAAATTGTGTTTAATTAAAAATATGATTTATGTATAACGGAATTTCAACAAGAATTAAGTGTGGATAAATTATTAGAATAATTGTATAACTTTCAATTTTTGTGCCGTTCATTAAAATCACTTGATATTTTTTATGTAACATCTTGTCCAACGTATAGGTAGGTAAGTATAAAAATAATACAAATACCCATAAAAAATATACGAACAATAAAAATACATCGATTTGTAAGAAATTTAAACATTCAACACTAGTAAAAATGAAAGTAATGACATACAAATGAAATATGAACTTGCGTCGGGGATTGTTTTGTTGACATAATGTAGGTATATTATTATGACGGGCATTTTGACCTGGGAGCATGTCTGGTCAAACGGTGGAATCAAAACCCTTATGATAACCCATATCGTGGATATAATTATCTTATGGAGTTGTCATATCTTAAGATATTATATGTAGTACTCCAAGAGATAATTATATCCATGATATGGGTAAACAAGAAGGTTTTAACTTCACAGTTTGACTGGACTTGCCCCCTTTATTGATTTGATTTATGTGAGATATGTGTCTGTTATGATGTTTATTGAAGTAGTGGTTAATTAGTAGTACAAAGTATCTTGATTGTGTGCCTACCTAATGTATGTATACAGAGAGGAAAGTATCATAACCCAGTTCATACATAAGTATAATATTGTCACTATAAAGATGTCATTTGCTAGCCGTAGAACAAGAGCAGTAGTCTACTTGTTTGTGACATTCTATTTTATTATATGGTGTGATATAAAAATACATATAAATAATATAATAAGAGTTAATTATATTATTGTGACTATCCAATCATACATATATTTGTTTGTATGAAATCTAACATAATCGATATTTCACATACATACAAGGTACCATCACGCTATGTCTCTTACTGGGTAGAGAGAATGAACCTAACGACGCATTATTCTATCTCGGTATGCATCCGTTGACTCATCAATATTCATGCATCGTCTCATACACGTTCGTCTGTTGTTTAACCTTTTTACATTTCCGTCCTATAACGTTATGTCAAACATTTGAAAATACGTGATGTGTCTATTGAAAGATTAATATAAAAGATAACGTATTTTTTTCGTTTATCATGGATAATTCATAATATCTTTATATATTGAGCAAGATTGGAAGACTTGTATATTGTACATTGAGCTTTATATGATACACTTTAAAAAATCGAAATCTCGGGGGCAAGTCTGGTCAACCGGCGTTATAAAAACTATCCATGTTTACCCACATTATGAATATAATTACCTATATGATAATTATATCCATGATATGGGTAAATATGGATGGTTTTGATTTCGCATGTTGATCAGACTTGCCACCCAGGTTAAAATATTCAATAGAACAAAAAAATAAAACAGGTATTTCTTTATTTACTTCATGTACATTATCATGTGTACAATGACGTGTTTATTGCTCTAAGGTGATTTCTTCCAACCAACCAAAATATCATGAGGTCATAAATAGTGCAGTGATAGGTACCAACTTTTATTTATTAACATAAAACGAATAGAAAGATAAAGATGTAACATAATTAACAAAGAAAGGTGGGTGATAGAAGTTGTGTGAGAGGATAGGATTGAGTAGACAAAGGTATTCCAAAATTTCATATAACTTAAAATTCCTCTAAATTTATTTATAGTAAAAATGAATATGTCGTTGTTAAATAAGTACATATACATCATCCTACATTTCCTAAATTAAGCATAAATGCTTGTGCTATAGGTGAACGAAATCGGTCATGGCAGGATTCGAACTCGCCACCACTTGATTACTAGCGCAGCGAGCTAATCGCTCTGCTATCGACCCATCTACATAAAGGAAAAGAGAGGATATTATCGAATGAAAAATAGCTGTGAGTGAGATTAGTTGGTAATTGAAAATACATCAGGCAACAATAATATCTCGCATAGTTCAGCATTGAGGTTCACCACTCATACTGAATTTAGTGCCTTCAGCATAGTGACTGGTGTGGTTCCTTTTGTAAAGTAATAAACACCTGAACACCTGTAGCTGGTTACCTCTCTTTTTTGAATATGGCATGATGGTATGAATGAATTAAAAGTTCGACGAATAGGTCGTATATTTTTATTAACTTTCTGATTCGAGACGATCTTCTGGCGGACATTGAATTGTGAATTATAATACCCTGTGAAGGTGGTCGATGGTAATTAGGAGGAGGAAATTTGAGTTATGTTTTTTGAGGGGAAACTTTTTGACCTCTTTTTGATCCCGTTTCACCCCTCCCGCATTCCTCACCCCGATTCTACGTGGAATGTCCCGGATCTGTAACGGCTCCATTGTTGCCTGTCCCTGTGATTGTAGGTTGGCGACAGAGCCGAATCTATCATTTTCGGCGCCCAGCGTACTTAAAATAAAAAGGTTCACACTAACCTAGAAAATCAACATTTTATTGATTGTCTTGATTTTGTTCTAGTGTTTTTAAGGAAAGCACCCTACCTAACAGCAAATATATCGACTTGCTAGAGTATCTACAACAAACCACTACAGGGTCTCGATCGAAGCTAAGGTGACACTTGCCTCCGAAAATTGGGCGTATTTTACAGAACGCGTAAATATTTTTCATAATCAAATTTAACACTTAATATACTGACACATTTATATATGCAATTTCACACATCATTCATACAATATCTCACCATAATATGTAACCATTCCTAATGTATCTTAATATACTACAATAACTTCATCCTTCATCGACAATCTGTAATTGGCTTTAATATTAATAAAATCATCTTTATTTTATATAATTTATTATATGCTGTATGTTGTCCTCTAAATAAATAAATAAATAAACCTCAAATTTTATTCTCTACAAAGTGCAAATACACCCAATTTTTGAATAAAGTAGTCACCTCTGTAGTGGAGCACTCGATGCTGTACAAAGGCGTGCTGTACGTCTGATTGACGACCCATCATTGACTAATGGATTGAAATCACTAGACCGAAGATATGAGGTCGGTATTATAAGTTTATTCTATAGATACTTCCACGGGAGATGCTCAGAACAACTTACATCTCTGGTCCCTCTTCCACCCATTCACAATAGAGTCACTCGTTTTTATTAAATCTCAACAACCGTTCATTTAACCTTCTATATACACAAACCATTCACTTCTTGAACTCTTTTATTAATACATCAACGCTACTGTGATTCCGAATCATTATTTTCCTGCGCAGATTACAAACCCTCCCGAGTAGTGCGAAAAAGTATAATGGAACCAAATCCTATTAGCTAGTGTCCCCTACATACTAGGTTAATAAAGAAAAATGGGTTGTGGCCAACTCTATACTCCTCACTATCGAGTCACTCATTTTCATGAAATGAGTTTGTTTACTAATTTTTTATTTAAATATTTAATTTCGAAAAATTGATAATTCTTCAATGCCACTTATTGAAAGTAATGTGCCTTTTTAGCAAGTTTACTGAGTTTGGGGTCACTGGAATATTTGACAGTTGAAAAGATAAAAAGCACTGTTCAGATATCCTTCAAATCTTATGGGGTCTAAGCGAGTATTAGATATTATACAAATTTTCAAAAATTCAAAAGAATCGAACGAGTACCTCTATAATCGATGAAGTAGAAGGGACACGCCGTACATAGTACATGGTACACAGCACACACAGATTCATTGTGATCAAACTTTCAGAATACAATCTTAGCTTGATACTAGTTGATAATCTGCAATAAAAAAATAACACTAAAAATTGTGAACTCATAACTCCCTACTATAACCCCTTGGGGTAGTAAGGTTTGAAAACTGAAATTTACATTGTATAACAATTATTATTTTTCTTTAAATTTGTTTGAAAAATATTAAATCTATAAAAACATAATATAATCTATAAAGTTTCGATAGATACATTATAGGTATACTGATTGGCCCATTTTGTGTAAGTTGATTGTTCAGTGTTTTTTTTTATTTATATATTAAAATCCTTTTTTACAAGTATAATAATATCAGAAGTAGGTATAATATAACTTGATACAGTAGTAAATAAAATGTATAGGTAAGTTAAAGTTTAAGGCATAAGTGTACACTATATTATATATTTTTCAATTTGTGTATTAGGCTACTCTACTAGGCTATGCCTGTCCCAGAGTAGCGTTATATAAATCAGTTCTTTTATTTTTATTCGTCATAGTGTTAGTTAAATTAAATAAGGTTTAGTAATAATAATAAGAAGTGATTTGTATAGCGCCGTTTAATGATTCGAGATCATACCAAGGGCACTGATAGTTTAATGTTGTGTTGCTCTCTGAAACAAAGCTGTTTTTAATCATTAAGTGAAAGTGCTCTTGCTTTGGGCACTGCGGACATCTAGAGGCAGTGAATTCCACTTAATAGGACCACTCACACTAAAGCATAGGTCATAGTAAGCCGCTTTGTTGACCAGCTTAGTGGTAGGTTAAAGTGATACAGAGGTGCAAGTATATATTTTAGTGTAGTATGAAAATATTGCTTGATGTAAAAAAGGCAAATGCTAATATAATTTTGATTTTTTTAAGTCAATAAAGTAGTAATATTAAATAAATTATCTGTTTCTTTTCGACCTTTGGTAACTAACCAGTTGTATGCTATAGCTTTCAATTTGATATATGAATAAGTTCTTATGAGTAGAAAGTCAGGTTTTAAGAGGTAAAATTTTTTAGGACCTATGTACGCGTAATTTTTCTGACCATGTGTTGTCTTAGTTTTAGGTATTTCGTCAAAGTTTAGTAGTGCTTGTCTGGTATTGTGTGAATATGAGTTGCTGGTTGTCATTTTGAAGCAGCAGTCTTGAAGAAGCAGCAGTCACATTGAAACCGGTCAAGTTTAAAAACTCATTTATAGCTTTGACAAGGTTAATTCAAGTTTTAATTATCGACGAAGTTTTTATTTGGTAGAATTCCATTATAAGTTTTATCTATAATTAAAAGTAAAGCATAAGCTAGTTAATGCCCTAACAAGGCGAAATAGGCCTATCGCGAAGAATAAAAAATTAATGTAGAATCAAAAAGTCTTTACTTTTAATTATAGATAAAACTTAATTCAAGTTAATAAGATTCTTTTCCACACACGTATACACGCCTCCCAGACTTGTTTGCGCCCGGCGCCACTGCTCCATTCGAACCTAGGCTAGTTCCGGTCTTGGTCGGCGGTTTTTAGAACGAATCAAAGACCTTATACTTTAGTATATAAGGTCTTTGGAACGAATCAAATAAATGGAAAATTTGAACAATTAAAAGATTTGAAATACCAGTGCCGCCGCCGCCCGAGGAGATAAAATTAATTTATCACGTATTGGTGACTTCACAAATTTAACGCTTTGTCATTTGCTGCGGGGATAGGTAAGTGAGGTTTCATTTTACAAGTGGGCAATTTTTCATTATGAAAATCCACCACCCCTATCACACCCCTCGGAGGTAGCGAGTCTTGAAAAATTGTATTAAGCATGTATTTATAGATTTTTATAAGAAATTATTTAAAACTCGGATTTCATGAATCGTTATATCTGGTGTGAATTAATAAAAAAAACTTCCGTAATTTTTCGATTTTATTATTCTTAGGTATCTTTTTACTTTCAAGATAATTTTTATTTACATTCGAAAATTTTGAAAGATTATGTAGATACTGATAAATGCATTTATATTTTTTTAAGTATTTAAGTTGCGCAAGTACCTCAGCCGATGGCAGGTAGTATGCCCTGAAGATATCTGATTTACCGTTTTGTTTTTATTTTATTTTATGTAGTTTTTCAGGCAACTAACAGGTAGGTAGGTACTATGTCAAATAATTATTTAACACGCAACCAATAACAAGATGCCACATTCTAAAGACTTACGATATTAATAACAATTAAAAACTATGTCTCCACCGGGAATCGAACCCGGGACCCTTGGATCAGCAGTTAGATACCCAAACAACTGAGCCACGAAGGCTGACAAACCACAACTTCATCTCTATAAAATTCCGATGTATACGTTCCTCTATAGGCAAACGGCGTTTACACCATGTCGATTTTTTGGCTCAGTTGGCTGGATATCAGACCATTGAGTCAAAGGTCCCGGATCTAAGTCTTCAGATTGTGGCAACTTGTTATTTGGTGCATGTCAAATTTATGTTAAAATACCTTCAAATATCCGATTTCAATAACTATCTACATAAAGTTGAAATAAATTATCGTTATAAGAATATGCCTTAAGCAGCCTATTCACGATCGTTGCATTCGGCGTCGTTCCATATGGACCGGCTCCATTTGGAGCATTGTAAAATTTTCATCACACTCACGGGCGCGCCATCGCGCCATCGAGCCATCAAAATTAGTATAAGCAAGCGGTCGGCGCTTTCGCATTAATAAGTGCTATTTTTTTTAATTTTCAAGTAAAAATGAGTTATAATTCTGATGATGAGTTTTATACAACTGCTATAGCGGTTTGTTTATATATAAATAGAAACAACAAAGAGAAAATGTTGTATTTTCGCATTCACGAGAGTGTCAAACAGCTCGGCGCAATGAGATGGCGCAATGTACCGCTGGTCTTCACACTCACGAGCATGCCCTGCCGACAGGATGCGCCGCGCCGTTTTCGAGGTACTACAGAGTTTCGATCGTTTGGAATTCTATTTTGGTGTGTCAGGCCAATTGAGCTGCGCGGGTTTTGACATTCACGAGCGAATTTTGGAGTGATGGCAAGCCATTTGGAAGGATGGCACGATCGTGAATGGGGGCCTTTAAGATAAACTAGTGTAGCTGCGCTCTTGAATAATAAATGCATTGTGCGTAGACTCGACAGTTCTCGAAGATTGGCAAAGATTAACGACTTCCAGTCCATCGCCATTTGGGCAAAGGAATTAAATACTTCCATTCATGCGTCAACCGTCTAACTGAATCCAGTGTCGTAGTTTTATTTATTTTGACCTTTACCATCACGAACAGCTGAATTATTATTAATCAGTTTAATTTTACTAATGTTTATAAGAAAATAATTATGTTGATCACGTAAGTAATTTTTTATTTGAAACCCTTCATCATTTAAAATCAAATTTTGATCTGACTGACTATTGCAACATCATATTTGGAGGTAGATGTTTAACTAATAAATCATTTGAACACGCACACATAATAAAATCATCCCGATAAATGAATTTTTTTAAGCATTCAATAAACATATATTCTCCATACAGTAATAAATTCGAGAAGCTCGTTGTAATTTAGGTAGAAGGAAAAAATATATCTAGAGGTCGCTCACTGACTCGATGGAGTGACAGGATCTTCGATCACAGAAGCTGTTCGATCTACCCAAGAGAGTCCTACATGGAGACGGACCATTTATCGAATGATTGAGTTTAGTCGCCATCCTCAGTCGAGAGACAAAGGAGGAATGAAAAAATTAATTTGTGTACAAACTCAATTTAAATCTAATTTTGTATATAGATCGACCGTCGTGGCATATTGTCAAGTAGTATACCTACAACGTCACAGATTTGGTTCCTATCAGATGGTTGATAGTTAATTTCAAGAAAATTAATCAGCCATTACCCAAATCCGAAAGATCACCCAAAATTTTATGATGTATATTATAACGTACGGTAGGTACAGTATAAAAACGCAAATGAAATAAAAAATAATTCAGTACTTCTAATAAGATCCATTCGGTAGCATATCTGAGAAAGTTTAAATCTTTGTTTGTTAGCTTTGATGAAATAAATATTGTTATTCATTCAAGCGACGTAATATTTTGATATGGGATAATCCAAGCTTGTATATTCGTAGAACATCTTTGGAAAATATTCTTTTGTGATGAATGCAATGTGTCATGGAATTGTATTTTCAACATTTATTTCAAAGCATGTCCCAAATCCGGTGAGCTTTGTGTCCCAATTTCTGACAGATTTAGCTGAAACATTAAAAGTCTTTTATTCATGTATAATATTTCCATGCACAGTGCGTATTTATGTGCTAAATGACAATTTCTTTCAACTGAATTTTTTTTTATTTAGCCTTCTTCTTTTACGTTTAGTGGTGTTATTCAGAAATTATGCAAACTAAGTCTTACTATCCTTATTCATCCACTGCTGGAAATATACAAACCAAAACGCCAAAACAAAATCAAAGAAAAATTATCTTAAAATTATATTTGAATATATATCAGAATAACGGTAAATGATTAATACGTATAGTTTGCGGAAATCGACTTGACTTTATCGTAGAGGGAGGCGGTTAGCAAAAATATACTAAGCAAACAAAAAAACTGTAAAACCTATGGCGTTTTTTGGTTCAACGAATTTTTATTTTCGTAAGTATCTTTAGCTTTGTTTAACGTATTTCTCAACAGTAATTAGGCAATATGTAGGTATGCGTTTTATATGAAGATGTGTGTGTGTGTTTTTTTTTTAATGTAAGACGTACAAAGTATTCTGACTTACTGAGTATTTTATGCTCTCTATAGACAGAAATTTGGAAGCCAATCTCATCCATTTAAAAAAAGAAAAATAATAAAATAAAAATTAAAACCTTTCATTACTTTTTACATTCTTGAGTTGCATGCAGGTGGTCGAATTATTTAATGATATTTTATCTTGCTTTATATTAAAATACTTGTTAATGAAGTTTTATACAATGAAACGCTAAATATCAAGTAGACTTTGATGTTGGAGCAAGATATTAAATGACAAGATCGTATAACATTAATATTTAGAGTTTGTTTTACGTCTAGACTTAAAATACGAGAAGATAAGAGAGTAATGTAATTCATTTTACATTTTTTTTAATTCTCAATCCAAATTATAAAATGTCTTCAAGATTCTGAAGAAAACCTGCAAAATATAATTTGAAATTCAAAGTCACTCTCTGAAAATTTCTACGAACGCTGATATTATTGACAATCCAATTCTTGTAATTTTATCTCAAAATTAAATAAATTGTGTAGGTTCATATTTTATGGTAATAATTGGACTAACGATGTTTAAAATTATCATAATAAAAACATCACAATGTTTAAATACTAAAAAATCTTCACGTAAACATTGAAATCATTGAAACTAACACAAAAATGAGAAAATTAGGGTTTTGTATAAATACTATGTCTCAATAGAGACGAAATAATACAGGAGATTTCTCGGAAAGAGAGAAATTTATTAAATCACGAAAAACATGCATCTCTGGACTGGAATTTTTTTTTCAGCTCCGTTTTTGTGATAAATTCACCTCAAGGGAGCTTGGTATTATTTTTTTTTTTTTTTTTTTTTTTTTTGTTGGCTCTTCACCCGTTAAGAGTGTTCTCAGCCATCTAAGTTAAAATATTAAACTGTCAAAATAGAGAAACCTAAATTATTTTTGTATATTTATTTCACTTCGATCAATTTAAATTTTATGAACAGAGTTAAATTTTAATGTCATTAATTTTGATGAATTTTTTGAGCAAAATGTTTACCTGCCTGGAATTGTAGCTCAACAATGTCCTCACATTTGTTGGCATTGGAACCCCAATCTCTGTGAGGTCGGTAAAAAAGGATGGATACCTATCGTTTATGGGGCATTCAAGAAACAAATGATCCAGTGTCTCATCACCAATCATACATTCGCAGAGACTGCTATCAATGATCCCTATTTTTTTTAAATGCTCTCTGGTACAACAGTGTCCCATGCGGATACGACACATAACGCTGATGGAATGTTTGTCAAAAGCTTTATCATGGAACCATGGCTTATTGACAATTGTTTGTTGGGTCGTTTTGTAAAGTCTACCCTTTTTCAGTGAGCTTGTGTCCCAATATAACTGCCATTTATTCATCAGACGGTTTTTTGCGATTGGTAGGAGATCGTTTTGTGTAATATTGGGATGTGTCCGTGTGTTTCCATATGTTGCTCTCTTAGCCAATTCATCCGCTTTCTCATTTCCTGGTATACCACAGTGACTTGGTATCCATGCCAGACAAAGTTTTCTGTTTTGGTTGCATATTTCTTTAATTTTTTTCCATATATCTATACAGTAGTGGTCATCACTATACAAAATAGGGGATTTAGAGAGTTTTTCGAGTGTACTTAAGGAATCGGTCAATATTAATGTCTTTAAGAATCGTTTTTTATTTGCATAGTTCAAAGCCTCTATTATAGCTATACATTCTGCTGAGAATATTGTAGAATCTTTATGGAGAGTCAAAAGTAATTCAACTTTATCTGAATCACTAAATACTGCTGCTCCAGTATTGCTTTTGCAGTCCATTTTTGATCCATCCGTATAAAGTATTTTCCAGTCATTCCATTTGGATTCAATTACGTGTTTAAGTCTTTTAGATGCAAAAGCATCTGGAGTTATTCCTAATGAGTGGATTATGTTTGGCGGCTCGATTAAATTTTGATAGGGTAATGAGTAAACTGGGAGTGTCTCAGATTTAATGAAATCCGATGAATATTGGTCTAAAAAGGTGAGGCTATTTACAAGAGGAGGGGAGATTTTATGTTTCCAAAATGGTGATTGATTTGTGAATATTTTAAGCATAGCGATTTTTCTAATTAGAGGGTGGAATTTAATAATATTGCATTTTAAAACAAATTTATCTGACAGATACTGTTTTCTCAGCTCATGTGGTGGGTCCACGGCTTCCACCTGGAGTGCACATACCGGTGTCGATTTCATAGCGCCTAATATAAGTCTCAGACCTTCAAATTGTATTCTATCTAAGCGTTGTAAATTTTTCTTGGAAATTGGACTAAGTAAAAACGCTCCATAGTCGATTTGACTGCGAACGTATGATATATACATTAAACGTAGAACAGAAGGGTGACCTCCCCACCAAGTACGGGTTACAGCTCGCATTGCATTTAGTCCAGACTGACATTTGTTAATGATATGTGTAACTTGAGAGTTCCAAGATAGTCTGGAATCCAAAGTGATACCAAGAAATCTTAATTCCGAAGAGACAGGGAGGATAATGTCATTTAGTTGAATTTTTATATGTGGTATAGAGCGTTTTTTTGTAAACATAATGGATTTACATTTGGGAGGACTGGGATTCAGGCCATTTTCAGATAACCACGAAGAAATATTTTTGAGAGTATTATTCATAATGTTCTCCATTTGTTGGATTTTTTTCCCTGATACATAAATAAAAAAATCGTCTGCATATATCAGTAACTGTGCCGAGGGTAACAGTACATGAAAAATCTCGTGAATATAAATATTGAAGAGGATAGGGCTAAGGACTGACCCCTGTGGCAAGCCTCTGTCGACTTTTCTTTCTTGAGTATCAATTCCTCGAATGTCGAGAATGATTTTTCTATCCAGGAGAATATTCATTATGAAGATGGCTAATTTTAGGGGGATTCCAATTCGGAGAAGTTTAGATTTAAGAAGGGAGAGAAGCACATTATCATATGCACTTGTGATATCTAAGCTTACTCCTATGACCTGTTCTTGTCTAGAGAAAGCTAAAAGAATATCCGTTGTTAAATTGGCTACACTTTCTACTGAGGATTTTTTTTTTCTGAAGCCAAACATATTGTACGGCAAAATATTTTTGTTTTCAACGAACCAATCAATTCGTCTTTTTATAATATGTTCTGTTAATTTAAGCAGAGTTGATGATAATGCTATTGGTCTGTAGTTGACACCTGAATTAGGGTCCTTTAGTGGTTTCAAAATTGGGATAATGAGTTGAGTTTTCCAAGATTCTGGGATAACCCCTGTATCGAACATTATGTTTATTAATTTTAAGAGATTTTCAAGAATTTTGTCGCTACTATTATGTAAGATAATATATGGGATCCCGTCTATTCCAGGTGAAGTATTTTTTACCACTTGTAAGACTGATTTTAATTCGTCTATTTGGAATGGGGCATCTAGCCAGTTACTGCTAGTATGTGAATATTGTAACGAGATTTCATCGATGTTAACAGCATACGGTGGGGCCATTTTATTTAAGAAATCTTCTGACCATAGTTTAGGGCATGATTTAGAAGATGGGGTTTTGTATGAGCCACGAAATTTTCTGATATTATTCCAAACTTCTGAAATTGGAACTTGGATACTAAGTGATGTGCAGAAGTCTTTCCACCCTTTTCTTTTCTTGTTTTTGAGGAACCGTTTGACTTTAGCTTGAACATTTTTAAGATACAAGAAATTTTCAAGTGTCATGTTATGCTTGTAGTCTTTATATGCTTGCTTCCTAATTGACGAATGTTCTTCGCACGCTGAGTCCCACCAAGGAGGAGGTAAGGGATACTTTTTGAATTTGGGATTCTTTTTAGGTATAAATTTTTCTGATATTTCAATCGTTTTAATAAATTCATCGTAGCATTCTTGTAGGTTTTCTATTGAGGGGGGAGTAAATGTTATATTGGGGTTGTTGGTGTAATGATTATATCCTGACCAATTAGCTTTTCCAAAATTACAAACATTTTTATCGAATTTGTTGTTTCTTTTGGATTTTGAGTTTTCAATATGAGAGGTATATATGTATCTGTATGACGGTTGTGAATAATGCAAAATTATTGGAAGATGATCACTATTGAATGGGTCAGAAAGTATTTTCCAATTCAAGTATGGAGCAATATCGGGACTACATATTGTTAAATCTACTGCGCTGATTCGTTGATTTGGCACAGGGATACGTGTCGGTGATCCGTCGTTAATAATGCAAAGATTCAACTCATTTAGCAGATCAACTATAATTCTACCTAATTTTGTGCATGATGATGAACCCCACATGTTATGGTGAGCATTAAAATCTCCCATAATTATAAAGGGATGTTTTATTCGAGAAATTATGGTTCTTAAAATATTTTTGGTGGGTTGGAAATTAGGAGAAATATAAATTGAGACAAAAGTTGTACCGTCTATTTCCGCAGCAACAACTTGTGATGGACAATTTATTGGTTTTAAATTTATCTGGTTAAAGAAAAATGTGTCTTTTATTAATAACGCAGCTCCACCTTTGCCATCATGTCTATTATCTTTTAGGCATTGGTAGCCGGGAATTTTGAATGTTTTTTCATCGCGGAGCCAGGTTTCAGATAGTGCCGCTATTTGAACCTGGTTCTCGGATAGCAATTTTAAAATAGAGTCTTTATTAGGTATTGCACTTCTGCAGTTCCACTGGGCAATATTTAAGGCCATTTTGTATGAAAGATTATACAGGGAATTATTGTGCGAGTTACAAGTTTAAGGTCTAATTTGTTTCTGTGATAGAGTTTGAATCGATATCTTCTTTATTTAGGTTGTTATTGAGTATATTGACAGTATTTTGTAAGGTGTTATTAATAAGTGCATCGTTGGACGGTACTGAGATATAGTGTTCTGTGGTAAGAAGTTCATGGATCATATTGTATATGCAATTTAGAATTATTTCTTTACGACTATAATTAATGTCTTCAGGTATTATTGTATCTGGGGTAGTTTCATTTGTTAACGGGAGAGCACATCCATTTTTAGGTACTGGATGGTTTCCATTTGGTGCAATTAATAATGAGTTGATTTGTTTTTTATCCAAGTAAGGGGGGGTATTACTATGTTTTTTAAGATTATTTTTGTTTGAAGGGGTGATTACCCTCCATTTTGGTGTGAAATTATTTTGTGTTTCAATTTTGTTTGAATTGTTGACAGCTTTCGTTTTTTCTGAGTATGATATTTTCACGGAGGGAAACATTCCAGCTGCTTCGATATACGATATACTTTGGTCAGCCATTACTTTCTTAATGTTCCTCTGTCTTGTCAATTCTGGGCAATTTATATCGATAGCCTGGTGATTTCCCGAGCAATGAACACAAATAGTATTTTCTTGAGTTACATTACATGTGTTTCCAAGATGATGTAAAGTGCATTTAAAACACCTAGGTGCTGCAGATTTGCAGTTAGTTTTAGTGTGTCCGTATCTTAAACATTGATGACATTGAATAGTAGGGAATATGTAAGTTTCTACTGGTAGACGATTGTAAAAGAGGTAAAGGTGTGATGGGAGTTTTTGCCCTTCGATTGTGACCACAACAGTTTGAGATGGTTTCCATGTCGGGATTTCAATTTTACGGTCTCTGTAGTTAAGCCTTCGAATTTTTATTATTTTTCCGAATCCCGGAGGGACTTCCAAATTACTTAATATTTCCTCGTCAGAAAGAGATGTAGGTATATCTTTTACAACTCCAAGACGAGTTACGTGAAAGGAAGGTATAAATGGTAAGTAGTTGTTTTGTTCTAAAATTTTGTTATTAAGAAAAGTATTTGCTGCTAAATAATTTTTGAATTCGATTGCAATTGTGCGTTTACCCAACGGCTTGATTTTTTTTATATTATCAATTTTATTTTTGTAGATAAACGAACCGAATGAGATAGCCTGTATTTGAAGACTTTCTCCCGCTACTTTCTTTTGTACATGTACAATAAATGGGGAAAGAGAGGATTCATTATACAGTAAAGAATTCTCTTGGTGTACTGAGGGGTTTATGTTTGGTTTGAATTTTTTGGATACTGAACTATCCAATAATGTATTATCATGATCTATCGGTGTGGACTGGGCCTTACGAGTTTGTTTTGATGGCGTACATTCTAATACATTGTTATCTGTTGACTTGGCAACAACGTTACTAGGTAACATTTCGCTAGCACAGCGCATGAAGCGCCGGCAAATTGTTTGCTTACCTACCTCCACTAAGCAATTGTTTTGACACACTTACAAAAAAAAATAAAATAAATAAAAATGGAACGAACTCACCGGTTACGTGGGGACAATATTTTAACTAAGATATGTTCACATAAGCATTTAAACAAAAATTAACACAAAATATAAGTTTTTGCACCACTTAAAACATCAAAAACACAAAAAATATGAGGAGCGAACTACAAGCGTCGTGATTCATTCAGCGGCAATTCACGTCTCCCTGGTATTATTTTACTTTTTAAAATTTAAGATAGAACAATACAAAATATACGTCGTTAGTGTCATACATAAATATATAAAGTTTGTATCCTTTTTATATTTTCTTTAATTACATAAACATTATACATAATTAAAATATCAATTATTCCGTAAATCATAGTGAAACTTCCGTTTTTTTAATATTTGTTATTTAATTACTGGGTAATGAAAAACATGACATTTCTGTGTATTTCTGAGATAAAACAAAATAATTAAGTTTTGGGAATGTGGCTGTCCCCTGTCTGATTTAATCTTCCTTTATTAATATAAGAAATGAGAAAAAGAAGGTGACAGAAGGATGTTGAATATTCATTTATACCCCAGAACAGACTATACCTTGGACGAGGATGACAAGGATTGTATCCGACCTACACATACACCTGTACACCACACTACACTACACCTGTACACCACACTACCTACACTACACCTGTAGTGTATAATATACTTACATATTATTACCTATGTATGTACATTACTTAATCAATATTGTTTTCCAAATTTCAAATGACATAAAAAAAAGTAAATTAAATGTTCATGAATTATATCGACAAAATTAAGTCTTAAAAACAAATTATTTATTTATTTATTGATTTAAAACCAACAGCTTTTTTTTATTTTTACAAAATATAGATATAAATACAAGGTAAGTAATATTCACAAGAAAACTAACAACAGGTTTTCACAAAAGAAGTAATACATTATAAGCATATTATAAAAACAAATTATTTAAAAGAAAAATAAAAAAAAGGTGGTAGGAAAATTAAATTTAATATAAATTAGTAGGTATTTAACTTAAATTTAATGAAAAATTTAATTTAATATAAATTTAAATTTGATTTATTGTAGGTTCATATATTATGTATTTCAATCATATTAAACTGTCAATATAATTAAGAATCTCTATGTTAATTATATTGACACTGAACAAATTGATTTTCCGTTTTCGAATTAATTTATTGATTTTCTGTAGCACTTTCTTGCACCCTACGCAAGTGGCGAGTTAAGTTCCAATTGACAATTACTTCCAACTTATATTCTAACTTAAATATTACTTCCAATAAAGTAATATTTGTGTGAGAAATGAATTTAAATCAATTTCTCCTCTACTGGGGATTGAACCCAGGACAGGACGACTACACAAAATGCAAACAAATAAATTTCTTCTCTACTGGGAATTGAACCCATGACGCTTACCACTGTTGTAACGGACTTTTGGCGGTTGAAAATGTATGCAACATATGTACATAGGTACCACCACGACGTGCAACGTCAGATGTGCATGTTTTTATAAATGGAAGCACGATACATACGCGTTTACCCACACACTAGTCTCGTGTCTTTCAAAATTGCACTGCATTTAAAATGGTATTGAACCCATTGAAAAGCGAAAATTTGTAAAAAATTTACCTTTTAATTTTTACTTAAAATTTGTTTAATTTTAAATTGTTCCTGGAATTTTCCATCGTTTTAATTTTACGAGACACTTATCGATATAATTTGGAGGGAAAATATTATTAATTACCGTCAAATGGGCATTCCTAAAAAATTAAGATCTCATTAGAAACAACTTTCTTTGGCTTCTAAATGGTTGTCCTTCTCTCTCTTTCTCTTACCATTTCGTCCTCTATAAATCATCATTACTTTAGCCATATCTTTCATTAGGTGATATTAAGTGCCTACTTAATAAAAATACCTTTCCTTCAACAATCTCTCCATTTCTTTTAATTTGCTCGTTAATGTCATTTCGCTTAAATATTATAAAAATAATTAATATGAATAGAATCAGATTATAATTTTGCATTGATGAAAATAATCTAATAACTAGGAGTCATATGAAAAATAATTAAGTATTCGTAGTCTTACTTAATCTGGGATTATTAATACGTCACTCTTATATTTTTTTATTATTTTGTTATTTCAAACGCCCGTTTTACTTTGACGTTAAATACCTAAGTATATTTTTTGGACTTATATTTTATAACAAAGACAGCACACATTATTTATTTGCATACAAAATTTTTATAGTATAACAAATGGGAATACAAAAGAAAGATGCACTTCTTACGTGATATATATTTTATTTAATTAAAAAAATACTAACCATTTTTGAATTATTAATTAGCTATAAACCACTTGTTTTTTGAGTCACTTCGCGACATGTTTCGGAAGCGCTGTCCTTCCATCGACCGGCGTGTCGAGACTAACATGTTGAATTTGTGTGAATCTGTCTGTGAAGCGAGGGGGGTGGCGGTTGAGGGTTGGTTGGGTTAGTGGGGGGAGGGGAGAGTTGTGAAGTGTTTTTGTTTTTGATGGGAAATATATTAAGTATTGGAGAGGTGTTATGAAAGGTATGGTTATTTATAAGTTTTATACCGGAATTTATGTGTTTATGTATTTCGAGCGTTTCCACCCCATCTCCCACAGACTTGCTAGCTTCCATTCCATGATAAACAGACTCATAAATATACCTATGACACAAAACAACTTCCAACACGAACTACACATCATCAAACAAATCGCATTGAATAACGGCTACAATTACAAAATAATAGACAGCATGCTCGACAAAAAACAAAAACAAAAAACAACTGACCAATACATATATCCATTCAACACCAACAACCTAAATACAGAACAAAAATGGAGAAAAATCCTATACACAGGGCCTATTTCTATAAAAATAAAAAATACACTGCCAACTAGTATCAAAGCTGCATTTTACACCAACAACAACATCAGTAGATCATTATTAAATTCTAAAACTAAAAGAAATTACAAATAAAAAAGTGGAGTTTATAGAATAACATGTGGTGACTGTAATGAACACTACATAGGACAGACATCACGTAACCTAAATATAAGAATTAACGAACACAGAAGATGCTTAAACAACAATAATTTCTCAGAATTTGCTAACCACATTATCCAAACTAATCACTCTTTCAATAACCACAAACTAAAACTATTACATGAAACACAGAATAAAGGATACCGACTTAACAACTACGAAACGCTCGAAATACATAAACACATAAATTCCGGTATAAAACTTATAAATAACCATACCTTTCATAACACCTCTCCAATACTTAATATATTTCCCATCAAAAACAAAAACACTTCACAACTCTCCCCTCCCCCCACTAACCCAACCAACCCTCAACCGCCACCCCCCTCGCTTCACAGACAGATTCACACAAATTCAACATGTTAGTCTCGACACGCCGGTCGATGGAAGGACAGCGCTTCCGAAACATGTCGCGAAGTGACTCAAAAAACAAGTGGTTTATAGCTAATTAATAATTCAAAAATGGTTTATATTAACAACCACAAAATATCCGCCGAATCATTAAATGATAAAAAAATATTATTTTAAATGAATCGCAAGTACATATTGTTTACAATTTATAATTGCACTGGGACGAGATCACTAACCGGAGTTGGAAATTGGCGACAGTAACTATGTAAGAGGTAGGTACTCTTCTATGGGGGAACGTTCTAGAACCAGAGTGGAAATTGACCCGGTACTTACCAACCAGAGGGTATAAAAAGCCATGCAACGCTCGACACCTCATCGTAGCTTCCAAAATTAACTGTGAAGAATTATCTTTCGTAGTAGCTCAATTTTCTTAATGAATATAAAAGTTTATAAGCCTATTTTGAAAGTAGTTTAATATCTATATAAAGACAGCCGCCGGGTTTTGAGCTTCTTTCGTCACATTGCCAGGAGAGAGCCAGGTAACCACGAAAAAAGTATTATCACAGGAAGTGTACCAGGCAAAAGAAGTAGAGGTAGATCTCCTGCGCGGTGGTGTGACCAAATTAAGGAGATGACTGGGAACGACCTTTATTCGGCGGTGCGAGCTGCGGAGGGCAGAGAGGACTGGAGGCGACTAGTTCTGTCCATTAGCGGCCCCATAGATCATGACCCTCAGTATTGAGGAAACGAACAATAAGAAGATACCTATGCCGACCGCCGTGGCACAGTTGGTAAACCGTTGGGTTTCTGTGCGGGCATCCTGGGTTCGATTCCCATCAGAGGAGAAATTTATTTAAATTTATTTCTCATGCAAATATTGCTTCTCTGGGCTGGAAACACCGGTTAGTTGGAAGAAATCGCCATTCGGCCATAAACTCGCCACTTGCGGAGGGTGCAAGGGAGTGTTCATTATTATTATTATTATTATTTTATATATTGTAAGATATTTTTAGTTGTGATTTTTAAATATAAATATATGTAAGTAACTTAACGTTTCTATTCCTCTCTCTGTTTGATCTTACTCTGCTTGTTTTTACTCCTGTACATATTTAAGTAATTACACACCGCAGTCTTTTTCTTTAGTAAAAGAATTTTCTTTTTTTTTAAGGATGCAATATTTAGATCCATTATTTATTAATATCTTCCTCATTCAGACAACATATTGTTTCGGAAGAAACCTATAAAATATACAACAAATAAATTGGTTGCCTAAAAACAGAAATTATTCTTATTTAGGCAGACAAAGGTAAATACATAGTAGAACACAGCCTATATACCCACCAAAAAATGGATGAATTCATATATTATATACCTACTTATTTATAGATATTATTATTTTTTCTTTGTGTAAATTTAAGATATATCAATATTGTTCCAATGCAATCGGTTTTTTTAAAAGGAAATAAATAATTATTAGTATTAATGATAATAAATATTATGTGAAGAAAAAAATTGTGTACCCTTTGATAAATACATTTTTTTATCATAGGTCGTTACAATGACTTTTCAAGCATAAAAATTGAACGCATTATCATTAAATCTAACCTATAAACTATCTATCATTAGTATGAACAAAAGTATTAAGGGAGTAGATATATAAGTTAAGAAGCGATCCCTTTAAATGATTAAAGTTACTATTTTGGGAAAACAATTTTCATTCAGTTTAAAGCCGTGTATTTGGAAACGACGTGAAATATTAAAAATGATCTCCAGAACATGTTCAAATTGCCGAAAAGAATACGTAATGAGAAGCCTCCATACGCGTCATAGTCAAAGAGAGGAACCAGTTCCTTGAAGGATTTTCAGAATTTATTCAGGGTCTTATTTCTTCTTTCCGAAGAAAATATTTGAGATCATTCATCGCTTACATTTAATCGCCGAAAAACAGTTAACATTGAAACTACATATAAACGGGAACCTCTGTACGAACTATGCCTAGTGAGATGGGTGATTATAAATAAACATAAATAAATAAATATTTATAAATATAAATAATATGCAGTGGCTTAGATGGTTAGGTGTCTGCCTGCTGATCCAAAGGTCCCGGGTTCGATTCCTGGTGGAGACTCAGTTTTTAATTGTGTTTTAAGTCTGGCTCTGTGAGACGATTAGCATCTAAAGTCTCCAGAATATGGCAATTTGTTATTGGGTGAATGTTAAAATTAATATTTGACATATTACCTGTTAGTTGCCCGAGAAGTGATGTAAAATAAAATAAATAAAATAATTTGAATGTGTAGAAATAAATATACCTATATTTAAGATAAATAAATATAAACATTGTTCTAAAACAGATAACAGGACATCAGGGGGGCAAGTCTGGTTCGACCGGCGAAATCAAAACCCTAGTTACTACCCATATCATGGATATAATTATCGTATGGAGTTCTATGACATCTAAAGATATTGTAGAACTCCATATAATAAGTTTATCCATGATATGGGTAATCACGAGGGTTTTGATTTCGCCGATTTAACAAGACTTGCCCCAAAAGCTTGTAACACTTGGACTGCAAAAGCAATACTGGAGCAGCAGTATTTAGTGATTCAGATAAAGTTGAATTACTTTTGACTCTCCATAAAGATTCTACAATATTCTCAGCAGAATGTATAGCTATAATAGAGGCTTTGAACTATGCAAATAAAAAACGATTCTTAAAGACATTAATATTGACCGATTCCTTAAATACACTCGAAAAACTCTCTAAATCCCCTATTTTGTATAGTGATGACCACTACTGTATAGATATATGGAAAAAAATTAAAGAAATATGCAACCAAAACAGAAAACTTTGTCTGGCATGGATACCAAGTCACTGTGGTATACCAGGAAATGAGAAAGCGGATGAATTGGCTAAGAGAGCAACATATGGAAACACACGGACACATCCCAATATTACACAAAACGATCTCCTACCAATCGCAAAAAACCGTCTGATGAATAAATGGCAGTTATATTGGGACACAAGCTCACTGAAAAAGGGTAGACTTTACAAAACGACCCAACAAACAATTGTCAATAAGCCATGGTTCCATGATAAAGCTTTTGACAAACATTCCATCAGCGTTATGTGTCGTATCCGCATGGGACACTGTTGTACCAGAGAGCATTTAAAAAAAATAGGGATCATTGATAGCAGTCTCTGCGAATGTACATATGATTGGTGATGAGACACTGGATCATTTGTTTCTTGAATGCCCCATAAACGATAGGTATCCGTCCTTTTTTACCGACCTCACAGAGATTGGGGTTCCAATGCCAACAAATGTGAGGACATTGTTGAGCTACAATTCCAGGCAGGTAAACATTTTGCTCAAAAAATTCATCAAAATTAATGACATTAAAATTTAACTCTGTTCATAAAATTTAAATTGATCGAAGTAAAATAAATATACAAAAATAATTTAGGTTTCTCTATTTTGACAGTTTAATATTTTAACTTAGATGGCTGAGAACACTCTTAACGGGTGAAGAGCCAACAAAAAAAAAAAAAAGACTTGCCCCCCTGGTCAGTGAGCGACCTCTGCGTTTTTTACCAAGCTCTAAGCTTCTCATTACCATGAGTAACTCGAGGTTATCAGAAGTACTTTGGTACTTAATGTGTCATATTAAAAATCATTTCAATTAAATGTATCTTATAAATAAATATGCTTTGTGAAAGATGAAATATCAATCTTTCTTTCTTTCACGACATTTAGAATGGGTGGTGAACCTCATTGCTGAAACTATGTAAGATGTTATTTTTATTTTCGATTGTGGTGAACCTCATTGCTGAACTATGTACATAAGATGTTATTTTTATTTTAGATTTTGGTGAACCTCATTGCTGAACTATGTAAGATGTTATTTTTATTTTCGATTGTGGTGAACCTCATTGCTGAACTATGTAAGATGTTATTTTAATTTTCGATTGTGGTGAACCTCATTGCTGAACTATGTACATAATATGTTATTTTTATTTTCGATTGTGGTGAACCTCATTGCTGAACTATGTACATAAGATGTTATGTTTATTTTCTATTGTGGTGAACCTCATTGCTGAAATATGTAAGATGTTATTTTTATTTTCGATTGTGGTGAACCTCATTGCTGAACTATGTAACATGTTATTTTTATTTTCGATTGTGGTGAACCTCATTGCTGAACTATGTACATAAGATGTTATTTTTATTTTCGATTTTGGTGAACCTCATTGCTGAACTATGTAAGATGTTATTTTTATTTTCGATTGTGGTGAACCTCATTGCTGAACTATGTAAGATGTTATTTTTATTTTCGATTGTGGTGAACCTCATTGCTGAACTATGTAAGATGTTATTTTTATTTTCGATTGTGGTGAACCTCGTTGCTGAAATATGTAAAATGCTATTTTTATATTCGATTTTTATTTTCGATTATGGTGAACCTCATTGCTGAAATATGTAAGATGTTATTTTTATTTTCGATTGCCCGACTTTTACGGGACACATCCTCAGAGAAATGTGATTTATATTGCTCTAATAGTTAACTCAATAAATTTGTCTTTTTAAAATATATATTATATATAAAAATTGTAAGATTATATGTAATTCTCCAACATTCCATATTTGTGATAAGTAAAATATGTGCAAGGGGCTGTCCATTCTTAACTAAAGCTTTTACAATTAACTATCAACATAGATGCTAAATTTTGTTTCTAATTAAATACGTCTAAGAAGCTATTTGTTTTCTGTTATAAATAAATGTTTATAAATAATTAGGTATATTATTTTTATTTTCGATTGTGGTGAACCTCATTGCTGAACTATGTACATAAGATGTTATTTTTATTTTCGATTGTGGTGAACCTCATTGCTGAACTATGTACATAAGATGTTATGTTTATTTTCTATTGTGGTGAACCTCATTGCTGAAATATGTAAGATGTTATTTTTATTTTCGATTGTGGTGAACCTCATTGCTGAACTATGTAACATGTTATTTTTATTTTCGATTGTGGTGAACCTCATTGCTGAACTATGTACATAAGATGTTATGTTTATTTTCTACTGTGGTGAACCTCATTGCTGAAATATGTAAGATGTTATTTTTATTTTCGATTGTGGTGAACCTCATTGCTGAACTATGAAACATGTTATTTTTATTTTCGATTGTGGTGAACCTCATTGCTGAACTATGTACATAAGATGTTATTTTTATTTTCGATTGTGGTGAACCTCGTTGCTGAAATATGTAAAATGCTATTTTTATATTCGATTTTTATTTTCGATTATGGTGAACCTCATTGCTGAAATATGTAAGATGTTATTTTTATTTTCGATTGCCCGACTTTTACGGGACACATCCTCAGAGAAATGTGATTTATGTTGCTCTAATAGTAAACTCAATAAATATGTCTTTTTAAAATATATATTATATATAAAAATTGTAAGATTATATGTAATTCTCCAACATTCCATATTTGTGATAAGTAAAATATGTGCAAGGGGCTGTCCATTCTTAACTAAAGCTTTTTACAATTAACTATCAACATAGATGCTAAATTTTGTTTCTAATTAAATACGTCTAAGAAGCTATTTGTTTTCTGTAATAAATAAATGTTTATAAATAATTAGGTATATTATCTACATAATAAATATACATCCCTTTCACAAAAGTTAAATTGATTATATTTTACCTTCGTTTGGATACTTTATACAATTATTATGAAGTAAACAATTTGTTTTACGTTTATAATAAAGACACACAGCATATGTACATATATTAAAACTTGTAATTTTGTAGATAATATCACTTGAAGAGTTTGTTGGAAGAATGGCATATTTGCTAAAGTATGTAATTCCATGATTATAAGATAATTACAAAACTAAAGGAGATGGAATAAATTCTCATTTGCGCTCAAAGTCTATACTAAAACTAAATTATTTTGCTCTACGCATTGTTGGAGCAGTTAAGTTTGGACGAAGAAACTCAGAGAAGAAGAAAGGGGCTGTGGCGGGGGGTGGGGTTAGATACTAAATTTAATTGCTTTTACCATTTCAAAAATTGCCTCAATTCTGTTAGTCCTCATACTAATGATATTAATACTTAAAACTTTTTGGGATAATACAGCCGTGAAAGTAAATGTGTATTAGAACTAGACTTAAAATAAAAACTATAATTTTACAGATATTATTGTTTCTACAAAACCAAATTTCCTTCTATTGGGGGTGCATATAAAAATGATTATAAAATAAAACAAGATATAGAAAAAATATTAATTATAACAACAAACTCTTACAGCATAATTAACTTCAAAGTTATAACTGATATCCTATGTCCTATGATAGTACCTACCCTAATATAACTGATATCCTATGTCCTATAATAAATGTGCTAATATAACTGATATCATACCTATGTCCTATGATAATGTCCTAATATAATAATAATAATAACGAACACTTCCTTGCACCCTGCGTTAGTGGCGAGTTTATTGCCGTATGGCAATTTCTTCCAACTAACCAGTGTTTCCAACCCAGAGAAGCAATATTTGCGTGAGAAATAAATTTAAATAAATTTCTCCTCTGCTGGGAATCGAATCCAGGACGCCCACACAGAAACCCACACGGCGGTTGGTATAACTGATATCCTATGTCCTATGATAATGTCCTAATATAACTGATACCCTATGTCCTATGATAATGTCCTAATATAACTGATACCCTATGTCATATGATAATGAAGGTAATGGAATAAATGTAGATACACAAAACACAACAAATTGAATTTAATGAAATAATTTTTATCTAGAAATTTGCCTCGTGTAAAGGCGTCTTTACACTGTTTGTTTCTGAGAAATTCACGTCGTATTGAGAGATTGTATTCAAGAAAGGTTTCGTAATAATATAGCAATTGTAGAGTCTGTACTCTACCCATGTACATGGATATTGAGGGAGATTTGGGGTTAGAAAACACGGTACAGAGTATAAATCTAGTATCCATCAAAGAACATATTCTTACCTATAGGTACCAAGTAGGAATAACATTTTGCCAACGTTCATATTCATGGAACGTTCCAGAAAAGAACATCATAATAATATATTGTAAATATAATATTTATATTAAATTCAGAAGGCGAAGCAATTTGGAGATGCCAAACATGACAAGATTTTACACCAATACCTATTGCTACATATGTAGGTATAATAATGCAAGTATGGAACTCACGTTTAAAATACATATTCTTTCACAAGTTTAGGCATATGTAGTAGGTACCTATACCAGTTGCTGAAAACCAGTTATTTTTTAAACAGAAATAATTTAGACAATACTGACAGTCGAATATTTTTATCGTTGCATATACACAAACGTGGGTTTTTAGCCAAAAATGAAATATGTTTCTGGCGCAGGAGTGACATATATGCGAAAGCATTGATATCTCATTTATTAAAACTGTGACTTTCATTGTATAGGAACCAATTTCGAGAGAGCGGGTTTGGATCGAGTGGTGATGATGGAAGGATAGCTAGACGTCCACTTCACAAGAGCAGGCTCAGAGAATAACGGGACACACTCCTAACTAAAACAGAAGAAGAAGAAAAGAAGAAGAAGATACGAAATAATATCTCAATAGAGTGCGTTACTAAAAGCATTGTTACCTCATGATGTGTTTTCAGTCTGGATCTGTGAGACGATTAATATCGTAAGTCTCCAGAATGTGGCAACTTGTTAAATAATTATTTGACAAACAAAGCACCTGGTAGTTGCTCGAGAAGCTATGTACATAAAATAAAAATAAAATAATAAATAAAATATTTTTATATTTGCATATACGAAAAAATTTTACCGGGAGTTAATAATGTTTGATGATAAATATTTATGACAAATCTATTGAGTTGTTAAAAATTTGTAATAAAAAAATATTATAATAGTTGAGGTACTCCTGAAAAAAATAGTGATGCTGCATGGTTGATTTAGTGTGTCATTCGTAAGTTAATGTAATCTATTTAACCATTCGAGAAAATGTTTTCTATTTCTGCAGACAAACGTATTATTCTGTTACATTTTCTTTTCACATAAGTTTCCTGTTTCAGGATTATATGGTACATGCAAGAAGGTCATGTGCCCAGGGTGAGGCAGGTATAGTCATGTGGTAGTACCAAGTTACAGGTTAACCAGATCACCATAAAAAGTCCCATTTATGTTTCTGCTCGATGAGTTACAACAGGACCTGAATCCTGAATGCGTTTTTCATGCAAAACACAAAATTCCATTTTGTTTCTCTGTCCTCGTACAAAACAGAGACACGGATGTCTTTCTTTCTCTCTCTTTCTCCCATGTGAGGCCAGAAATAAAATTTCCGTTAGAAATAAACATTAATATGTACATGAAAGCAATTTATTAATACACGTATAGAAGCCGATGTTTGATATCTGCTATGGTGTTCTTACGCAGAAATAAATCTACTTTTTGGACTTTATGCAGTTAAATTGTGACGGTATATTTTTTGGTAATAATTTTGCTATGATATTTTTGTTGCACCTTTCTTTTTCTTCTCCTTCAGCCCTTCTTCGTTTAAAAATGGACATAGCCCTTCCCCTCAGACGTCTGGAGCTCCCTTTCTTGGGCAGAAGAGGCGCAACCATCCACCTCCAGCCATCCGTCTAAAATCATCAAACCACCTTGTTTGAGGCCTTCCAACACTTCTTATGCCCGTTCTAGGTCGCAATTCTAACAATTTTCTTAGCCCATTTGGAGTCTGTAGTTCAGGCGACATGCCCTGCCCTGCTCCACTTCTGCTTGGCAACCTTTTGGACAACATTTGGTTTCTCTTCTATTAACGAAATACCCAGCATTCTCCTTTACATGACTATGTGTTACTGCTAAATTATGAAGCACTTTTTTTTGTAAACACAAGAGTTTCATAGCCATATGTCAGCATCGCCGGGATAACGCAAACGTCAAAGACTTTTTTTAAGATAATTGGCGCACTCGGAGACATGATGGTATACAAAAAAGAGTTTATCAAGGCGGCCCATGTTAGAATTGCACCTATGTATAATATAAATCAAAACACAATTCAAAGTGGTAGATCAAATTTTGTAAATAACAAAATCCTCAGTAGGTTAAAAAGAATTGTATTGAGTTGAGGAGAAAGGTATGTAGGTATGTATATATCAATTGGTCAAATTCCACGCCATGAACATTTTGTCACGAACTACTAACGGAAAGGTCAAATACCAAAGAATGTGAAAATATGAAGGAAATGTATTCAACAATATATATGTACCTACCTAAGTAGACGTTGAAATATATGTGCAGACAAAGAAATAATTCATATAAGTAATATTGTTTTATTTGTACCTATGGCATGAATTCATGATAATCAGCCAACTGTAATAGAGATTATTATTATTCATATTAGAATATGAATACTACATTAAATTTCTTCCTGGGATAAATTCTAGTGATTATCTTTATAGTTTTTTTTAGTTTTTTTTAATACTAGGCAACCCAATAATCTTTATAGTTAATGTTATTTAAAATTGTACAAAAATTATCGCCAATATTTTGGCCATCATATTATGAGAAGACACGGTATCTTACCTAATGTAAATGAATAAATATAATTTTAAATAGAATGTGCCACCAACTTAACATGTACCTATATAATTCAACTTTTCTGTTATAATAACGTTTTAATGAAGTACAATGATATTGAAAGATGTAGGTACTTCGAAATGAAAGTAATAAGAAAATGTTCTTGTCAAAGAAGTAGGAATTGAAAAATATACCTACCAGGGATAGTAAAATTCCATCAGGGCGGATCGTCGGATAAAGAAACAAAGTAAGCAAAAAAATTGAGAGGTGATAAAAGAAAGATCAAGTGAAGGTAAAAGGAAGATGATCCTCCTTCTAGAATGTCTGATCTCGGGTTTATCTGATCTTGCAACTTTTTTGCATTCATGAGATGTTTCAAATAGCTACCTCTGGAGTATCTTTACCTAGTTTTAGTTTTAAACGAACCATAATAAAGAATTTATACTTTTCTTTAGTACGTACATACATGTTTCATTATTTGGTACAAATGAAATGCATTACGATAGTTTGTCATGGGATGGGCAGAGAAAAATGGATAAAAAAATAGACTTTTTTACTACTTCGGTAAATATGTTTTTTTTTATATAATATGAAATGCATTCATGATTGTATACATACATTTACGACAGGTCTCTTTCATGGTAGGTACATCGTTTCGTGTAATGATTCACCTATTTTCTATCTTTACAAACATCCATCTTACGTACCACAAAAAAAAAATCTCAAGACGTTTCTTCAGTAGGTATTATTTGATACAAATATGATACCTAGCGATTGTGGAAATATGCATAGGTACCTACAAATCATAATTTCATCGCCCTCAAGGGATAGGAAAGAGAATTGAACTCCAACAATTTTATTCTATCTTGACATGAATGCTTCGATCGGAACATTCGTGCAACGTCTCATACATTTATATTCTTCATTGGTTCAAGCTTGCTATTTTACCTTCTTTCAGAATTTCGGTACACATGATCTCGATATCCTAGTGTTAGACGATCTATGCTTGTTCTATTTCAACCAAATTTGTTTTTTTTTCTTCATCAGGCGTTCTCCATTCATTTGTTACGTCTAACCAAACTATCTCAATGTGATTTTTTGTGTTTTATATACATTTATTCCTTGGATTTATCTTAATTTATGTATGATTGCATACCTCGATGAATGGTAGTTCAATGAGCCCTCTAGGAAGCAATACCAGACATATAATATATTGAAACACCGTTAGGGCGATGAATGAAATAATTTAAATATATATCATGTCTTAATTTTATTTGAATTACTGAAACCTCCTATGAAATACGATGCAAGAATATTTTTTTCCGGTAATTCCTGTAAATTCTGGTCGTGGTATATTGCAGGAAGCCACGACAGCGGCAAAGCATAAAACATCGCCAAAACTTTATCATAAAATACGTTTTAGGATGTTTTATAAAAGATTTCGGCTTATACAAGTTTTCTCTGAGTTGAATTTTAGAGTATATAATATTATAAGTAGGTACTTATTATTTTGCATGTAATTTGTCATTCCCTTGCGGGGAAACTTGGATAACTTCAATTTTGAACCCCACCTACTAACCTTATGTAGGTACATCTACACACAGCGATTCTCAACGAATGTGACAAATTTAAACTTTGGAGATATTTTAAAAATGACGTTAGTTTTACTGTCAAGCAGTGGAATAATGTAATGCATTATCATAATATAATAAATTTTATTTTTTGACAAACTACTAAATAAATAAATAAGAAATAGATACCCAGTTTCCAACTTAAATATTTCAATGCGAGATATTGTAAACAGATAATGTTATTTTATATATGAAAAACTATCATACGGTCTTCAACTATCATACGGTCTTCAACATCAGTCTTAAAAGTTTAACGAAATCAGGAAAATTTTAGGTAGTCGATTGTATAATTTGTCGATATATCGATATTTTTATTTTAGATAGTCGATTGTATAATTTGTCGATATATCGATATTTTTATTGCTTGAATTTATCTTTAAGTAATACAAGAAATTTAATGTGCCCTTAGAAAAAAACAAATTGTTTAATATAACTTTATCGTTAATATAATTTCTAGTTCATAGGAATAAACTTATTTTCGAAGATTTTGTTTTAAGTAGGTATATAACTTTTTTACTTTTCAGATGGGTACATACTTGTTTTATATAATTGTTTCTAGTTCAAATGACATTAATTTAACTTATTGTTTTAATATTAACCTGGCTCCAGATTCACTGGTTTGCTATCCGTGAAAAAATCTAACTTGTCTTTATATAAATACATACCCTGTTAAACTTATGTATATATACTACTTGAAAATGTGCTTAGCAAGAAACTGGTTGTAGATTGTAGTCTTAATAAATAGTGGAATTGATACCTATGTTTTTCATTTCTATTAATTAAATATTTTAAGAAAATTAAAAGGATTTTCATCAAGAACTGACGATCAAAAAGTTAAATGTAATTAAGTTAAAGTGTGTTTACTTATGAAATGAATTGATGTAGGCATTGTTTCAATATAAATTCCATTTAAATTTACTTAGGGTATTATTTATATTTAATATGATTCCGGAAACAGACAGTATACCTATAATTTGTTATAGGTAAAACATACCTAATTTTAATCAGAGGCATTGGAGAAGGTACATAGGTATATATGGTCTGGACACGGAAATGAACGAACGAACAGAAGCATTAATGTTCCCTAATGCGTTTATACAATCAATAATAGCTTATTCACTCTTCTCTATTATTCAGTTCTCGAGCGACTCGAGTACGATCCATTGCTTGGGTAGTTTTGGCCATACAAATCATTAATACCTTCCTATTGACGGTAGTGCTCAAATTATAATTTAGTAACATTAACTCAATATGACAGTAAAAACTAATAGGAGGTCACATCTCTGATGCTTTTTATTTAAAGTGTAGAGTGTGATTCTTCCATTTAAATCCGTCGATTGTTCTTTTTGCACTATGGTGCTGAGATTGCCAATCTAGAGGGTTCCATGAGCTTCTTTTCGTGCATTGCATTTTTTTCTTGTCGCTCACTAAGCGTTCTGTGATAGGGACGTTTACAGTCCCCATATGCAGAGTGGGTGGCGGTGCAAGAAGCGAAAAAAACTAAAAGGTGGATGTAATTATTGAAACACGTAGAAGGATCCATCTTCATAATAAGCTATCAGTCATCCAGTGCTACAAGGAAATATTTCATGACTATGTTATTTCTTTGTGAAAATAATTAGTCGAAAAGAAACAAGGACAGCCTTCTTAAAGTTTCAAACTCGATCGTATAACGATATAAATAACGCCTGAACTATAGGCCGGCCACGCTTGACTTTAGTATGACGTCATCAAAAAACTATGCAACCCGTCGTAAGTCTTGTGTAAGTACATGTAATTTGGATACCAATACGGTGACCATCATTTTGTTTACAATGGACCCAATTTTTTTATTTAACTTTGATCATCTTTCCATTTTCACTTATTACATCATTTTAGACAATAAAGAATGTAATTATTAATTCTTACCTTACTTAACATGTCTGCGTAAGGGCAGCTATAAGGAATTGGGTCCATTCTACGCTTCCGAAGTAGTGCTCTACGTAGCCTTTGGGAAGGTTTGCAATCTGATAAATAATATATTTTTTCGATCTTATAATAAGAGAAGGTGAAACACAGAATTCGGTCAAGATTGTTCTATAGTACATAGGGCTGCTGTGTTAATGGAGGAGTCCGAGAAGCAACTGGTTCGTGTATGTTGATGGTTTACTGTGAATTGATGTTGCAACTGAGGACTATACACAATATAAACAATTTTTCAAAAGTAAAACAGGTCATGTTAAACACATCACGTTAGTAAATACTCAATGTCATTTAATCACTGTCGTCGATAACCGGTGTGTCATCATCACTTGTGCTCCCAACATGAATAACAAGATTGTTCATATTTTCATCTATCTTGGATAATGTATTCCACCAAGGTAACATATATTCTTCAGCTTTCTTTATACATTTAATCCATAGATCTGCATTACATTGTTTTAATGCTTCGTCCCACATATTTAAAACTTTGTCATCTCCAAAACCGTTCCGGCCCATATTTTTATTATAATATTCCTTACAGTTACCCCAAATCAGTTCAATAGGGTTGAACTGACAGTGGTATGGAGGTAGACGCAGGACCTGATGACCGTTTTCCTGAGCGAGTGTATCTATTTCATATTTTTTTGGCTGACAATGTTGTTTTGCCAGAACCAACAGTTCAACTTTTAACATTTGTGGCGTATATTCAATATTTTTCTCGCTTAAATATGAAATCAATTCATTTTTAGTCCAGGAAGCAGATGGTCTTTTTTCAGTAAGCCTGGAATGGTACGAAGCATTGTCTAATATTATCAAACTAGGCTGTTCTAAATTACCAATTAATTTGTCAACAAACCAAGTTCGAAATAAATCGGCGTTCATATTATCATGGTAATCTAATGCCTGTGATTTTGAAGAAAATACTAACGAAGAATTCGGAATGAATCCATTTTTATTTCCAGCACTCAAAACAATGAACCTAAAATTTAAATGAATTTTATTTTTTATAATTCGTAGTATTTTTCATGATTTTAAGGGCGGAGTGTTCAATAAATATCAAATTAAAAATATAGTTAAAATACGTTGATTTCATAAATATTTCAAAATTGCGTCGTTTAACGGAATAAGATTTCGATAAAACAACTTGAAGCATTTCACAATTTTATGAAATCAAAAGTATTTTAACTACCTACATATACTTTTACTCTATTTTTTGCTCAAAAAACTCAGCCTAAGATAGATAGTTGATAGACTTTAAATTGATCATTCACCTTTTACCCTCTCCATACGGCTTTTTCTTAATGCTGCGAATATCATCGTTATGCCAACTCTTTTTAGCAGACCCTCTAGCGAAAATCCACGTTTCATCTAAAAATACTGGGTCGTATAGCTGACTCATTTTATTTTCAAAATATGTCCGCAAGAAACATGCTCTACTTGCGTAAATATGGTCTAGTTCAAAAAGACCTCTCCTGGGATCATCAATTTTATATTTAAAACCCAAGGACTTTACGAGTTTTCTTAAGCTCTCTTTTCGAAAATCGAAAATTTCTGCCTGACGTAATTCGTTTTCGAGCGATTTCAAAGTGACAGGTATTACTAGAAACATATAAATATTTCATCATTATTTTGAGTTATTGAAATTCTCACAATAGGTACTTGAAAAACCGATATGATGGACAAATATTGATAGAATGAAAAGAATAGTAAGGGTATATATTATATGTATACTAATAAATATATTCATAATCAATTTTATTTTTATAGATGTTCAACTTACATTTTGAATGCATTTCATATATTTTTCTTTTGACTGCATCTTTTGTAAAATTGTCAACGTCGACAGATTTTTTTTTTATAACTCTACGTTTTTTTTTTGGTATTTCTAATAGAGGTGTATCACTACTCATTCTCTTTTTTATCATGGACACATTATATTCGGTGATACCACATGCTTCTGCAGTTCTCTAAAGAGTATAATTTTATTCAATAACTGTACATATATTTTAATATTTGCACATTATTTTACGTATCTTACATGGTTTCGTAATCATTACAATAAGAATATTATAGAAATTTTGACAAAATATTTAATCTAAAGTAATAAAGCAATCAAAATGTTAGTGTTTGTGTGTGTGTGTGTGTGTGTGTGTATGTGTGTGTGTGTGTGTGTGTGTTTGTCTCACGCCTTCTGAAAAACCAAGAGCATCTAAAAATCTAATTTATGTGCGAACGTGTACCTGTATACCTGATGCAGTGTCACGCTAAAAATAATGCGATAAAAATGCTGAATTTTAAAAATATTTCAATAATTATTTTTTTCATACAAAATTTTCCAAGTCGTATCTGTCAAAAAAGTGTACATTTTGCAAGCAAATATCTGTTAGTTTAAAAGTTAGAAGTAGGTATTTACACGAAAAAAATATATTTTCAAGTATAACTTAGCGTTTGAGTGAAAAACATGGTGAATATTTTGTATAATTATAATGTTTAACTTATTTTTAATGTAAGCGTTTTGTACATGAACGCCGCCATTTTAATATCTTTTCATACAATATTTCATTTTCCTACCGAATGAATATGTTCTTGAAAATAATAAACCTTTGAATTAAATGTAATTATGAAATAATAAAATGAAACACAAGACATTACAGCAAGTTTTAAGACATATATTGTAAAAATGTGTTTATTATTAGTAAAGATATAGGCATAATAAAATTGCATAATTTGTAAATAATATTTGATTTTTCTGACAATTTTCATTTTTATGGCATCGAACAAACCAATGTATGTAGGTACCTACATATTCAAAAAATGTCTCAAACCATTTGATATTTTTTACGTATTGGAATGGTTACTATGGTAACGGAAAGATTCTGATATTCAAATAAAATTTGTTATGAATCGAATTTATTTAGAACATTGTTGTAGGTAGGTACCTACCTAATACTATTTACTTACAAATCAACAATATACTGATTTCCTATCGGAAAATTATTTTATTTATTTATTTATGAATGTATGAATGTATGCAAGCGATGTGCTCCTAAACCGTATGTCCGATTACAATGAAACTTTGGCGAATTGTCGAGCGTGTGCCCGAGGTGGTTTCTGGATTTAAACTTTTTTCTTATTCTTCTTCTTCTTCGTGTATTTGGTCATTTTACCAATGAAAGCGGAATATCCTGGGAAAAGAAGGTCCGACTGTCCCTCCATCTCTTCGCAGGTCTTCCAGGACGGTTTCTGGATTTAAACTTTTTTCTTCTTCTTCTTCATCGTGTATTTGGTCATTTTACCTATAAAGGTGGAGTATCCTGGGAAAAGAAGACGGTGCTTACATCTCTTCGCGGTTCTTCCAGGATGGTTTCTGGATTTAAACTTTTCTTACCCGAATGAAGGGACGGGATGTAATTGAAGGGAAGGGAGGCACTAAATGGCCTGAAGGGACGGGAGGTATTAAAGGGCCTGAAGGGACGGGAGGTACTGAAGGGCCTGATTGGAAGGGACGTGATGAGGGATTGAAGGGACGGGATGTACTGAAGGGCCTGATGGGACGGGAGGTACTGAAGGGCCTGATGGGAAGGGACGTGATGAGGGATTGAAGGGACGGGATGTACTGAAGGGCCTGATGGGACGGGATGTACTGAAGGGTCTGAAGCGACGGCTCCTGGAGTCTAATTATTTTTCTTCTTAATTTTATGTAGACCTTTAAGGACAGTTTTAATACAAACTATTTCCTATAGATTAATCTTCTTCTTCTTTTATGAAGACCTTTTGCTCAGTTTTTATACAATCTATTTCCAATAGTCTAATTCTTCTATTTTATGTATTTTTTCTTATTTTATGTAGACCATTGGGATTTTTTAAACAAACTATTTCTTATAGTCTTATACTTATTCTTCTCTTTTTTATTTAGACTTTTGGGTTCGTTTTAAGTCTAATAGTCTATTGTGCAGAAATATTATTAACGATATGCACACTTGATGAAAATACATATGTAAAAACGAATGGGATGTGGGATGTGAAGATGTAACCTGCACTAGAATATTTTCAATACTTTTGTTTAATCAAATTTAAACCATTTATATCATCCTATTTTAAATAATTTTTAACACCTACATAATATATTTGATTTCGTTGACAATATTTAAAGAAAGGGAGCTGTGGCCATTACTGAATTCTTCACAACGTTTATATTCAAATTATTTACCATAGTTTAAGTCTTCTTCTTCTTCGTTAATGTAGACTTTTGTGTCAATTTTAAGTTCATCAGTCTAATTGTGCAAAAATATAATGCACACTTGATGAAAAAATATAAAACGAATGGGATGTGACCAACACTGGATCTTTTCAGTACATTTGTTTAATCAAATTTTAACCACATCCCAACATCCAAAATTACTAAATATTCAATAGGTAAGTACATATTACAATTTGTTTTCGATGATAATATTTAAAAATGGGGGTTGTGGCCAAACCAATCTCTTTTACAATGTTGATAAACAGTCATATTTAAAACCATTTCGAATAGTGAAGAAATTGTATATTATACTTCATTCACACTTTATAGCAATATATAAAAAATAATGGGTTGTGGCCATCACTTGAACATTTTACAATCAAATTCAATCATATTTCAAACCACTTTTCATAGTCCGATTTTGCAAAATAATTGGGTGACAATATTATAAAAACGATTGCTTTTTCCTTCACAATTTTACATTCTTGGCCAACGGCGGGACATAAAAGCTAGTAAATAATAAAATATCAATGACAAATAAATGGTTGTGGTGTGTATGAAACAAATTTCATACATTCTATTTGTTAAAATAATGTTTTTGTTGTTTAAAAATACGCACTAGGACAAATTGTCACCCTATAGACGAAGATTTGAAATATTTCATTAAAACGTCATTAAAACTGCACTATACCTGAATCAATGATGTTAATGGTAAGCATGGACCATCATTATCTCTTTCCTTCTGAAAATATTGAAGGACATTCATCACAATTTGTTGGGATTGCCGTTTTAATGATTTATATTTCAAGGACGCCATTGCTTCAATTCTCAACCGCTAACTTTGACAGCGGATGTTTAATGTGACAAGTCGAAAAAAATAGCGAGCAAACGGGCCAAGTTATTTTATCTTTGTATTGTTAAAAAATGATAAAGCATTAACAATGATATCATTTTAACGTTAGAATAATATTTTTTCATTGAAATAATAAATGAATATTGTTTATTTCATTATTTTTGATCAGGTTATGAATTGACTCAAAAAGATTTTTTTACGAGTGGTATCATCGAAATAAGTGTATGATTTATAAAAGACGTACGTTTCAACATTTTATATGGGAGTTTGGTATTTTCACTGCGACTTACTTTCATCTTCCGTCTTTGTTTTTTTATATACAGAGAATAAGAAATAGATACATTAAAAGCAGAAGTATTTTTGTTCGATCGACATATTTTTGCGATGAGTCATACCAAAGTCAAGATTGGCCCACCTATAGGTACAATTCATGTTCAGAAATACAAAATTGTTCAGTTTTATCAAAATGTCAATTGAATCAATCTGGAAACATACATACATTATCATCGGGAATTTTCAGAGCTCCAACTGGTTGGGAAGTTAGTTCAAAATCGATTGCGAAATTCCAGTACAGATAGAAAAGTGAAGTTTAAGAAAAAGGCGTAGGTACCAAATAATAAAAAAAGGTAGTAAATTCGGATTGCCCTGTTTATTTCAAATAGAGAAACAGCGTGATTGTAGGTATAATATAATAATGTATTTCTTTCATTTTATATGTTAATTTTCAACATGGGAATTTTGTGTATTACATATGATATAACGAGTATACAATGTTATCAACTACAAGCAAGGAATGTCATTAAAATTAAACAAGAATTTAACGTTTTACGTTAAAATATTTTATAAGAATGCTCCCAACATGTTATTACGAGACAAGACAATGTTAAAAATATATGTAGATATATAATTCCTCGCGAATAATAAACGTTGAAATACATTTACGATACGTTTATTTTTTGCACAGAGAGGATAATATTATTATATTTTTGTATCATTCATGTGGAAATATTATAAAGCATTATACTATACATTCATATGTACAATGAACATATCTAATGATTCCGAGAAAATATTTTGTTAGACTCGTTAGTTAAAACAAAACACAACAGTAAATATTATGTAATTAACAATACAAACATACAAACATACAAACATACATAGGTATCTACTTATGTATTATGATGTTTCATAAATTTTTATATTAAAGCTATAATATTTAATATTTTTTATGAGATACCTACATTCATATTAACATTCCTAGAATATCAGAAATAACATTCTATTAAACAAAATACTATAATATTGTATTTTTAGTCCAACTGTCGATTCGTTCATGAGAATTCAATTCTCTGAATGAATCGACATTATTAAGCCAAGATGCGTGTACAAAGGAACATTTTGTATGGCGTAGTGGACTTTTTGCATGCTTATAACACCAACTAGAGGCCTCCCAGCTTGGATTTACTCAGAATTCGGAGTAGATCATTTTATTAGAGTTTGTGTGTCTGTGTGTCTGTCCGTCTCACTCTTATAGCTTTTTATCCGCTCAAATTACAGAGCTCAAAATTTCAGAATATATAAACAGTTATAGGCCTACAAAACTTATACTCAGAATTGTGGATTTTTGTTTCAGTCAGGGTTACCAAAGTTACCAAAAATAATTTTAAAAGCATAAATTAAATTGTATTAAATATTAAATATAAATAAAATTTGAAGTTAAAACATAGCAATATATTGTATAATTTAACTTTTTGAATATTATAATATACATATAAATAAGTACTCGTATGTAGGTAGGTACTTACTTTTTTTAATAATGACTTATTTAACGCATTAGCTGCTTTATTGTAAACTATTCTACTTCTTCCTCTTCTTCTTTTTTTACAAAGTAAGGTCTTATTGCAGATATTTTTAAAACCCAGAGGTTAACTAAAAAATCTTTTTTTAACAAATATATCATAAATATTGAATGTATATCCTTCCAAACCTAATAGCAATGTGAGGTGTTATTATTTATTTTTCTATTTTTTTATTTTTCACTAAATACCTACTATGGTTATGTTGCACCGGTTTAACTTCAGAGACTTCACGTTGCTCGGGTTGGTTGGCATATTGAAAAGGTGAAATTGGTGTGTAAGTGAAAAATTAGATCAAAAACCGTGAATACGTCATTTATTCGTCAAAATTATTGTATTTTCAAATCCATATTCCACGCCGCCATGACATCTCTCACTCAACACAACAAATGTGAAAAGGGAATTTATTATAATTATTATTATTATTATCGTCCTGGCACTGCCTCCCCTACCTCAAGCCGCTCCCCTCATGCAGCACCGCTAAGGCGAGGCGTCGCGACGCGCCGCTCTTAATTGGTAATAATAATATGTCACAAATGAACCAGACCCATCCAAAGGAATCCTCTGGGAACAAAAATAATGGACTGTATAAATGATGAAGACATATTCATATGTAGGTACATATTACGTCAGCGTTAACATGTGTTTTGTTAATTGATTTTAGGTCATTTTTGTACCTGTTCAACAACTTCAAAATTATCACCTGGATGTTAATTATTTTATGATATGTTCACTGTATACAATTTTTTATATTTTTTACTTTTATTACAACAACAATTACATAATTTTTAAAAGTCAATAATCCTGATCTTTGAAAAAAAAACATTAAAATGTATTATAGGTATTATTTCTATTATTTCACAGTAGGTGTTTTTCTTGAACATGTTTTGTACTAGATTTTTTTATTTGTTGTACAACTGCGTTTGACAATACGTGTTTGACATTGGCAGTATGAAAGTAAGAAATGTATGATTGACGTGAAATATTTTCCAACTGTTGATTTTTTCAAGAGTTTTTATTCTCGTAACTTATCGACAAAGTATCAAGCCAAGATACGCGAGAGTTGTATGCAGGGTCTATATTTTTCACGGTATTCCCAACTTTGAAGTCAAAAACGTCAACTTAGAGGCTTTGCAGCATATATTTATATTCTGTATATATAATATATGGATTTACAGAATTCGGAGAAGAATATTTAGTGTATCTGTGTGTGTACCATACAAGCTAGAACCATGAAAATTTGTATTAATATAAACAAATATAAAATCTCAATGTATTCTTACGATTATTCTGTATATTTTTTAGCTAACTGCATTCCTCAATATAAATTGGACTAAGAAAAATCTCAAATACCTCCGAACGCGGTTTTGCCGTTCACGTATACCTAAACGTTTCTAAACGATACATAAAATGAATTAAAACTATATATTAGTTACTGTTCAAAAATCATTTTTATACCTACCTTTTAACAAGATAATGATAGTTTAACTGTTTAGGCAGATAAAATAGATAATTGGAGTGAACGCGATAGGTACGTGAGTTGGTATCGGTATTACAAGAGAAAGAAATTAATATTTTGTAGATTGCCATTTTCTTTATAGAACAAAGGAAAATGGAACATCATCTCGTAATCAAGTCAGAGATAAATGTCTTTGTTCTGAACAATTTCCAGAGAAAAATATTTTTTAATATATACAGAATATAAATTCTCTGGTGTCATTTTCAATTGTGATTTCCCAATTTTATTCTCTTTTCCTCTTATTTTTTGATCTTCTTGTTTGTGAATATTTTATTATTATTTGTTCAACATCCTACCATATAGTTTCGGCAGTCACTTCTGTTTACTTAACAAATAACACAGGACGGTAAATTGAAATTAAACAGTTGTCAATCATTTCAATAACATGTCAATCGAAACAACACATATCAAATTATTTGATGTAGTCGAATCGCTAATTTCACAACATGAATGTTGGAAAATTAACCCAAAAAACAACCAATTTCTCAATAGATGGCGTTACAAAAAGGTTTCTTCGTTACTTCATAGATGGCGATAGTGTTTTTCAGCTTATTTCAAAACGACCATTATAAAAATATATAGTACTTTCAAAACTCCATTGATAAGGGAACATATTAAGAAGACATGGTTGGTGAAAATTGCCCAAGCGCATATAGTGATCACGTAAACCAGCCTATAACAAGTCGTAAACACTATTAGTTCTATGAGTTCCTGGTTCTGCTATAATATTCCAACTTCATCTCTATTGAGATGTTTAAAATATCTCAAAAAAAAATTATGATTTTTTCCCACTATATTATCTTTGTTGACATGTACTTTTTTTCTGATCGCATAATAAACTCCGTTTCTCACCACAGTAAGTGAATGTTTCATAGGAAGAGAAGCACTTTTCAATGAAATTGATTTTACTCGCCACACTATGGAATACTGGAGAGTCATGATTTCACAATTTTTAAACGTATTTTTTACATCAATTTCTTAACGGACATCATGTAGAAAGTGCACACTGTGAGTTTCGTCGTGATGTGTTTGTATGTATGGCGTACGCCGTACGGATTATCCTTTATGTGTCCTCTCTACAGCCTAAACAACAAGTCCGATTGACTTCATATTAACATCATATGTGTAAAGTGCATATGTAGTCTGGAAAATCAAGGTATTTTTAAATTTTTCATCGCCTCATCAATATTGATACACTGTCTCATACATGCTCATATTGCTAGAAATGCAATTATACTTAAAATTTCTCAACAGGTTTCGTGGCAATGTTTTTGTGTGTATGGTATATTGTGAAAACTTTTTTCCCCTGGGAATCTAATATTTTTTTAAGAATCTAATATAAATGTACTTCATAAAAATGCATTAAGAGATTGTCAACCTTTCAAGAATAAAAAAATGAACACATACTTTGGTGTGGAGAGTTTAGTGTTGGCTACAACCCGATATTATATAGGTATAGAACATAATTATACTTGATATTTTGAAATTAACCAAGTTGGCTAGCAACAACCAGTTGATAGGGACCAGGTCAGCCGAAACGGTGAATGGTCTTGATACAAGAAAAATATATCAGTATTATGTAGAAGGATAGTAATTTTTTACTTATCTACCTAGTAGGTATCATGTCTTTTTTCATTTATTTTAAATGCAACTGATTGATAATTTGGTGTTTGGAAATAAAGTAAGAACAGTTTTTGGGTGCAAGGAAGTGCTATTACAGAAAGTTGTGTTTTTAAATATGTTGGAAATAAATAATTTAATTTATGAACTAACTTGAGCACAAGTTGTTTTTTCATTTAAACATAATAAATAAACAAATTGTGAAGTATAAACAAAAAGTTCCTAGAAATTGAATATTTCTTTTTACCTTTGTCGAAAAAACGAATTGAGAAAAGATCCTAAATTAAATTTGTTTCAAAATTAAGTCAAACACCATCTGGGTAGGCTTTTTAAATCCAATTTCAAATTATATTTCATATTATGATACCTATTTAGAGAAGCATTCTTAATTACTAGTTGCATGTAACACATGAGATCCAACTGTCGATAGCGATAGTATGTATAGTTGAAGAATATGTACCAAACTATAAACCCATAGATACAAATTATTGAATATTTTCAGATATTTTGTTTTCTATACAACATATGTAGGTATGTATGTCAAGATAGGATAGTATGGAGGAAGATCCTTTTTCCTACCCAGAATATGCAAATAGCATGATGGTATGTATGTATGTATGTTTGGAGATGATGTATCAAACTATTAAGTCTTCTTACATATTGTGTATAGGCGACTGCCATACAAAATGTATGAAGCGATGTCGTCACTAAATTCAATTTTTAAAAAAATTGTTTAAAAAAATTGAGATCTCCTACTACAATGTTAATATTTTTTATAGAAAATTAAATTATCTAGTTGGGGTGTTTCGGCTTTTTTCGATAATTGTAAAAGTTTTGGAAATATAGGCAGTTAAACTCATAAATTTATCATAAAAAAAATATTTTTCTTAATAAAAAATGTTTGAGAAACCCTGGAATTTTTTTGAAAAAACTAATTTGAGATTTTGTATTTGTCTATGTTTGTACCAATTTTCAGCGTTCTAGCGTTTATGGTTTCTGAGATATATGGAAAAATAAAATAAAAATTCAAAAGTTGATAACCCCTGACTGAAACAAAAATTCAAAATTCCGAGTATAAAATTTTTGTAGGCCTGTAACTGTTTATATATTCTGAAATTTTAGGCTCTGTAAATTGAGCGGATCAAAAGTTATAAGGGGGGGACGGACACACAGACACACAGACACACATACACACAGACACACGAAATGTTCTACTCCGAATTCTGAGTAAATCCGTGTATGGAACATATATGCTGCGAAGCCTCTAAGTTGGTGTTTTTTGACTTCAAAGTTGGAAAAGCCGTGAAAAAAGTAGACCTCTCCATACAATTCTCGCGTATTCTGGCTTGATACATTGTCGATATGTTAAGAGAACAAAGTTCTCCTGAACAAATCGACAGTTGGACAAGTGAAATTTAAGTTTTTTTACTTTCAATTTGCGCTCCAAGATTTTTCATACAGTTAAAAAAAAGACAATTGAGATGTCCAAAGACCAAAGATTAGAAAAAAATAAGATACACAAGTAAAGAAAAAATGAATGGATCTTATCGTGAATTTTTAGGAATTAATCCAACTGTCGATTTGTTCAGGAGAACTTTGTTCTCTTAACATATCGACAATGTATCAAGCCAGAATACGCGAGAATTGTATGGAGAGGTCTACTTTTTTTCCAACTGTCGATTTGTTCAGGAGAACTTTGTTCTCTTAACATATCGACATTGTATCAAGCCAGAATACGCGAGAATTGTATGGAGAGGTCTACTTTTTTCACGGCTTTTCCAACTTTGAAGTCAAAAAACACCAACTTAGAGGCTTCGCAGCATATATGTTCCATACACGGATTTACTCAGAATTCGGAGTAGAACATTTCGTGTGTCTGTGTGTGTGTGTGTCTGTGTGTCTGTGTGTCCGTCCCCCCCTTATAACTTTTGATCCGCTCAATTTACAGAGCCTAAAATTTCAGAATATATAAACAGTTACAGGCCTACAAAACTTTTATACTCGGAATTTTGAATTTTTGTTTCAGTCAGGGGTTATCAACTTTTGAATTTTTATTTTATTTTTCCATATATCTCAGAAACCATAAACGCTAGAACGCTGAAAATTGGTACAAACATAGACAAATACAAAATCTCAAATTAGTTTTTTCAAAAAAATTCCAGGGTTTCTCAAACATTTTTTATTAAGAAAAGTATTTTTTTTTTATAAATTTATGAGTTTAACTGCTTATACTGTAATTTTTTTTTAAAATATCGAAAAAAGCCGAAACACCCCAACTAGATAATTTAATTTTCTATAAAAAATATTAACATTGTAGTAGAAGATCCCAATTTTTTTTTAACAATTTTTTTAAAAATTGAATTTAGTGACGACATCGCTTCATACATTTTGTATGGCAGTCGCCTATACACAATATGTAAGAAGACTTAATAGTTTGATACTTCATCTCCAAACATACATACATACCATCATGCTATTTGCATATTCTGGGTAGGAAAAAGGATCTTCCTCCATACTATCCTATCTTGACATACATACCTACAATGTTGTATAGAAAACAAAATATCTGAAAATATTCAATAATTTGTATCTATGGGTTTATAGTTTGGTACATATTCTTCAACTATACATACTATCGCTATCGACAGTTGGATCTCATGTGTTACATGCAACTAGTTTTAGAAAAATAAATTGCTTGAAAAGAATTTCAACGGAATAAAACATTTTAGTAAAATTACACTGTTTTAACAACGCTTTCAGTAAAATAGACTTTCAATATCAAACCGACACTCTAAATGTTTTTTTCCACTGAAAGCTATTTGTGCCACCCTTAAGACAAGATTCCATATTTAATAACTTTACTTATCATTGAAAGGCTTTCAGTTTCATATGAAGAGCACTTAAATGAAATAATGGTTATGATGTAAGTATGTAAAAAATAAATACACGATTTTTGTTTTTTTTTAGAATAAATTATGAACGTCCATATCCGTGGCAGAACTGACCGAGAACAGATTGAGATTATATGGACACATAATGAGACTGCCACATGATAATATGATAAAAATAACGGACGATGAACAATGAGGTAAGGCCCAGAAGACAGACCACTGACAACTTTGATTTCCACAATAACCGGAGATCTCAAGGAGGCAAGGCTTCGTTCGGAGGACAGAAGGACTTGGAGGGTGAGGACTAGGAGAGTCGGCCCCAAGTAAACGAAGGCTAAGGCAAAGAAGAAGAATTGTTAATTTTATATTGCGCCATGTTCTAATTTTGTGTGGAAGTTTCAAAGGTTCAAATATCTAACAATGGTTAGTTCGTAGGAACACGTGCATATTTCTTTCGTGTTATGAAAATTAACGATAATTATCTTAGGTAATAATTTAAAATGAAACACGCACAGGTATCATGTCAACATATCATAATATTTTAAGACAATTTTAAACCAACAAATATAAACGCTATTTAACCGGAGAAATTAACTAAGAAACTGCTTATCTAACAATAGTAAAATTATACCTACATTGTTTTGAAATTATTATCTTAGATTTTCAACTAATGGCATGTCTAGGTGATAATTGGTTAAGCAATTGGAGAATAATTAGTATTATGAAGCATCGGCTTATATAAGTGCTTCCATTTTTACTCCTCACTAACCCATGGGGATATTGTAGGGAGTTATGATTTCGCAATTTTTAAGGTTATATTTTTTATTGCAGATTATCAACTGGTATCATTCTGAGATTGTATTTTGAAAGTTTCATCACAATATATACGTGTGTGTGTGCTATGTGCTACATATGTATGGCGTTTTCATTTTACTTTATCGATTATGGACAAAAGTACTCATTCGATTCTTTTCAAATTTTGCAAATATGTATATCTAATACTTGCTTAGACCCCATTAGATTTTGAAGGATATCTGAATAGTGCTTCTCATTTTTTTACTTATCAAATATTTCAAAGTGACCCCAAGCTCAGGAAACTTAAAATTTGATATTTTTATTTACAAATTGGTAAAAAGGCTCATCACATTCATAAAATGGCATTGAAGAATTATCAAGTTTTCGTAATAAAATATTTCAATAAAAAATGAAAATGCTGAAAAATTTCCATACAAAATTTGAATACTTTATATATTTAGCGTTGGCCACAACCCACTCGTTTTCTACAATCATTGTTTTCGTGTGTCCTGTTCAGTAAGAACTGAGTCATCGAAAATATAACGGGCCAGTAATAACATTATCTCAGATAACTTTCATTTAATGATTCGGCGGATATTTAGTGGTAACCATATTTGAATTATATGACTAGCTATATATCACTATCTTTATGAGTCACTTCGCGACATGTTTCGGAAGCGCTGTCCTTTCATCGACCGGCGCGTAGTGTCGAAACATGTCGCGAAGTGACTCATAAAAAAAGTGGTATAGAGCTGGTTATATGTAGGTATAATTCAATGGTTATTTCACATAGATCAGTACTGATGTTAACCGCCTATTTCGAATGTTGCCTCATGTGTGACGCTGGTGTGTAGGTACATCCGCATGTATCGTGCTTCCTTTTATAAGGTGGTGCACACCCGCACAACTGTCGCGGGTAACCTCACATTGTGAGATATGCCGTGATGGTATGAACGTATAAATACTATTACATATACCCATAAATACATACATACATACCATCACGCCATATCCCTTACGGGGTAAGCAGAGAGAACCGAGCGCCATACTCCTCTATTTTTGCATACATTCCTAGCTTCCTTTACATCCATGCATCGTCTCATACATGCTCGTCGATTATTCAAGCTTCTTATATTTCCTTCTTTCAAAATATCATTCACATGGTCATGCCATCCCTTTCTGGGGCGGCCCCTACTATTCACTCCATCTCTTACACCCATGTATATTTTTTTGGTCTGACTGACCCATAAATCATATTTATTTTATTTAATCCAATATACTTTAATGTAAGCATAACTATGAAAATTTTGAATATGTCAGAGTTTTTTTTCTTTTACCAATTATGTTAGCTAAAAAATAATAAAAAAAACATTATATATATATTATACAAAAATAATAATGAGTCCCGCCAAGTCTGATTTCTAGACATGTCGGCGTGTTCTCAAGACAATATCTAAGTATCCTTGACATTAGAACTGCACCAACGTTAGGAACCTTCAAAACCAGATTAATACGCACGCTCACACCTTCCATTTCTTAACCTACATACTTCCCATTTCTTAACCTACATACTTCCCATTTATTTCCCTATTCTTATAGTTAGTCATATCTCCTCTCCTTTTTTTTCCCTTCCCTCCCATAGTGTTGTAACAGGTTTTATCTATGATTTGTTTAATTTTCATTGATGTACATATTTTTATTCTTCTTACTTTCTTGTGTTTAAATGTAATATGTTTATGGTTTTATGTATATTTTCTTTTTTGTACATGTACCATTTTGTCTCATAACTGCCACAGATGGTTGTCTGGAAGAAATTGCCATTAGGCAATAAGTCCGCCATTTGTACTAGCTATTAAGTAATGAAAAATAAAGTGTTTAAATAAATAAATAAGTATACTCTAATAATAACAAACAACATTACAGTAAAAAAAACACACACAAAAATATATGGTCTCCCAAAACATTCACTCCTTCCTGAATTCCAAAACATATCTATTTATTATTAATGAAATATAATATACCTACATGTATTTATTTTAATCTATGGTAATTGAAACAATAATAATATAAATTTCTTTGCATAAAAAACAACAATCGAAGAAAAATATTTTATAAATATATTTTTACCTTTTATTAAAAATCGGGTTGTCTTCTGTCCCTTATAATGTAGGTACGACGCACTTATCAAACTGAAACAATATAAAAAAATGTATTAGACATTATATTGTTGAATATTAAAAAAAAAACTGGTAAAATAGTGTGAGGATTGGAGATTATTACCGATATTTGGGTACAGTGAAATAAATCGATACTTTTTTTAGTACTGCCACCAATAGAGGCGGAGTTGTGAAAAAAATTGATATTATTTTTACCGTTGGATAAAATTGATCATAATTTTGTTAAAAAATCCTCGAAAACCTAATATACGCGAACTGAACAAACGTAATAAAATAATTATTTATTCTCAATACCATCAACATCAGCGGTGACAAACCTTTTTTGAATGTTGACCTCCAGTGTATTTATTCTTATTTTAATTCCTTTTTATATAGTTTGACCTGGAAATTTATTTATTTTTGATTTGATATAGTACATATTAGTTGATATAGTACATATTAGCTGATATAGTACATATGTATTAGTTGATATAGTACCTACATATTAGTTGATATAGTTCATATTAGTTGATATTTATTTATTTATTTATTTATTTATTTATTTATCCCAAAGACTCACCAACAGGCAAAGAGTACATGTATATTACAATGATATGAACGCTGTCATCATTTCTCCACAAATTGCCCAATTAGTGGTGAATACAATTTTAGCATAAAAAAAAACAATTTTATAACTTAAAAACTAACATAGATAATTAACAAAATGTAAGAAAAATAAAATATTTAAAAACTTAAAAGCTAACATAAAATACAAAAAATACAAAAATCGTAAGTACCACGGGGAAAGGAAGAGGAAAGGATTTGGTGTATTAAGGATAGTGCAGGTTAGCAATCAGTAAGTATTTGATTAATGGATCTCCTAAACGCATTCAGGGAAGAGGCAAAGACATCCACACTCCCAAACTTACTATTAAAATTGTGAGTGACTCTGTATAAGGGACTTGTACATATAAGGGATATAGTACATATAAGTTGATATGCATAGTACATAATAGTTGATATAGTGCATATAAGTTGATATAGTACATATTAGTTGATATATTACATATTAGCTAATATAGTACATATTAGTTGATATAGTACATATTAGTTGATATAGTACATATTAGTTGATATAGTACATATTAGATGATATAGTACATGTTAGTTGATATAGTACCTACATATTAGTTGATATAGTACATATTAGTTGATATAGTACATATTAGTTGATATAGTACATATTAGTTGATATAGTACATATTAGTTGATATAGTACATATTAGATGATATAGTACATGTTAGTTGATATAGTACCTACATATTAGTTGATATAGTATATATTAGTTGATATAGTACATATTAGTTGATATAGTGCATATTAGTTGATATAGTACATATTAGTTGATATAGTGCATATTAGTTGATATAGTACATATTAGTTGATATAGTACATATTAGTTGATATAGTACATATTAGTTGATATAGTACATATAAGTTGATATAGTACATATTAGTTGATATAGTACATATTAGTTGATATAGTACATATTAGTTGATATAGTACATATTAGTTGATATAGTACATATAAGTTGATATAGTACATATTAGTTGATATAGTACATATTAGTTGATATAGTACATATTAGTTGATATAGTACATATTAGTTGATATAGTACATATTATTTGATATAGTACATATTAGTTGATATAGTGCATATTAGTTGATATAGTACATATTAGTTGATAAAGTGCATATTAGTTGATATAGTACATATGTATTAGTTGCCCGAAAAGAAGTAGAAAATTAAATAAAATAAATATATATTTTCCGCATTTTTTTAAAATTCACTTTTTGACAAAAATAAATCAATACGACCAAACATACGATCACGCCAAGTCTCTCATGGGGTAGGCAGAAAGAACCGAAATCACCTCGTTGAAATTCATACATCGTCTTATACATGTTCGTCTGTTGCTCACGCTTCTAACATTTCCGTGTTTACAATACCGTTCACATGGACGTGCCATCCCTTCCTTGGGCTTCCCCGACATCAGATTCCATTCCTGTCCGCAATGTATATTTTCTTCGTCAGGCGTACCTCATTCATTCACCCCATCTGGTCAATCTATCTCAATGTGTTCACTTTTATTCTATTAATGACATCTTTCTTTATCCAACATTCTTTCCTTATGTCCTCATCCCTGACTCTGTCATACATCGTTCTATTACAGATTCTTCTTAGCTAAAAATATCAATAGAATGCAAAAAAATGTGTTCAATGGTCCTTTTTAAATTTAAATTGGTTCAATTTTATGATTTATGATTTAAGTCGCTTCTTTTACCGCAATCAGTTCCTCGTGTTATCGGATTTTGATATTCACATAATTAAGAATAGTAACAATGACATTTTACTCAATGATCCTTTTACGTAAATAAGTAATTTATTCAAAAATGTATTGACCGCCATGGTAGAATGGTAAGTCGTTTAACTTCTGTGTCGTTATCATTGGTTCGAAAATTATTTAAGTCCCAATTTTTGCTACTTTGAGCTATAAACCATAAAATCAATAATATCAATAATAAAAGTAACTGCCGTTTGGCAATCAACTCGTCATTAAGTGCAAGGAAGTGGATTTTATAGGTTATAATAATTATCAATTTATTTCTAACATATCAATAAATCGTAAAATATAATTCCAGTTATCAATGAATGGTAGGTACATACCTAATTCCTCCCATTCCTTACAAAACTTTACAAAACAAGTATTAAGAGATATACGAGAAAATTTTAAACAAAGTTCAGTTTGACTTGTTAATTAATTTACTTAATGGATATATCAATAGCAGAGTAGGTACGTGTATGTCCTCATATCATTTCTAAAATTAATCGAGGTAGGATTCAATGTCAGTTTTGACAAATCTCCGTGCGTATATTGATTTTTACAAAGTTATTTACAACATTGCTTCTCGGTCAATTGAAATTAATGTTATATTTGAAAGTACTCAATAACATGTCGCCTCTTTTTACACCATTTTCTTTAACTTCACTTATCTGTCCGAAACGGAATTTCGCAGTCGATTTTGAAATAGCTTCCCGACCATTAAAAGTTATGAATATTTAAAAATTTTGTATGATCGACTAGGTTGATTCATTTAATATATTGATGAAATTTGAAATTTAATTGTGACTGCTATACATGTTGCATAATATTCAGGCAATATTTATATCTACATTAGATCGGTTACAGTTTTTTTTTAACTTCGCTTGTCTGTGTGTATGTGAATTATGCAAGGAAATATATTTGAAAAATTTTAACAAACTTTTAGTTAATTTACTTGCTGTAGACTTGTGTTATGTAATCGTCTCACAAATTCAGACTGAAACTGTGTGTCCGAAACCGGGAATATAACGAGTGTTCTGTAGATCTGAAGTCAGGAGATATGAAATGATGGAGAATCCGGCAAAATAACGAGTTTTTTGATTTTGATTATATTTATCAATCTCTTAGACTATCTACCTAAGGCACCGAAGACTATGAAGGGCAGCCCATATGTACGGAATGCCAAATATGTACATGAAAACCAAAGATTGTTATAGCAGGACATCTAAGGGGTAAACCTAAGGTTGGCAAACCCAGGCTGAGATGGTAGGATGCTATCAGGAAGGACGCAATGCAACTGCTGCAGGTATCAGACAGGAAGACGTTGGCCGAGGATAGAGGGCGGTGGAGGCTGAAATTTAAGGAGTCCATGGCACGATATGAGCTGTAGCGCCATTGGAAGGAAAGAATGATAAGCAAAGAAGGCCGATATTTATAATATAGGTACTGATTAACTTTAGTTGTAAGTCGATCTAATCAAAATATCGGTTATATTTAACAACTACTGTTGTCGATCGCTGGTTGAAAGAAAGAAAGAGACAAATAGAAAGAGAGGAAGTCATTGAGGGTATAATGCTTAGGAACAACATAATATCAATATTTCACAGAGATTCACGATTTGCCGGATTCATTAATCTGTCAAAATATACGACATGGTGATTTTCAATTGCCAAAAACCTATAGAAATGTATCTAATATATTACCATGGCTACAGAATATATTATGTAGGTACATATATCCGCCATACATTACATGTAGAATATTGGTTACATATCTTACGAACCAACATATTGTTCACATTTTACAAGTTAAGAAGAAAATTAAGATACAAAATCGTTCGTAGAATTTTTGTTGGGAACTAATAAATAAAGGTAGCCTTTTAATATCATGATAGTTTTCTTCTTATACAACTGAAGAAGCATCACATTTACTGTATAAAAAAATATGTTCCTACTCTCTACTATCTACCTATAAATGTGATTAGGTAATGATACATTTTAAGTTTATGAATCAATATAAAAAATATGAAAATTACTAAACTAATAATGAAAACATAGCCTGCTACACTCATACGAAAAATATCGAACTGTAAAAAAAAAAATTTCGAGATCGGAAATCATCATAGTAAAAACTGTGTCCATGCGACACTTTGCTGTTTTCGAAAAAAAATGTCATGATTCATTATCTCATAATTAAGCAACCGGTTTATTATTTTATCGTGTATTCAAAACCTGAATAGAATTTTGGATCAAGAACTGAAACATCCAAACAGAGCATAATTATTTTTTTTATTTCATGGGTAGGTTTGATTTATTATTTCATTTTTAACTCAAAATAACTTACTGTATGTTACAGCCATATCGAATCGAGGTTCAATTTTTTATTGTAAATGAGTTAAAAAAATCCAATACGTATTGTCTTGAATATTTTATAATGAAAATATGTCACGATGTCATTTAATGATTCAGATGTTTGTGGCCGATAGGGATGAAAGGAAGGTTTAGATAAGATTCGAGCCAGGGTGGGGTGTAATGTGTCCTGTCCTATATTAGGGTGATCACTACTCTCGCTGGGTGAAGTATACGTCAGACTGGATTAAATAAGTGAATTTTCCCGATGAAATTCAATCATATGTGTGAATATGATGGTGAAATTCAGTGCACGAATTGAAACGGTAGGGACCATGTTGTGTGTGATGTCGAAGGGGATGGAATTGGTACCTATATTTAAATTTCCATCGAAAATGATTACGGCAATATATTTCGAAATGATATTCAAAGGTAGGTAAGTACACCAATCCATCAGACGTGATAATCCAGTTAATACGTAGAAAGGAACATTATATGATATTTGAATATACCTACATATTATGTACATAAACGCTAGAATTAAATAAAGAATCACTTTTGGTGTCATGGCAAATATTGTTTTTTGTATAAGACAATGCATGTTCATTTTTATTGAAGAGGGCATCAATGCTAAAACTAATCATATTTAAAAAAGATAAAACAACTTCTAAATAAGCACTATGATGTTACGTGCTAGTAAAGGTAACGATAGGGTGCTTCATAAATGGTTATTGATTAAAATTATCGGATATTTGCATTTTAAGCACAAACCTTACTTGGAATGTAAAAACTTTGTCAGTAATTCATTTTGATTGAATACAATGTTTAAGCACGTAACGATTTATTTCTCTACGACACACAGTGAGATAGCCGACTATAGCCGACCGCCGTGGCATAGTTGGTAAGCCGTTTGGTTTCTGTGCGGGCGTCCTGGATTCGATCCCCAGCAGAAAAGAAATTAATTTAAATTAATTTCTCACGCTAATATTGCTTCTCTGGGCTGGAAACACTGGTTAGTTGGAAGAAATTGCCACATGGCAATAAACTCGTTTTTTATAAGGGAATTTATGGTATTTAACATGTTTATTTCATTTCGTTTCGTTTCGTTTCCTTTTTTGGTCATTTCATTTAATTTAATTTAATTTAATTTAATTTAATTTAATTTAATTTAATTTAATTTAATTTAATTTAATTTAATTTAATTTAATTTAATTTAATTTTATTTTATTTTATTTTATTTTATTTTATTTTATTTTATTTTATTTTATTTTATTTTATTTTATTTTATTTTATTTTATTTTATTTTATTTTATTTTATTTTATTTTATTTTATTTTATTTTATTTTATTTTATTTTATTTTATTTTATTTTATTTTATTTTATTTTATTTTATTTTATTTTATTTTATTTTATTTTATTTTATTTTATTTTATTTTATTTTATTTTATTTTATTTTATTTTATTTTATTTTATTTTATTTTATTTTATTTTATTTTATTTTATTTTATTTTATTTTATTTTATTTTATTTTATTTTATTTTATTTTATTTTATTTTATTTTATTTTATTTTATTTTATTTTATTTTATTTTATTTTATTTTATTTTATTTTATTTTATTTTATTTTATTTTATTTTATTTTATTTTATTTTATTTTATTTTATTTTATTTTATTTTATTTTATTTTATTTTATTTTATTTTATTTTATTTTATTTTATTTTATTTTATTTTATTTTATTTTATTTTATTTTATTTTATTTCATTTTATTTTATTTTGTTTTATTTAATTATATTTTATTTTATTTATTTTATTTTATTTTATTTTATTATGGGTGGTGGTGCAGAGCAGTTAGCGTGCTGGGTTATGATCATATTTTGATTTCGTTCAGGTATAAGTACCATAAGTATTAACGCTTAGTGTAGGGAATGTATGAGGATGTATATTTATTATGTACTTGTTTCAATGACGTAGTAATTGAAAAATATCATCGATACAAGTTTTTGTGAGATTAATATTATATTAGGTAGGTATATGCGGTAGTATTTTATCCGTTATAGAGTAATTTTACACAAAATTTGTAAATATTCGTCAAGCATAATTAATTCACTTGTTATCAGTATAAACCAGGGGTCTCCAAACTTTCCAGCCTTAGGGCCATACTGATTACTCCAGTAAGTTCCGAGGGCCAAAACCATATTACATATCATAGTTGCCGGTGGTAAAAAGTGAAATAGTCCACTGATGAAATATTCAATAATTTGTTAGTTATTATATACTGAAGTTAAATTTTCTGCATATTATACATGTCTTTACTGATTACAATTATGTGTTTCTTTATCCAACTTAGGTATCACAAAAACAATAACAATAAGCCTACAACAATGTTTTGAGTAGTTAGCCCATGACCATATCAATGTAGATGTCATATTAATAATTATTCAACATAAAATTAGAATACTTCAGTAAACTAAATTTAATTTGCTATAAAAAATATGTTTTTTAAAAGGAGTTTTCAAGTATGCTAGCTCTCCGCGGGCCGGACAAAAACTGTCCGCGGGCCGGATGTGGCCCTCGGGCCGTAGTTTGGAGACCCCTGGTATAAACAAAAGTTTTTTTATCAATATGTTCGTAATTTTAAACAAGATTTACATAATATTCTACAAATATTCATTCCTTTTTAAAATATATCTATTAATATAAATACATTTGCAGGCAATTCTCGAATCTAAACTATTAAAATGAGTATTTTTAAACTATTATTATTGTCGGCCTTCGTGGTTCAGCCGGATAGGTATCTGACTGCTGATCCAAGGGTCCAGGGCTTGATTCCCAGTGGAGACATATTTTTTAATTGTGTTTTCAGTCTGGATCTGTGAGACAATTATCATCTAAAGTCTACAGAATGTGGCAACTTGTTATTAGGTGCGTGTTAAATTAATATTTGACAGAGTACCTGTTAGTTGCCCGAGAAGCTACATTAAACAAATAAATAAAAAACAAGAGTTAAATGAGAAATTCAGGCCTTCGAATATTAAAAAAAAATGTCGGTACTAATATAATATGTATCTACAATGATCCATAATAATTCTCCATTTTACTCAGATGTGAGTGAAAGGATGAAATATTAAACCTTTGGATATTTCTCAGTTGAAATGTGCTTACATCAACTTTGTGTAAAAATTCTCTTTACTTAGATCTGCTTTTGATATCATCTATATCTGACCCATATCACTTCAAACATATTTTATCAATAAGTATTTCTTCTATGAAAAGTAGTTTATAACCGAATCACTAAACCTACATAATATATGTATGTATGTATGTAAGTTCCTTCCTATATAATATTGATGTACCTACCTACATATTTTACCCATGTCATGTTTGGTTTTGAACTCTATATAAACCTAAGACAGCACTTCTGTTGAATAACGTACACTTTATTATAAGCAATTTTGTGATTGACAACAAATGTATGTATGTGTACATCTCATACAGAAGGATCAAACAATGTTGTTAGATATTGATAAAGATTTTGTTTTTTTTCTTGGCCAACTAACAGGTACCTACAATGTCAAATATTTATTTAACACTCACCGATTCTTGTATACTTTGTATAGTCTCACAGATCCAGACATAAAACGAGTGGGTTATGGCCAACGCTAAACTCCTCACTAACAAGTCATTCTATAAAGTATTTAAATTTTGTATGGAAATATTCAGCATTTTCATGAAATGAGTTTGTTGAATTATTTTTTATAAAATATTTTATTATGAAAACTTGATAATTCTTCAATGCCACTATATGAAAGTGATGTGCCTTTTTATCAATTTGAAATAAAAATTTCAAATTTTATGTTTCCTGAGCATGGGGTCACATTCAAATATTTGACAGTTAAAAAAAATGAGAAGCACTATTCAGATATCCTTCAAAATCTAATGGGGTCTAAGCGAGTATTAGATATACATATTTGCAAAATTTTAAAAGAATCGAATGAGTACATTAGTCTATAATTGATAAAGTAAAATAAACACGCCGTACATAGCACACAGCTCATAGCACATACACACAGATACATTGTGACGAAACATTCAGAATACAATCTCAGCATGATACTAGTTGATAATCTGCAATAAAAAAATACCCTTAAAAATTGCGAAATCATAACTCCCCACTATATCCCCTTGGGTTAGTGAGGAGTAAAAACAATTAAAAAACGAGTGGGTTGTGGCCAACGCTAAACTCCTCACTAACAAGTCACTATAGAGTATTCAAAGTTTCTATAGAAAGTTTTCGGCAATTTTATGAAATGAGTGAGTTTAATTCTTTTATTATTTAAATATATTATTATGAAAAATTGATATTTATTAATAACATTTTATGAACGTGATGTGCCCTTTTAGCAATTTGAAAATAAAAATAACAAATTATTTCGAGTTTCCTGAGCATGGGAGTCACTTTGAAATATTTGACAGTTAAAAAAAGTACACAGCACACACACACAGATACATTGTGATGAAACTTTCAGAATGCAATCCCAGCATGATACTAGTTGATAATCTGCAATAAAAATTACTTTAAAAATTGCGAATTCATAAATCCCCTTGGGGTAGTGAGGAGTAAAAACAATGTTATTTTTCAACCCCTTCTTCATAAGGATTCATATTTTTTTCGTGCAACTCTCCAATAATATCTAAAAATTTAAGTCCTGGCAGCACTGTCCACCGTGGTTGACATTTGTCATTTGACAGATATTATACGCGTTCGTTCTGTCATTTGATTAATTTAAATAATTAATCAGCATAATATTATATTATAACTTTTTATTTTATGTAGCTTCACGGGCAACTAACAGGTACAATGTCAAATAATTATTTTACACGCACCACTTACAAGCTGCCACATTCTGGAGACTTACGATCTGCTTATGATATTAATCGTCTTACAGAGCCAGAATTAAAACATGGAAATATAAAATACATGGATTTTTACGTATTCTTTTACTATATACATACTATCAACAGTTGGGTGTAATGTGTTATTGAACCGTCTACAAGAATCGGAAGAAAAAAGACTCACACATAGGGTTGCCAGATGGAAATTTGAAAAAGGAGGACAAATAGCACAAAAAAGGAGGATTTTCCTTAAAAAGGAGGACAATGACAAAAAAACGCCATACCTACAGACGCATATCGAAGAATTTTCATCGTCTCATAATTACTTTATTTCTTGATTTTTTTATATCTTCAATGCAGTCGCTATATAACTTGTATAATATAGTTTAGTCACTACTTAAACTATTAACAATGAAACAATATTTTTTATAATAAATTCACTTCATTTTAAACATCATGTTTCACCAAAACATATTTTTTTTTGTAATAAGTTCTTGGTGCTCTTTTATGAAATATGTATAAAAATCTTTAGTACCTAGACATGTTTTTTAAATTATATTGGATAACAATCAACGCAAAAGGAGGACATACGGTAGGTAAGGGAGGACAATTTGTCGAAAAGGAGGACATGTCCTCCTTTAGGATACCATCTGGCAACCCTACTCACACATCTACTACACGGGATGCAATTGGGAGATAACACACCATCGGAACTATTAAGAAAAATGAAAAATCTCGCAGGACCAACATTAAACAACGACGCACTCATCAAAAGACTTTGGATAGAGAGACTTCCGCATAGAATTCAAGAAATTATCACAGCAATTAATACTGACGACATCATGATAATCGCAACTACAGCAGACAGAATTATGGAGGTGAACAATAGAGCTGAAATACAATCGATAAATTTACCATCTACATCTTCAATGAATAACCATGCACATAACGATCCAAACACAGTTCAACTTCTTTTTGGAATGCAGCAGCAAATTCAAATTTTGACTGACAAAATATTAGGACTAGAACTTCAGCAAAGGCAATCAAGACCATTTTATAATAATCAAGAAAGAGAACGTTCCAGATCAAGATCGTCTAGTAGAAACCGTTATAATAATTATAATAATAATTCTTATCACAACCGACAAAACAATAATCGAAATTATAAAAATAAAAATAATAATAATAAAAATTATATGCCTAATAATAATAATAACAAGAAGGAAGATATATGCATACCACATCAAAAATTTGGAATTAACGCAAGATATTGTCAACTACCCTGCACTTTCAATCTTCCGGAAAACTAAAACTGCGACAGGTGTGCGAGACAACACCGTCGCAAATGAAACATCGTCTCTTCATGCCAGATATAGCCACCGGCGTCAAATACCTAATCGATACTGGTGCTGAGATCAGTATAATACCGAGATATCACAAAAGTGACAAAGCAACGATCTCTACAGACAGCATCATCACTCCAATATACGCCGAAAACGGAACAGTGATACCAACATACGGTCATAAAGTTATAAATTTAAATCTCGGGCTTCGCAGAAATCATAAATGGAAGTTTGTAATAGCCGATGTAACAAAGCCAATTATCGGAGCGGACTTCCTTACAAATTATGATATTTTAGTTGATTTAAAAAGAAAACTGTTAATAGATAAAACAACAGGTATAACAACAAGAGGATTCATGTACAAGACATCAGTCATAGACATAGCAACGGTGCAAGCAACATTAAAATTTAAAACAATTTTACAAAAATATCTGACGAGAGCAAACATGACACCAAATGAATCGAAACACAACGTAACACACCACATTCAAACAAGAGGACCGCCTGTCACATCAAAAGTGAGAAGATTAAACCCGATGCAAGTAGAGATAGCAAAAAAAGAGTTTGCATACATGGTCGAGCAAGGCATATGCAGACCCTCAAAGAGCAATTGGTCAAGCCCACTTCACATGGTTAAGAAACCAGATGGAAACTACAGAATGTGTGGAGACTACAGACGACTGAATTCAATTACCAAGCCGGACAAGTATCCGATACCACAACTTCAGGACTTTTCACATAAGCTCCACAGATCAACAATATTCAGCAAAATAGATTTGGCTAGAGCTTATAATCAAGTTAAGATGGAGGAAGAAGACAGACCACCAGAGGAACCAGACACCTATGGACAGATACTACAAACAATGATGTCAAAAATTCGCCCCATTCCAATCTCAAATCATAGCAGATTAAAAACATTCGTGCACAAGCAGATGAACCATACAAAATACGTCTTTCTAAGAAACGACGCAGTGAGACGCCCTCTTCAGAAACCTTATGATGGACCTTACTTAGTGCAAGAGAGGGATGATAAAACAGCCACTATAAATATCAAGGGAAAAAGTAGAAAAATTTCATTAGATCGTCTAAAACCAGCCTTCTTCCTAAATGAGAGTATGGACCCCTGCGATGAGATGAACAACAGACAAGCCACTTCCCCAGAACAGAGAAGGATGTCTATTCCGCAGAATAACAACGCCACTACGTCAGAAGCCACTTCATCACAGCAATCACACACAACCACCAGAGCTGGAAGAAGAGTGTACTTCCCTGAAAGATTCACAAGCTACAGATTTTTTTAAGTTAAGTAACTTATATTTTTTTTCTTTTCATATATCTATGAAAATATTTATAATCTATGTAAAATATGTAACACAAAGTGCATTCGTTATAATATAATATAACTGTTTTATTCAATTTGTAGCACCTCACAGTAAAGTGCATTGAATAAAATAATATAATTAATTAAAATCTTGTGTATAATTTAATATGTAAAAATAAGCACTTACAAGCTCATAAGCAATGAGTAATTATTTAAAATCTTGTGAATAATTTAATATGTAAAAATAAGCACTCACAAACTCATAAGTAATGAGTAATTATTTAAGTCTTGTGTATAATTTAATGTGTAAAAAAAAGCACGTACAAACTCATAAGTAATGAGTAATTATTTAAAATTTTGTGTATAATGTAATATGTAAAACTAAGTACTTATAAACTCAGAAGTAAAGAGTAATTAATTTAAATTTTATGTACCTATATGTAAACCAACTCAGAAGTAATGACTAGTTAATTTATTTATTTTTTGATACCAAGGAATGTAATTATAAAGAATAAAAATTGTATTGGAGAACTCATACAGCATGAAAGTATGCTATATTTTTTTCCATTATTATGTCAACATAACAAAGAAACATTTTTATCTAATACCAAAGAAATATTTTTTACCTCATGCCAAAAATAAAAAAAATCTTAATTTTTCCTCATGTCGAATCAACAAATGTTTTAAATTTTTTTTCCATTGTTACAGAATGCTGTAAGGACTATTGGGGAAGCAAGGATATCGTCGAATCGACTGGAAAGGGGGTGATATGGCGCGCGCTAGTGTCTGAATCCGGACGATTCAGCCCTATATAAAGACGCCTCAGATCGGGAGCGGCCATTCGATCTACCCTGTTCCAGTTGTCGCGGTCGCGCTGTCCTTGCGACCTCATAGTTTTCAATCCGCGTAATCATCGTATATTATTCTAATTTAAAATATAAATATTTATTAAGTCAACTATTTTCAATGTATTAGAGTCACTTATCCAAATAAATTCATGTAAGTAATTGCACCATTATCTTTTGATTTCTGTCATACAATTACCTGTGTTTTACTATAATATTTAATATCTATATGTACGTAGTGCTGTGTTAGGTAAGTACCTACACAGTCATTACAATACCTTCGCTTGGGGATAGGCAAACAGATTGAAATACCTAAAGCCTATATAGACCGGCATAGCCTATCCTGGGTGACCACCGACAGGTTATCTAACTTGATCGGCAGCACAACCCAGTCCTCGGTAACCAAGATCAGGTAACTTGGTATCCCGAGGGCCCAAAGCCAAACAGGTGAACGAGAGTTCACCTAAACAGGTAAACATGTAAGGAATGCAATCCCGAACGGGATCCCGAAATACCGAGATCCCGCAGACATTTTGCGGGACTAATCTCGGTCGAAAATTTTACGGGATCCCGCTGGACTGGCGAGATTACAGAGAAGCGTAGTTCATACGTGTTACTCTTTGTTGATTCGTTGAGGAAACGGATTTCAGAGCGGCGAACTAACTTGACAGCGGTTTTATTATATACTTACATGATCCATATAAGTACGAAGAAGACAGAAGTCAATTTATTAATGTTGATGACACATTTAGTCTACCTTCAAAAAGTTTAATATGCAAGACAGTCAAAACTATAGTCGAAAGGCTAGAGTACACGGACACGGGTAACAACGCAGAAGCCACTGCTCCTGCTGACGCTGATGATCCTTAGGATGACGACACTCCTCTCGCTAATCTGGAGACATACGCAGCAGCAGCACCAATGTCACTTCAAGACGAACTCAAACTTACTTTGATTAGTATGAAGAGTTCGAGATCAACAGCCCAACAATCTAGATCTGGCAATATGAGCAACATTGAGGTTTTGATCAAGAAGAAAATGAATTATTTCGAGTCCAGTGGAAAGGTACATACCTTCAATTCACTTACAATGCGCAAATGACTATTGTGCCAACCAGCGTGGAATCTGAACGAGCTTTTTCAGCTGCTGGCTACCTTGTGTCCAATATCAGAAGCCGTTTATCAGACGACACAATACTTTAACTTTTTTACGAAGCTATTTCCAAAATAATGTTTAAACTTATGATGCTTATTGTACAAGAATATTGTTTATCGTGTGAACGTTATTATTTAAATTTAATTTGAAATATAAATTTATGTCTCATTTTATTCTTTGCTAATATATGTCTAACTAAAGGTAAGTATGTTAATAAACCATTTAAAATGTCCCAAAGAACTTGTTTGATTAGGTATAAATTTAAAACTCTAAAAAAAAGGTTGGTAGATCGAGGTATTAATTAGGTCTTTATTATACGATTGATAAGATATCTAAGTCCACCCTGCTGGATCCCGCAAATACCTGGATCCAGCGGTACTAAGATTGTTCAGTCCCGCAAATACCTGGATTGACATCGTCCTGCGGGATTGCATTCCCTAGTTACATGCAACTAATTATACTATGAATTTCAAAGTAATAATGATGATTCATAAAATCAATTAGTAAGGTATCAATATGTTCCTTACAACTCATTATGAGACAAATTAGAAAGGATTAACTAATTTTGTAAAAAAATAGTTAAAATAATTAAGAAAATATTTATTGTTTCTTGGGAAATAAACAAAAGAACATATTGTCATTAAAAACAATAAGAATGCAATAAAATTTCAATGAAAAAGTAAAATGAATCACCTAGTCAGTTGAAAAATGTAGTCAAAATAAAAAGTTTCCATTCTTTTGGCCACTACTGAATATCACGTGTTTGTGTCACCGACACAGTAACAACATAGTTCTCTATAAATAAGGGGGTTTGCTATCTCCATGGCTCTTCAATCTGTATGTTGAATGTTGCATCAGAACTTTTATGGAGGATAGCAAGGGTCAGAAATTTATTATTTATTTATTTATATTCACATACACGGCCTCTAAAAATATGGTAAAAATAAAACATAAAACTCGTATTAAACAACACAACAATTAAAAAGAAAAACAACACAATAATTCATTAAAATACAAAATCTATCACACAAATCGAAATATTCATAATATGTCCCATTCCGATTCGTCTAAATTTATCCGTCTGAATTTTAGTAGGTATATGAGAAATGTCAAAACGTTGACAATTCCGTAAGTATAGTATTTGAAGGATGTAAAAAGAACGTACTGAGAATGGATGCCAGCAAATCGAAGTTCAAATGGTGTTTCAAAAGAGTGAAAGCAGAACAGCGTACCAAATAAAATTAGAGAACAAATGGCTCAAGCAAGTAGACGAATATGTCTATTTGGGAAGCAACGGAACACCGGAATGGACGGATTGATAAGGAGATCGAAAGAAGAGTTATGGCAGGAAACAGAGGGAATGGAGCACTTAGACCAGTTATGAATGACCGCAACATATCAAAGGATGCTAAAGTTGCCATTGATAACGCTATCTTAGTGCCAACCTTGATGTATGCAAGTGAAACCTGGACATGGCAGAAGTCACATGAAAGCAGAATAAATGCAGTTTAAATGAGATCACTAAGATGAATGTGTAATAGAATTTAAGATGAAGATAGATGTCATTAATAGAATGAAAATGATGAATTCATTTCATTCATTAATTGGCCACATGGGGAGAATGAATGAGGAATGCCTGACGAAGAAAATATACAATGCGCATAGGAATGAAATGAGAAATCAGTGCCGGCCAAGAAAGGGATGGCATGACCATGTGAATGGTATTTTGAAAGACGAAAAGGTTAGAAGCGTGAAGAACAGATAAACATGTATAAGAAGATGTATGAATGTTGACGAGGCGATGATTGTGTGTCAAGATATGTGGCATTCAGTTTTCTCTGTCTACCATGTGAGGATCATGGCATTATGGTATGTATAAGAATCACATACATTAGGTATGAGAAATTTTATAAATATAATAAATTAGACAAATGATTTACTACAAAGAAGACAAATATTGAAAATAATATTTCTATATTGCCCTCATTCAGTATAACAAAAGCTGTTTTTCATTCAAATTTTGCTTATGAATGAAAGCATTTCTTTATAAACATTATTCTATTTGTATTTTACAAATATATATATTTAAAGTCACTCAAATTTAATGATTTATTATACACAGACTAATCTCCTGAGCTCGCAGTGCACAGTGACATAGATCTGTAAATGTGTGGGTGCGAGAGAGACTGCTCAATAGAGTCTGGTCAATCAAAGAACACTTTTAATATACAATACTAAACATAATATAGGAAAAAAAATTCACTTGATCTCTGAAGTGCTGCTTTAACTAATACCATGAAATATTTCTTTAGCTTTTGTTCATAATTTTAAGACAATTAACCAAAAATTCTAAAAGAAATTTTTCAAAAGCATACTTTGTGAAATATAAATTATATATAGTAATATGAAAGTTTTCTATGCATGACATGTTATGGCTGGTCTGGAAAAATATAGTTGTTTGTTACTCATGATGAACATACACAATATTATGATTTCAAAAATCAATATAAGTCTATACAAGTTGTTCTAAATTCAAACTTTAGATGGGAAATTAGTAATTGATGAATATTATTTGTTATGTTATTTTTTTATAAACAAAATTTCTTTATGTTACATTGAGAATACATGAATGTAATTCAATGTAAATAATGTCCTTTTTATATATTTTTTAAAACAACATAGTAAAACATCAAGTTTCCCAAGTAGAATAACTGCCGTTGAAATGAGGTCTCTCAGACAAATGTGTAATAAGACGATGTGTGATTAAATAAAAAAAAGTAAGCACAAGAACAGAATGTATGTTGGAAAAGGACGCCACATGCAAGATAAAAATATAATATATGTCCTGAAGTGGTTCGGCCACATAGAAAGAACAGATGAAGAACGGTTGACAAAAAAATTATACATGGCTAAAAGATGCGGAATAAGAGATAGAGTTCGGTCGAGAAAGATTCATTTAAATCCCATGAATGGAATCTGAAGTGTAGATAGTAGGAGAGTGTGCATGAGGCAATGTTTGGATTAAGTGAAGCGAGAAAAGTATATCAGGATAGGAAAGTATGGCGCTCGGTTCTCTCTGCCTACCTCAATATGAACAAGGCATGATAGTATGTATGTAAAAAAACACAAAATATTTATTTGTAACTACTATATTCCTAGAAAATAAACTCTCATGACGTCCGGTTTCTAAAAAAAACTGATAAAATAAACATTTTCCTAATATTCATATAAGATATTATGAAAAATGATGTAAAAGAGTAAAATTAAATAATAATTTAACATAAACAGAGAAAATTTCACAATAATAATGTTAATATATTACCTTTAGTCAGTATATATTATTATAAGGTCTTTGGTATATACCTAGTCAAAGATGTTCCATACTCAAATTTTGTATGGAAAATTTTCAGCGATTTTATAAAATGAGTTTGTTTATTTATTTTTTTATTTTATTATGAAAAGTTGATATTTCTTTAATGCCATTTTATGAAAGTGATGAGCCTTTTTACCTATTTGAAAATAAAAATTTCAAATTTTAAGTTTCCCGAGCTTGGGGTCACTTTGAAATATTTGACAGTTAAAAAAATTGAGAAGCACTATTCATATATCGTTCAAAATCTAATGGGATCTAAGTGAGCATAAGATATACAAATTTGCAAAATTTGAATAGAATCGAATGAGTACTTTAGTCTATAATCGATAAAGTAAAATGAACACGCCGTACATAGCACATAGCACACACACACAGATACATTGTGATGAAACTTTCAGAATACAATCTCAGCATGATACTAGTTGATAATCTGCAAAAAAAAAAATACCCTTAAAAATTGCGAAATCATAACTCCCCACTATATCACCTTGTGTTAGTGAGGAGTAAAAACCGGCTAACTGAGCCACGAAGACCGTACCTACATATATGTTGTTAAATCCATAATATATGAATTAATTTGGAGTATTATACTATACAGAAATTAATGCACTCTTACCTACAATCGTATTTTTAATAGTATTTTACACTTTTAAAGAACTGAGAAAAAAGATAATTCTATGACGTATGCAATACTGTATCGATTTTTTGAAAAACATTCATGTTAAAACTTTGAATATGTTACATAACTGGAATAATTTGTAAAATATTTTTAAAGTCATTATCAATGACATGTCGGCCTTCGTGGCTCAGATGGTTAGGTATCTGGTCCCGGGTTCGATTCCCGGTGGAGACATAGTTTTTAATTGTGTTGTCAGACTGGATCTATGAGACGAATAATATTGTAAGTCTCCAGAATGTAGCAAATTGTTATGAAGTGCGAGTTTAATTAATATTAGACATGTAAGTTGCCCGAGAAGTAACGAAAAATAAAAAAAATATATATATATTTTATCGAATATTTTTATTATTGCATATGCGCAAACATTGGATTTTTTTCCCTGTCGGGAGTCAAAGATATTTTTTAACAGATTTTTAATTATCTCAATAGAGACGAAGTTGGAATATTTACTGTAGGAGAACCGGGAAATCAAGGCACCTACAGGGCTTACGACCTGTCATCGGCTGGTTTACGTGATCACTTTATGCGCTTGCGCAACGTTCACCAATTATGCCTTTTAATGAGATCCCTATCAATTCAATTTTGAAAGTTCTATATATTGTAATACTGAAATTCTTTTCGCTTGAAAATAAGGAATTTTTACTACAGCCATCTATGGGTGAAATTATGAACAACAATCTTATTATTTTTATTTATTTTGTTGGAACGCCATCTATTGAGAAAAACCAATTCTCTCAATAGATGGCGTTCCAACAAAATAAATAAAAATAATAAGATTGTTGTTCATACAAATAAAGTGATCACGTAAACCAGCCGATGACAGGTCGTAAGCCCTGTAGGTGCCTTGATTTCCCGGTTCTCCTACAATAAATATTCCAACTTCGTCTCTATTGAGATAATTAAAAATCTGTTAAAAAATATATATTTTATGTTCAATATCGTCAAGAATCTACGAAAAAACTATATTTTCTCATATCTCCGAATTCCTTCCTCGTACTCAGGTGTTCGCAACCATTGACTTGAATCTCAGACAGAATTCACAATCATTTTATATTGGTCACGATTTTTGCCAACTGAAATACATATGTACATAGATATGTAGTGGGTACCTACCTTTACCTACCTACTGCGATGTCCGAACTATCTTATGTAGATATTACTATTCTGTTTCAGTATTTCTATGCAGTCAACAACTTCTGCTATGTATTTTTCACAAATGCACCAATTTACATATCTACAACGAATATTTTTATGTACGAAGGACAGCGCACAGTACCTACGTGCATACAATTGGAGAGAGAGAGAGAGAGAATATGTATATTTGTGTGAAAGAGAGATTTAGAAAGAGTCTGAGTGTGTGAGGTCGGTGTATACATACATATGTGTGTGCGTGTGAGTGAGGTCGGGTGTGCACGTGTATACATACATATTGTGTGCACGATAGACGAACATAATAATATTGACAGATTCATTAGTTGAGAAGAAAAAAAAATATTAAAAAATAAAAGGGTGGTTGGGAAAAAAATATGTACCTAGTTGTTATAATGTCACCTAGTTGTTAGTACCTAGTTGTTATAATGTCACCTAGTTGTTAGTACCTAGTTGTTATAATGTCACAATGTTAGATTTAAGTACCTAGTTGTTATAATGTCACCTAGTTGTTAGTACCTAGTTGTTATAATGTCACAATGTTAGATTTAAGTACCTAGTTGTTATAATGTCACCTAGTTGTTAGTACCTAGTTGTTATAATGTCACAATGTTAGATTTAAGTACCTAGTTGTTATAATGTCACCTAGTTGTTAGTACCTAGTTGTTATAATGTCACAATGTTAAATTTAAGTACCTAGTTGTTATAATGTCACCTAGTTGTTAGTACCTAGTTGTTATAATGTCACAATGTTAGATTTAAGTACCTAGTTGTTATAATGTCACCTAGTTGTTAGTACCTAGTTGTTATAATGTCACAATGTTAGATTTAAGTACCTAGTTGTTATAATGTCACCTAGTTGTTAGTACCTAGTTGTTATAATGTCACAATGTTAGATTTAAGTTTCTTTTGAATGCCATAATATGTGAATCAAAAAATATGTCATGTCGGCAAGAGATGAATAATTTTTTCATTTCGTTAATCTGAGCGTTTTTGAAAGCATTTGTTTTACAATTTTTGGAGAATAAAAGTGACGTAGTAGATGTATTAAATTTAATACTAGTTCCATGTAACACATGAGATCCAACTGTCGCTAGCGATAGTATGTATAGCTGAAGAATAAGAATCAAACTTCTTCTTCTTCTTCTTTCTCAGCCATCTCTCCTCTGCTGGATGTAGGCCTCTTCTTAAAGCTTCCACTCGTCTTTTTTCTGGGCTTTTCGAACCCATCCGCTTCCAGCGACAGGGACAATATCATCGGCCCACCTTTTCTGGGGCCGGCCTATTCCCCTTTTCATATCCCATGGTCTCCAATTAAGAATTCTGGGTGCCCATCTGTCCGTACCCTGTCTGGCAACATGACCTGCCCATTGCCATTTAAGTTTTGCAACTCGATCCATGACATCAACAACTTTTGTCTGGCGTCTGATTTCTTCATTTAGAATCAAACTATAAATCCATAAATCCAAATTATTGAAAATTTTAACACATGTTGGTATGTATGTCAAGATAGAACAGTATGGAGTTCAGTCCTCTTTTCCTACCCGGAATATGAAAAAAGCATGATGGTTCTATATGTATATTTGGAGATTACATAAGTATTAAACTATAAAGTCTTCTTAGATATTGTGTATAGGCGACTGCCATACATATTGTATGAAGCGATGTCGTCACTAAATACAATTTTTATAAAAATTGCTAAATAAAAATTTAGATGATACAATGTGAATATATTTTATAGAAAATTAAATTATTTAGTTGGGGTGTTTCGGCTTTTTTCGATATTTTTAAAAACTTTGGAAATAAAGGCAGTTAAACACATAAATTTATCATAAAAAAATATTTTTCTTAATAAAAAAAATTGAGAATCTCTGGAATATTTTTGAAAAAATAATTTGAGATTTTGTATTTATCTAAGTTTATACACATTTTCAGCGTTTTAGCTTTTATGGTTTCTGAGATATATGTAAAAATAGAGTAAAATTTCAAAAGTTGATAACCCCTGCCTGAAACGAAAATTAAAAATTCTGAGTACACAAATTTTGTAGGCCTATAACTATTTATATATCCTGAAATTTTGGGCTATGTAAATTGAGCCGATCAAAAGTTATAAGGGACGGACGGACACACACACACAGACACGAAATGTTCTACTCTGAATTCTGAGTAAATCCATATATATAGAACATATATGCTGCGATGCCTCTGTTGGTGTTTTTTGACTTCAAAATTGGAAAAACCGTGAAAAAAGTAGACCCTGCATACAATTCTCGCATATTATGTATCCTGGCTTGAAACATTGTCGATATTTTAACAGAACAAAGTTCTCTCGAACAAATCGACAGTTGGATTAGTAAGTATTTTAATACTGATATTATAATACCGTTTTGAAATCAAATAAATATTGTAGAACTTCATTATAAATTGATTTATTATAGCGATAGTCACATCATAAAGATTCTACAGTAAAATTCATCAGGTTAAAATTTAATAGACCAGTTGAAAAAACATTTTACTTCATTATTTTACACCTCATTTTTTTACCAGTTTGAGTTGCATATTACATATAAAATCCAACTGTCGAAGGCGATAGTATGTATAGTTGAAAAATACGTACCAAACTATTAATCCTTAAACTCAAATTATTGAATATTTAAGGATATTTTGTTTTTGAGATATATGAAAAACTGTAATTAATTTTTTTATGATATCATCCATGAATGTTTTTTGACTACATATTTAAAAACCATGAAAAATGTAAACCTGCCCATCTCGCAGACCTTGGCTAGAAATTATGTTGATCTGTGTGGATAAATAAATTATCTTGAACAAAGCGATATTTGGAAAAGATAAACAATAATGGGAACTTGAATTTATTATTTTTGGAAGGAGCAAAAAAATAATTAATTATGAATTAATTAAATATTTTTTATCGAAAATAATAATTTGATTTTTGTTGATGTAAATATTATTGGAATTATAAAAATCTTCACTCTCCTCAAACAAGCTCTCCTCAAACCAGGTCTCGAAATTTTCGGTATTGTTCCTAACAATTAATTACCGCCAATATTAGTTAATCCTATTGATAAGTTTCTTGGAATCGAATTAAATATTTATATACCTACAGGTATATGTACAATATCACAATTAAGAGGTAACGGGAAAATTTAATCGATAAAGTAATCAAAAGCTTTAATTGGAAAGGAGGGCAGGTGTCTGAGGGGGGCTGGGGGGAGATCCTTGATTAATAATTTTCAGATTAATATATTATATGAAGTTGAAGATAAAGAAAAAAAATTTTTTTAAATTTTCTTGTGGCACACGTATAAAAAAGTTAGAAGCAATCTTGCCATTTCATAAATAGGTTTTGTCGTTTTATTTCCGGTGGAAACACAGTTTTTAATTATATTTTCTGTCTGATCCAGATTAATTATTGAGACGATAAATATCTCCATCCACCCAATAACAAGTCCGGATGTGGCAACATGTTATTGGGTGCGTGTTAAATTAATATTTGACATCATACCCGTGAAGCAATAGAAATAAAATAAACATAACATTAATAAACGCAAAGTTGAAAGAAATTGCCATATGGTAATAAACTCAACACTTCCGCAGGGTGCAAGGAAGTTTCTATTATTATTCTTTTAGAATAATAATAATACATTGTTATTATATTTATATAATTAGTCAATAATCTTAGAGAATGCACATTATCCAACTGTCGTGTCGATTTGTTCAAGAGAACTTTGTTCTCTTAACATATCGACAAAGTATTAAGCCAAGACCCGCGTACCTATAAGGAATACTAGGAACATTTTGTATGGCGTAGTGGACTTTTTGCATGCTAAAAAAACCAAGATGGAGGTTCGCAGCCCCTCACACCAGTCTCATCTCACCTAAAAAGGTAAACATTCAGAATGGGTAGTGAACCTCATTGCTAAACTATGCGAGATGTTTAAAAAAATGAATGTCCTTGTATGAAGTAAATATTATGCATCCTCATACATTCCCTAAACAAAACATTAATGCTTGTGCTGTAGGTGAACGTAATCGGCCATGGCAGGATTCGAACGCTAACCGCTCTGCCACCACCCATCTTTTGTGCTGTTGTATTTTCGATTACCCGGCTCTGACACTCAAAAACAATAATAGAGAAGAGTGGATGCACTATCCTAAGCCGGTGCCACACAGCAATGCATATTTGACAAGCAGTGAACAACCCGAAAAATTAAACAAAACATCTATGTATATTATATTCTATGTATAGTACATCTATGTTTATTATATTCTATGTATATAACATATATGTACATATATTATATTCTATGTATATTATATTCTATGTACATTACATCTATGTATATTATATTCTATGTATAGTACATCTATGTTTATTATATTCTATGTATATTACATCTATGTATATTATATTCTATGTATATTACAGTTGATCAACAGAAATCATAAAACTTACAATATTTCCTCCCTATTTAATATTGATCTACATAGTATTGAAGATGAATAATAATAATGTAGGTACCTACTTACCTAATGTTATTTGTCACCGATATAATTATAAGATCAAGGAATGACACGATTTCTGTTTGTTTATGTACAAACTTGTTTAATTATTACATAACGTTATCTGCTCCACCTTCTCACTTACTCTGGGTACTTACTTTCTTACCTTCTCTTCCTGCTTGTCCCGTCTTAATTAAAGAAATAAATGAAGACAATAATAATTTACGAAGCGTTTCTATCTCATTCCTTCAATCATTCTAATCACGTTCCAACATTTCTTCTTTCTGTGAAATTATATTCATCACCGTCTGATTCCGAGAATTATTTATAAAGATTAAACCGAGGAAATATTATAGATATATAACTATCAGACAGAGAGCTGTAAAGAACTAACGAGAAAATACTATCAATTTCAAAATTTGTTTATTAAGATTCAATGCCTTTGATTGTTTTGTTTGATATAAGATAATTTCAAACAAATTGATTGATTTAAAACAATGACAATAGTTTTATAAGGTCTGATTTTAATGATCGCTCGATTTGAATGAAGCTAGTAAATGCTCTAACAAGGCGAAATAGGCCTATCGCCCATAATAAAATTCACGTAGAATCAAAAAGTGGTTTACTTTTAATTATAGACATAACTTAGGTATGATTTTGTTTTAATAATTTGAGATTGAAAATCGGCAGGACGGGCATTGCACTGGTTAAATCAGAGATGGAGTTCGAACCCAATCCTAGATGTCTCGACCGATCGTTTATAGCACAAGCATTTATTAAATTAATTAAGGGAATGTATGATGACGATGCTTCCCCTCCACTCCCGTATTAAAATTTAATATAATATCTTGTAATACATATATGTTAGAACACTTTAATAATTGACACTATAAAAATATCATTATATATTTGAATATTTTTTGTTACCGTTGAATTCTATTAAATTAATAAATAAAAAAAATATATAGGTATATATAATCATAATAAACACTTCCTTACACCCTGGGTTTGTGGCGAGTTGATTGCCATGTGGCAAGTTTTTTCAATAACATAACATTATTTTTACTTTTGGCAAGTTGGCACTTAGTTAATTTTTAAAAAAACGGCATTACTGATCTAGGACAATGATTAGTATAAAAGAAAAAACGGCATTACTGATCTAGGACAATGATTAGTATAAAAGAAAAAACGGCGTTACTGATCTAGGACAATGATTAGTATAAAAGAAAAAACGGCATTACTGATCTAGGACAATGAATAGTATAAAAGAAAAAACGGCATTACTGATCTAGGACAATGATTAGTATAAAAGAAAAAACGGCATTACTGATCTAGGACAATGATTAGTATAAAAGAAAAATGTGAATGTTTTTTCACATTTTTCTGCTATTATAAATTATTAAAGAGAGAACATTCGTTTGAATTTTAAATGATCATTCGAGGGTTTACCTATTTTATTGCTGAACTGATTACAATAGAGTTCACATTCACTTTGATTGAATCTAGGCATCTAGGAATCTAGGGCAGAAGTTCTTTATTCTTATGCACATTGGAAAAATATATTTTTTAAAGAATAAAAAAAAATGTGGTTGATGTTGATGTTTTGCAGTTATCAGACTTTTGATTCACAATTATTGTATAAGATTCCGTGCCGTGTTTCATAATTTTACTGTGAATATACACTAGGTACAATGAGTATCTATGTAATATCATAGTAAAATATAGGTATGAAATATATTATAAACGTCAAATGAACTCACTGTATTCAAACTGCAGTGTTATAGAATCAATAACAAAGCATGACAATGCATAACAAGGGTGTTTAATTTTAAATTATGACAAGACATAGCAGGGGTTTAGGACTGAAGAATAATACCTTGTGTTTAATGACCATTCATAGTCTGATGTTTTTTTTCAAAGAAATCTAGTTCAAAGAAAATTTTTATTCTGTTTTGTTTATTCATATTTTTGTTCATTATATTTCCATCGTACAAACCAGTGAACAAACCTTTAACGTATATCAAAAGAATTCCTAATGAGGTGATGCAAATATAATATTGATAGAAAAAAACAATCGACTAGTTTGCTATTAAATTATTTTATTTCGTTAGTTACCTAATACTAGATGAGAAATAGATCTAAAACATACAGTTAAAAATCATTGTAATTTTCCGCTATTTAATAAGAGTGGTGAGTTTGCGTTTCAAATCCTTTGGACATAATGTGTCTAAGTCACGCAAAATTGAATTAAAACCTTAAAATAAAAATGTGGTTTAAAGCCTTTGACCAAAACAGAAAAAATGATACCTACAGACAACGTCCAATCACTAAGGTGGGTGTATCTACAACTGTTGCTATCTGAAAAGAATTTTGGAAAAATAACAACGTGAAAACCTTCGCTGAAGTCACGTGGTATTATCACGTTAAAGTCCCACGTGATAATAAATTGATAATTTTCTTCTTTCCGTTTTTATTACCGACTTGTTTGTAACACATAGCGATACTTTTTGTTTCTATGTCTTGTGAAAGAAAATATGTTTCAGTCTGCTTGAACATATAAACAGAGAGAATATAAAAATCGATAGATAGTATAAATTAATGTTAGAACCAATAATGGATTCATCAAAATAAAAATAATATTTCGAAGTCACCATTTTATCAATAATTCATTTATTTATTTTATTTCAAACGCCCTAAAAGGGCTTTTATATAATTATAAAATTAACATAGGTATAGATTTATGAACCACGAAGTATACATAAAAACCTACATAAAAATAACAAGAAAAAAAAAAGAACCCAGAAGTTATTCGACCTTTAGAAGTCTCTCTTTATATTCTTTATATTATATTTATATGACGGAATTATTAAGCAATCTATACACTTTCGCTTTTACAATTGTTAAAATCAGAATTTCCTTGTTTTTTTTTTGTTTTTATAATATTATAATGTTTTACTGTCTTATATTAATTGATCCACATTTTACTTTATAATAATCTTTTTACTTATAATATGTGATTATTTTGGTATAGAGATGTAATATGATAAATAAATGAAAGAAAGCTTTTGAGTCCCTATAAGTGAACCATTTGACATAAGGTTCGGCGTCCATCAAGGCTCAGCCCTGAGCCCATTGTTGTTCAACCTAATGATGGAGTACCTTACAACAGGCATCTAGAGACAGTCACTCAGGAACGTAATATTTATGCTGCTTGTAGTTCTCACGAGTGGGTTAATGGAAGACCTCTAACTACCTTGGAAGACTGGCGAGACTAAATCGATTGGCCTTAAAATAAGCCACCCAAAACCCGAATACATGCCGTCTCTACTCTGGACAGCCTAAGGTGAGCCGAAACTATCACTCAAAGAATCACCATTGCCACAAACCGACAGCTTGTCGAGGATGACGTGGCGCATGGCATCATCATGAAGTGAGGTCGTTGTACTCTGTGATCGTTGAATGTTCATCAAAATACATGGTCCGGTTTATAAAACCGTCATTAGACCTGCTCTGACTTATGCCGCCGAAGGATGGGCTCTGAAAAAGAGCAAAACACAGCTGAAATGGGTGGGGGGCGTCACTATGATGGACAAAGTGCGGAATGTCCATGACTGAGGAAACTTGACATGGCTCCGATCACCGATGATTTGTTCGAGATCTGATTGAGATGGTGCGGATGCGTCATTAGGCGTCCAGATGACAATATGATACGTGGATCGATGGGCTTCCAAGTGCAGGCCAGAAGACCAGACAGGTCTTCCATACAGTCACAAATAATGAACTTTGGGAAGTCGCATTAAATTAGATTGAATATAAGTAAAGTAAAGAGTAAAGTGTTGACCACAACTCATTTGTTTTTTTATACACTTTCATGTGAATAAAGTATGTATAATAAAACGGACCATGGAAAATGGTTACATTACCTGTTTTGTGAAGTTGGTTTACAAAATTTAATCGAGATTGGAACATGGGAAATGGTTTTAAATCCAATTGAATTTAAGCGTTAAAATGAGTTTAGTGTTGGCCACAACCCATTTGTTTTGCTATACACTGGATTTTTTATAAAAAATCAAAACGATTGGACCATGAAAAATGCTTAAAATGTCATTAAATATAAGTGTTGGAATGAGTTTTGTGTTGGACACTACCCATCCGTATTTATAAATCGTCTTTGGAAGCGTCGAAAGCATTTGTTTTTTTATGTATACTTTCATTGGAAGCAAGTGAGTATAAAAAATAAAAAATATTGGACCATGCGAAATGATTTAAAATGTAATCAAATATGTGTAAGTGCTGTAAGGAAATAAGTGTTGGCCACAACGCACTTGTTTTTATAAATCCTCATCAGAAGCGTGCAAACGCGACTCCCATTCACTGGTATTGCTCAATGCTGAGCATCGTCAGAATGGTGAACAATAATGATGAAGACCATAGATTCGAAACGGGAATACGAATAAAAGAGAAAGAAGGGATAATACCAAGATATAATAAAATATCCAAAATAAAGACATTAAGGTTTATAAGTATGTAGGTACAAAAATATATTGAATACATAAGCAATATATTCGGCCTTCGTGGCTCAGTTGGTTGGATATCTGACTGCTGATCCAAGGGTCCCGGGTTCGATTCCCGGTGGAGACACAGTTTTTGAAATTGTGTTTTCAGTCTGGATCTGTGAGACGATAAATATCGTAAGTCTCCAGAATGTGGCAACTTGTTATTGGGTGCGTGTTAAATAATTATTTGACATAGTACCTGTTAGTTGCCCGAGAAGCTACATAAATAAATAAATAAATAAATAAATAAGCAAAGAGAAAAAAAGGAAAACTTGAAAATATATTTAATTCCTTCTATATCCTTCCGTAACCTCCTTTTCCTCATTGCTATGATCAGTGTTATTTTTATTATTCTTTTTTTTTAAACTCTCTTTTCATTTTTTTTTTCTCTTTGTATTTTTTTATATTTCTTACTATTTTATGTTATTTTTATCAATTTATTCCTCACTAAATTAGTATTGTACCAATTTAACTTAGAGACTTCACGTTGCTCGGGTTGGATGGAAGAAATTGCCTTATGGCAATAAACCTGCCTTTGTACACATGTACATAAATTATATAAATGTGTACAATTTATTTACATAAATTATATAAATAAATAAATGAATAAATAATTCGTGTGACTTCTGACATTTACTTCTTTCTTCTTTCCCCTTAGCGCTATTGTCCCGTTTATATGTATCTGGGTACGCTTTGACCATGATCCTGGAATTGGCGAGTCTGGTTATTACATTGAAGCGACTGCCATCTGACCTTCGTAACCCTTAGAAAGGGGTATCAGACAAATTGGAGCATGGCTACATATAGCTAGTGATAACAATTCGCACATAGATTTTATTAAAAATCCAGAGGTGCGTGCCTCGCCCAGATTCGAACGGTCGACCTCAAGCATGTGACGAGATGATATTACCGCTGGGCTATCACCGCTCTGACTTCTGACATTTACATAAACAAATATTTGCTCATGAAAAAGTTATAATTAATTGCATTAATTAATAACTCAGAATGGGTAATTCTCAATAGATGATGTTAGTAATTAATTTCTACTCTGTGTAGGTATTTTTTTCAGAAAGAAAAACATTGAAATTAAACGAAATAATGACTATATTTCCTTGAAAATTTATGATATTCGTGTAAATATGTACACAATTCTGATGTTAAAATAAACAAATGATTCGTCACGATAAAACAGGTACATAATTTGATATTTAATTTCTTGAAAAAAATATACGAAAATTGTATATTGATACTCGGCGGAAAAAAATTCCAAATATATACATTATACATGCATACATTTAAATATACATATTACTTACTAAAATATTATGGTAGGGATTAAGTTATAAACCGATTACGTACCTGTTCGTCTACATATATTGATGTTCGGAATATATTTTTGTGGTATGTCTTGTATGTATATTCTTCTACTTACTTTTTCTGTTGAGATATTCAAATAAAATATTATGGCTCCGACTACCCCTGGAGGAAAATTCTGTTAGTACCACTCATAAAAATGTTTAGTAGTTGTTTGGGCAAAGTGTTGAGCTGGATACTTTAGTTACATATAGATACCTTTATATATACATACCATACATTACACAAACTGCGTATATGTACCTCTTCACTCAAGGATTCATTCATAGCTGTACTACTACAAAACTATGATATGAGAAATAGATAGAGCGGTTAGCGCGCTGGGTTTGTAATCCAGTGGTCGCGAGTTCGAATCCTGCCTCGACCGATTTCGTTCACCTATAGTACAACCATTTATGCTTATTTTAGGAAACGTAGGAAGATGTATATGTACTTGTTTAACAAGGACATATTCATTTAAAAAAAAAAACTTATATTCATAATGAATTGGTACCTACCACGAAATATGTAGATACACATTGCACTCAAGTCCTACACTATTTTGCCGACCGCCGCGGGCGCCGTGGCACAGTTGGTAAGCCGTTCGGTTTCTGTGGGGGCGTCCTGGGTTCGATTCCCAGCAGCCCATCATTTCTCACGCAAAAATTGCTTCTCTGGGCTGGAAACACTGGTAAATTGGAAGAAATTGCCATACGGCAATAGACTCACCACTTGTGCAGGATGCAAGAAAGTGTTCATAATAATATTTTTTTTTTTATTAATTTTAAATCAGGTAAGGACATAGCTGTGAATCAAGCTTTCAGTCTGTACTTGTGAGTCAGAGCAGTTAGCGCGCTGGGTTATTTCAAACTTCTAATAGCTTCAATAACAAATTACCACATTCTGGAGACTAACGATCGTCTCAGAGATCCAGACTGAAAACACAATTAAAAACTGTGCCACCACCGGGAATCGAACCCGTGACATTTGGATCAGCAGTCAGATATCTTACTAACTGTGAAAAATCCATTGGTTGCGAGTTTGAATTATGCCACGACCGATTTGGTTCGCCTATACCACAAGCATTTATGTACATATGCTTAATTTAGGGGATGCATGAGCATAGCATGTATGAATATTTCCTTGAAACAGGAAAATATTATTCATTCTTTTAAAAAATGAGTGGGTTGTGTCCAACGCTAAACTCCTCACTACCATGTCACTCCGCCAAGTATTTGACTATATGTACCTACACAAAATAGTTTAGACCATTAAGGTCTCAAAATATTATAATAGTTTACCACCAAACATAAAAGAAACCACAAGTCTTGTCACCTTTCGTAGACAAGGTGCTGAATACATAGTTAAAAAATATTAATGTTCTCCATATTTTTACATGTTATTTTAATTGATTGTCATACTTTGTACCATACTTATTTGTTCAAAAACATAATTATTTTTTATATTTTTTTGTTTAAACTAAATGCATTATTTTTAATACATGTTTTTACGTCAAAATAAAAGTTAATTATTAGGTACTATTACTATAGTACACATTACATACATACAGATACATTGTGATGAAACTTTCAGAATACAATCTCAGCATGAAACTAGTTGATAATTTGTAATAAAAAAAATAATCTCAAATATTGCGAATTCATAACTCTCAACTATATCTCCTTGGAGTAGTGAGGAGTAACTTGTGTAGCTTTATGTCAATGGATGTATAGGTACCTATTACGACAGAAAATATTATATTTACCAAAAACAGACTTAACAATATAGCCAAATAACAATTAAATAAAAATATATATAAACAATCTTGACAAACTACCACATGAGAGTAAGCATTAAGTTCTTTATTTCAAAGATCTATCTATTAAAGATTTTTTCGCTATTTCCACCACCACCCGCTCTGCATATGGTGACTGTAAACGGCCCCTTCATAGAACGCTAAGTGAACGACAAGAAAAAAAAATGCATAGCACGAAAAGTATCTCATGGAGCCCTCTAGATTAGCAATTTCGGCACCATAGTGCAAAAGAACAATCGAAGAATGTGAATGGAGGATTAACACTCGTGGACTTCAGATCTTTTATGTGAGAAATATCAAGGGAATGACTAAGATCTCTGTAAAAAATTAACCTTCTGGGAATCTAACAATGGTAAGGCACCATAACTATAACAAAACGTACTTTAAAGGATTTAAAATTGTTCTTCGAGATCACAAAATCCGCGTGACCAATGGAACCTTGAATCTATTAAAGATGTATCTGTTGAGGGTCACGGGGAAAAAAATTCAAACGTTACTTTTTATCCTGATAATATAGCCTCAATGAAAAAATATGTGCCGGGGCCAAAGCATCTTGAAACAGTTAGGTACACTATAATTATATAATTCAATTAAAAAAAAATCTAATGGAAAATTCAATCAAATCAACGCTAAGTTAATCCCTCCGATTTTTAATACTTTTTTATATATTTAAATTTCCTCACTCATATTGTTTGATAATTATAAATTCACTTAACTCTCAATTTCTCGTCGATGGAGATATTGGTATTAAAACGACTTAAACTTTACTTCAGCAACACAAAATTGTAAATTTGAATGTCAACATTTACTTTTAATTTAAAAGTATCGGAATTTTGGCGACCTGTGGACTTATAATATCATCTAGAGTGTTATTATTTGATAGGTAGGTACGTACTTTCATTTTATGTTTAATCAAAACTTCTGGCCACAGGAAAATCAATTTCCGTTACAATATAAAAACCAACACTGATATCAAACTTTACACAGAATAATGTGAAATAGTGAGAAATGGTTATACCTATCTCATGTTATAACCATTGATGGTTACAACTAAGGTTACTTATGTACCTACACACCCGGTGTATGAATAGTTATTCTACTTGAAGTCGGTAATTTATATAAAAATCCTTATTACAAGTATAATAATATATGATGTAGGTACAATATAACTTGATACAGTAGTAAATAAAATGTATAACACAACAATTAAGTAAAACGTCAAAAGTTTATTTCATCAGTGTACCATTTACTTCATTACTCTACTAGGCTATGCCTGTTCCAGAGTAGCGTTAGATAAATCAGTTGTATTATTTTTTATTCGTCATAGTGTTAGTTAATTTTTATAAGGTTTAGTGGTAGGTTGAAGTGAGACAGAAGTGAAGTGAGACAGAATTGCAAGTGTACGTATTAGTGTTGTGTGAAATATTGTTCGATCTAAAAAGGGTTAATGCTTATAGGTATAATTTTGTAAGACAATTATGTTTTTATATTAAGTATATATTCAGTTTCATTCCTTCCTTTGGTCATTAAACAGTTGTTTGCTTAAGCTTTTAATTTGATATGTGAGTAGGTTATTATGGATGAAAGTCAGTTTTAAAGAGGCTATCCCCAACTACGCGTTATTTTTCTGATCATATGTTGTCAATTACACAAACTAGGTGTCTGAATATTAGTTGTACTTGTAGTAGGTACCTTGTTGTATCTGTAAAGTAACTGCATTTGTAGAACATGTGTTCGAATAGTAATTATTGTAGTCACTTGTAAGTGTAATTGTGTTTGAATAGTAGTTGTTCTCACTTATTTATAATTGTGCCCGAAGAGTACTTGTTAGTGTAATTGTGTCCGAATAGTTATTGTACTCACTTGTTAGTGTAATTGTGTCCGAATATTAATTGTAGTTACTCACTACTCACTTGTTAGTGTAATTGTGTCCGAATAGTAATTGTACTCACTTGTTAGTGTAATTGTGTCCGAATATTAATTGTAGTTACTCACTACTCACTTGTTAGTGTAATTGTGTCCGAATATGTCCAATATTCATTTGTTATTAATAAAAATAAAAAAAAGTCTTCGCAGATTTTAAACCATTTCTTTCGTATTGGCAGTCACGTGACACTTCCAACTGTCACTTCCATACATCGAGTTCTCTTTTCTTGTTTTTATTCACGTTTTCTAGTGGGGGGGGACGCCTACATTGCCAACGGCATGCCTGCTAAATACTTCGGTAGGTGAATAATATTATATAACCAAGCATTTTTGGCAAAAAAATCAGTTAAATGAATTTACAAAATGAAAATGTCTATTTAGATGTGATATTATCACAAGATGACTATAAATTTTCTTTGAACCCATATTTTCCAAATATTTTTTATTAGAGATGCTTCATGAATTTTAAATTATAATTTTCTATAAATGTGTGAGAGACAAAGTAAATCGAGTCGTTCCTTATACGGATTTTTACTAATTGTGAATATTGAATTAGGTATGTCTTAAATCATTACTAATCTACTATCCACAGTTACTGTTTCCACATATGTATTTTCCTTGTATCAGGACGACCGTTTTGGCTGACCAGGCCCTTGTCAACTGGTTACTTCTCCAAGAGAACTTGAAAGTAGTGAGGAAAAAAATTGTATTATACGACAGTGTTATATGAAATAAACCAAAAATGGTAAATTATTGTTCGATTTAACGAAAATTGTATTTGAAAAAATAAACAAGAAAATTTAAATAAAATAACAAGATAATTGTAAGAGACGATCAAGTGACATAGGTTTGTTAAAAAATCGATAATTGTAGGTCAAGAGATATTATTTTCATTCTAAATATTTTTCAATGTTCATTTATTTTACTTCATTATTATATGTACCTACATTGACAGATAAAGTGTTCTTTTAACCGATATTAAATAAATAAAAAAATCAGAACACACTTTTCAAAGTTTCAAAGTCAATGTAAAATACATTATGGCAAACACAGTTGTTGTAGTTGTTTAATACACAAATTGTGAAAGTTATAGAACTCTTAACTGTATGGGAATTTAGTGATAAATTATTTCCTAAATTCCAGTACGCCAAGATACATACAGTTAAAAAAAAGCGTATTTATTTACATATTTACATATTATTTTTCGGGCAACTAACAGGTACTATGTCAAATATTGATTTAACACGCACCCAATAACAAGTTGCCACATTCTGGAGACTTACGATATTAATCGTCTCACAGATCCAGACTGAAAACACAATTAAAAACTGTGTCTCCACCGGGAATCGAACCCGGGACCTTTGGATCAGTAGTCAGATACCCAACCAACTGAGCCACAAAGGCCGACAAATTATTATTATAAAGCATAACACTAAAATGTAATTAATATTTAGTTCGTGGTATTCTGTTGTGTCTTCCTACCGCGAATATGAAAACTGTAGGATGATTTGATCACAAATGATTCACAGATTTATTTATGTAGATTTTGATCCAAAGCATCGTCGAATATTTTTTTTAATATTTATTTTTCTAATCTAAAAATTATTAGGGCTTTAGAATTTCAGAATATGTACGTGCATATAATAATAAAAAGGGTAATTTTTTTACAACCAATTTGGATGCGAAAATATTTAAGAGTAGATGTGTGTATGTGTATGTGTATAAGTAGGTAGGTATATCTATAAAATAAAGATAAATTTTTCCCAGCGATAAAAATTGAACAGGCTCAGCGCCATATTGTTGAGAGAAATCAGTGTCCTTAACATTCTTCTCATATGAAAAAAAAAATATTGAAAAACTTGAAAGTCATTGATATTCATACCGCGTCATACACTTCCCAAACGCTTTCCCAAATGACATTTGGAATATTTTATAAAACACCCATTATGTAAATAGCCATTAGCGACTTTTTGTTAGAGAATTTAAATTCAGCAGGCACCCCTCACCCTCACCCTATAGGTACTGTGTGTATAGCAAAGTGATATGTTTATTATTTCAGCTTCGTGTATCAGACACCATCTCGTGAAAAACTATCAAAGCAAAATCTCACGAATTAACAGTATTTTTTTTAAATCAATAAATAATCCTACTGGAATTTATTATAAATATGATATTTATTTATTAAGTTCGATTCCATATAAATTTGGTACATCTTTGGGTGTTGAAAAAATATCAAATTGAAGCTGAAACGCCATGGAGATTTCAAGGTCAACACGTCCCTTCCTCATTTTCATCCAAAGAACCAATAGCGACAAAATGAATGAATGTTGGTCTTCGTGATACTTGAGCTAAAGGTTCCGGGTTCGATTCCCGGCGGAGACTCAGTTTTAAATTTATTGTGTTAAATGTCTCAATTGGGTACATTTAAATTTAATATTAGACTTGTAAATTTCCAGAGAAGCAATTATAATTAAGAAATATGTTTGAAAGAGTTATAATTAGAGACAGAAATCTGTTAAGAATGTTCTAGTTTGACAAATTTTACCAGTTTACTTCTTATGGGTGTGATATTTTCATTAGTAAAATTTATCACAGTATATACAGTGCATTGTCTTTTATAACTAATAGATAACAAATACTACAAATATGTTTTCATTGTATGTTTAGAAGCTAAACTAGCCATTAAACTTTTTGTCAATTACCGAATAAAAGAAGGTAAGATTCAATTAAGTCGATACTTTTTCCTGCAAAACTCAATAAGTGAAAGGCTGGTCTGTGTTAGAATATATTTTCAAAGGGCATCGGTTCGACTCAGGGTATATTATAAGTATACAGAAGAGGAAAGTATATGAAGACAAAAGTTCTCTTGCCTTCAAAGGAAAAGAGATTTAAAGAATAAATTACTTTGCTACGAACACAGAAACGTTTGGCAATAAATTGATTACTTCATTGTATGGAAATGCCTTGTCAATCGAATAAGTCCTTTTCACAGTAGATTATACATTTTCAGGTAATTCGATAATGCCTTTCATTTTAAATCGTTATTTCTTCTTTAATCTCTGCGAAGCAAAAAATAATATTCCGAATTGATCTCACACAGTAAAATGAGAAAAATTAAATTACTTCCGAACATTCAAAAATGATGGTTATTGGAAATCGATTTCAAATTAATACGGTAGGTAGGTATAAAAATGTTTATTTATCAGATTTGAAGTCACAAAGGAAAGCAGTCTTATATTTTGTACTGTATTATTCGAAACAACTCGAATAAAAAATAATATGATAAAGTTATGCCTTAATTCAAAAATGCCACGTACCTATAGCAAAGACAGCATTGAAAATACTAAAACATCTCGTTAAAAAATAATGTGTTCAAAATAAAGAAACTACATAGCTCAAAATATATTATTTATTTGAAATATTTGCCGAAATACCTAAGTGTTTATATGATGTGCTCAAAGCAAAATAAAAAGCGGTCTTATTCTTTATGAAAGGCAGTAAAAAAAAAAGAAAATATACTTTATATTGTCCAGCGAAGCCTACCTAAATAAGGAAAAATCAAAAAGGTATTCTGTATCGGTTAAAAGCAAATAGAACACAAAGGTTCACGAATCCTAATTTTCATGTGCTTTGTAAGATAATACAATGAAGGAATACGAGAGGAAAGAGAGACCAGGGGTCATGATATGGCCACTACTATATCTTACTCTCTCTATGGATATATATGGCAAACTCAATTTAGGTACTGAAAACCTATTTTGAGATACGATCGCTCCTTACAGAGTGCTGAACGCACACCTACACTGTGCTTTGCTATGCTCTAGATACTATCTACATCCACATATCTCATGCTATCCTGTCTACACCTCTTTCCAATCTTACCTTACTTCTACTATGCTACCTACGCCATTCCATATCACACGATACAGACACTTAGGGGATATTTCTGTCTAATCTTATTTTAAATCATCCCAAGTAGGAGAAATTTATTACATAGTAGTATCTATAAAACTAAAATTACAAATATAGAGTATTTAAATATCATATTTTGACATATTTTTTTGCTATTTTGTTTTATGGCTTTTTTATGCATGTATATTAAAATAAATTGGTATAAAATATAGACAAATAAAAAATCTCAAAATTTGTTTTATTGAAAAAAAATATATTTTTTTATGGTAAATTTATTTCTTTATTTTACTTCTCGGGCAACTAACAGGTACTATGTCAAATATTAATAAAGTTACACGCACCCAATAACAAGTTGCCACATTCTGGAGACTTACGATATTAATCGTCTCACAGATCCAGACTGAAAACACAATATTAGACTGTGTCTCCACCGGGAATCGAACCCGGGACCTTTGGATCAGCAGTCAGATACCTAACCAACTGAGCCATGAAGGCCGACAAAACTGTGTTTAACTGCATATATTTCCAATGTTTTTTATAAATAACTAAGAAAGCCGAAACAACCCAACTAGATAATTTAATTCTCTATAAAAATATACAACATCGTACCTAGTAGTACATCTCGAACTTTTTTTAACGATTTTGATGAAAATTGAATTAAGTGATGACATCGTTTCATACAATTTGTAAGGCAGTAAACACTACACAATATCTTACTCAATAGTTTGATACCTACTTAATCTACAAACATACTTCATGCGGTTTTCATATTCTGGGTAGGAAAAACTGACTGACCTCCATACTATCCAATCCTGACATATATACATACCTACACCTACATATTTTATATAGAAAACAAAATATCTAAAAATATTAATAAATTTGTGTTTAAGTCTTTATATATTGGTACGTATTCTTCAATAATGCATACTATCGCCATCGACAGTTGGACCTCATGTGTTACATGTAACTAGTAATAACATCAACATTTTGTATACCTACATACAATCTCATTTATTCTATGAACTAATCAAAATACGTAATATTAATATGTCTGCGTAGGGGACACCAGCTATTAGAACTTGGGTCTATTATTCTCTACTGAAAAAGCGCACTATCGCTGGGGAGGGTTTGCTAACTGCTAAAGAAAATAATTTACTTATTCAAATTTTGAAAAAACTCCAGTTTTAATATGGTGGAAACACAGACTCTGTGAATCATTCCACAGACGGGCTGCTGTTTAAATAAGTATGTAGCATGTTGATGCGATATAAATGAAATCGGTCAAGAACCCGTGTCCACTGAATTACTAATCGAGTGCGCTAGACATTCTGACACCGTTCAATTTTAATATTTATGAAAAAAAATCATTTTCCTACTTATTGATATCTGCGAAGAAATTCAGAGCCAAGACAACATGGCAGCTGCAGTCGCCGGTGCTCTAAAATCCTTTATCTTGAAAAATAAGTACATATATGGCCATAAAAACCAATATGAGAATTCGCATGGAGACCGAGTGATAAATACCCGAATAAGGGTAATATGTGAGGTTAATGATATCATCAGGTGGAGTAGGCAATGGAGGAGGGACTGGTGTGGTCATGTCCAAAGTATGGACAGCATCTGACTTATTCTAATCGTGCTGCACGATCAGATCAGCCTCAGGGAACCCGCTCTCGCGGTAGACCGCCTATAAGATGGAGGAATAGCTGGGAGTCCACTTAGCCGAATAAGCAGGCCTTTTAAAAACAGATACAATGGTCTATATAAAAAAAAACAAGAAGAAGAATCATTTTACTTAAGGCAATTATAAAATCTCTATTGTATTATCAGAATGTCACTAGTAATAGAACATGTAGTTATCTATGCCACGCAACAACAACTTCCTATTAGATATAAGGACTTGATTAATCTATTCATTACATACAATATGCACTTCTAATTACAGTTGGCAGAAAGCGTTCGGTAGTGACTTGACACTAACAACGTACTGTGAAAATTAAAGATGAATTTAGCAAAGTACCTAACTACTAGCGCATCTTATGTACATATTATGTAGTAAGTAATAATACATGAAATGTCTTTGTAAGATCAGACACCAACGAACAACTAATTGCACTCCATTATTCCATAAAATTACTCCTTAGTTCATAATAATTGAAATTGTTCTGCAATATATCTCTAGACTAAGTTATATATTATATATTTGAAGATGATATTTCAAACGATTATTTTAGTTGATGATCATATATTATATATCTTAATAAATCATGCTGTGTCCTTAATAAAGTAGGTTAAGATAACATTTTTGTACATAACAGGTTAAGATACAATTTTTTCATGATTTTTTTCATTGCAAAATTTATGTCCTTATTTCTTTTACTATCAATTTCTTCAATACTTCATTCATGTGATCAGTTTAAAATTTATATTTATACTAGTAAAACCCGGCTGACGTTGTCCTGCCTGTTTAATTATTTACCTCCAAATATATAAAAATGTTTGTTCGGTATTTTTCCTTTTTATCACTTAACATTCTTATCTAGATTCGCTAATTATAATTTCGTATTTTTTCCCTTCTGTCCCTATTCATTCATTACATAATTTAAATTGTATTTAATTATTCAAACAAATATAGGTACTTGAACCTTTAGCATTATTCCAGTTTTATATAATATACCATTTTATGTATGGGTATATAGGATTTTTGCTGAACAAACCCACTAAGTATCAATTCTATAACAACTTTTTTTTTTCAATTTTTTTTGTGAGATATCGAATAAATAAATATATTATAATGCATTAACCTTCTCCTGAATGAGCTGAATAAATTCCCTAAGTTTCATCGTAATCGGATTGTTGGTTTGGGAGTTCATCCGACACATACAAATATACGTAAATCCATTTTTATATATATAGATATCTTCTAATTTCAGCTTCTTTACTTTATTATTTTTTTATGATCTGTTTCACCCTGTTTGATGATTCAGAATCATTTTAAAGACTTCACGTAAATATGTCAGTCATTTTACTTTTTATATTGTAAAATATATGAAGGTATTATTAATATACTAACCTACTTTTAAAATATTATTTTTACATTTAAGATTTATGGATTTGATGCCAACTTTGTGGTTGTCCATGATAATAATAACAATGATGCAAATAATTTGCTCTAAACTTAGAACCTATACTTCCGAAACAAGTAATGGTTTAAAGCAAAGTATTTCCATTATGATTCTATTTTTTAGAAGATTTGAATGGTTTCGTAGTTAATCACAAACTCATATAGGAATAATTCGAATGAGTCTTAGTTGATTTTTATTTCAAACAAAGTTAGCTAATTTAAACAACGAGATTTGCTAAAATCGTAATAAATATATCAAATTAATGAAGTTATACAAGATATCTCAAAAAAATATATACCCACATATGTATATCAAAGGTTGTTATTTGCACCGTGGTTGTCAAATAAAACTTTTCACGTGTATATTGACTTTATTTGGAAGTCATTTTTTATACTAATTGTAAATTCATGATTCCCTGATATTCCCATCCTTATTATTGCCCTATTGATTCGTGTTATCCTGATATTCCCTTCCACATACATAAGTAATTGTCCTGAATGACTCCGACAGGGATAGGTACAACATGAATGAACGTCATATTACATAATTTGGTAATTATCATATTTTCACAACTTGTCAATGTATGTATCTGTTGGGTGTAACTTTGTAGTTGAAAATTGTGCGTGTTAAAGTAATGGCTTTAATTCCAAAAATAGTCTCATTTCCATCCCCCAGACGACCGATGGTGAGTTTCACATAAAAAAGGATTAGTATGGGAAAACAAGTAAAGGTACAATATGAAGTTAGGTACAAACGAAACATAAATCAATTATTTATTATTACTGTTATTATTGTCACATCACAAAACGGACGGGAAAATTTTATCGACAGAACGAAGTTAATTAAACAAATACAGCGAAAAATAAAAATTAAGTTTGTGACACGCGTTTAGCATCGTTGCGTTTTTTTTGTGAAAACTTCATTTGATAATGAAAAGAGCGATATTTTTTTATAATATCCAGGGAAGATTTCATTGGATAATTAAATATGACGTTTATTAAAAAAAATATTTAGTTTTATTTTAACTGTAAAGGATGTAAATTACATATAGTTAAAATGTAATAATTAATTATACCAAATTTGTAAGAAAATCCATAAACATTGAACTATATATATATATATATATATATATATATATATATATATATATATATATATATATATATATATATATATATATATATATATATATATATATATATATATATATATATATATATATATATATATATATATATATATATATATATATATATATATATATATATATATATATATATATATATATATATATATATATATATATATATATATCTACTCACACTGAAAGCCATCTTGTACGCTACGAGTCACTTGACGGTGAGCTTTCAGTGTGAGTAGACGTGTGTCGCGCGCGTGCTTTTCGTTAAGTCCTTGAAAATGCCTGGTGATATTCAGGCGAAACGTCGGAAGACAAATGGTCTTAGTCAAGACCTACTGACACGGGAAAACCGAGATAAAAATATTATAACATATTTCACCCGTGAAAACATCAAATATAACATATATATATATATATATATATATATATATATATATATATATATATATATATATATATATATATATATATATATATATATATATATATATATATATATATATATATATATATATATATATATATATATATATATATATATATATATATATATATATATATATATATATATATATATATATATATATATATATATATATATATATATATATATATATATATATATATATATATATATATATATATATATATATGTTATTATTAAGTATTTTGGGGATAACCCGCGTCAAATTATGATTCCCGATAGAATCAGTCGTCTGCCGACGTTTCGTCTGAATCTCATCAGACATTTTCTAAAGGCGCCTTGTTAATAAATTTTCGTCTCGAGGGATAGTGCACGCACGTCCGTTCGAGTCGAAAGCTTACTACCAAGTGAAAGTTTGAAAGGAAGCCGCGTCAAGTGTTAGTGGAGGGGTGGGTTTCCCCAATGACGTCATTATTGCGTTTTGTTTGGCTTCTAGTGACTCTAGTACTTAACGGTATATTGTTTACAGGTGGATTATCAGTTTTCGGCTTACTAAGAATTTTACTAATGTTTTTAATGTGACTATTGTTTGAAATATCGGTAGTTTGATTACTATGGTTTTTAAAAATGTTGTTTTCAAGTACACTTGTCCATGCGGTCGGGATTCGAATGCTATCGTCCCTGTTATTCATTATACTGTTGCTTCTTTTATATATTTCGATTGCTTCCCTGTAAATTCTAAATGTTTCATTATTAATATTCGCGACTACTTTTGAATTTTCAAAGTCTATGGAGTGATTTTCGGTCAATGAGTGATTTACAAGAGATGAAGTTAGTTTCCGGTTTTTAACATCTACGCGATGTTCAGAGACGCGCGCCGAGATTCTGCGATTTGTCCTGCCTATGTAAGTTTTTGAGCAATCACCGCATGGGATTTCGTAAATACCGTGTGACTCTAATGGTATTTTATCTTTCGGACTTTTTAAAAAGGATGAAATTTTGTTGTCTGTTCTAAAAATGGTGCGAATATTATGTTTATAAAGTAGGTGACTGATTTTGTCTGTAGTGCCTTTTATGTAAGGCAAAAACGCAATGGAGAGTGGCTTTACTTTAGTTGACGTATCTTTTTTATTATAATTTTTATTAGTTTGATTTTTTACTGCATTATTTATCGTAAAATTAGAAAAACCGTTATTTCGTAGCGCGTTTTTAAGATACTCTAATTCGTTTTGAATGTTTAGTTTAGAAGCTCTAATTCACTAGAAGCCAAACAAAACGCAATAATGACGTCATTGGGGAAACCCACCCCTCCACTAACACTTGACGCGGCTTCCTTTCAAACTTTCACTTGGTAGTAAGCTTTCGACTCGAACGGACGTGCGTGCACTATCCCTCGAGACGAAAATTTATTAACAAGGCGCCTTTAGAAAATGTCTGATGAGATTCAGACGAAACGTCGGCAGACGACTGATTCTATCGGGAATCATAATTTGACGCGGGTTATCCCCAAAATACTTAATAATAACATATTTTGTACTCGCGAAAACCTTAGATTTAACATATATATATATATATATATATATATATATATATATTTAAATATAAATTTTCGCGGATTGTAGAGATATATGTATATATATATATATATATATATATATATATATATATATATATATATATATATATATATATATATATATATATATATATATATATATATATATATATATATATATATATATATATATATATATATATATATATATATATATATGTTATTATTAAGTATTTTGGGGATAACCCGCGTCAAATTCTGATTCCCGAGAGAATCAGTCGTCTGCCGACGTTTCGTCTGAATCACATCAGACATTTTCAATAGGCGCCTTGTTAATAAATTTCCGTCGCGAGGGATAGTGCGCGCACGTCCGTTCGCGTCGGAAGCTTACCACCAAGTGAAAGTTTGAAAGGAAGCCATGTCAGTTGTTAGTGGAGGGGTGGGTTTCCCCAATGACGTCATAATTGCGTTTTGTTTGGCTTCTAGTGACTCGAGTACTTAACGGTATATTGTTTACAGGTGGATTATCAGTTTTCGGCTTACTAAGAATTTTACTAATGTTTTTAATGTGACTATTGTTTGAAATATCGGTAGTTGGGTTAATTTGATTATTATGGTTTTTCAAAATATTGTTTTCAAGTACACTTGTCCATGCGGTCGGGATTCGAATGCTATCGTCCCTGCTATTCATTATACTGTTGCTTCTTTTATATATTTCTATTGCTTCCCTGTAAATTCTAAATGTTTCATTGTTGATATTATATATATATATATATATATATATATATATATATATATATATATATATATATATATATATATATATATATATATATATATATATATATATATATATATATATATATATATATATATATATATATATATATATATATATATATATATATATATATATATATATATATATATATATATATATATATATATATATATATATATATATATATATATATATATATATATATATATATATATATATATATATATATATATATATATATATATATATATATATATATATATATATATATATATATATATATATATATATATATATTAAAAAAGAGATTTGATTATCAAACTATTAATTTATTTCAAGAATTTAAAGTTTCAACTGTTGAAAATATCTACAAAAAAATCTCATTGTTCCAAATTCATAAAGATATTCTTACAAATTCAAACCAATTGTCATTTTCTTTAAGCAGCAGAATAAATTCACAAGGATGTATTACCATTCCTCTTTTACGTACAACTGCCTCACAACATTTCTATAAGTATAAAGGTACTAAGTGGTTTAATGAACTCCCTTTGAGTCTTAGACTCGAAAAAAATTATAGTATATTTAAAAATAAAATTAAAAAATTGTACTGATTTATTTATTTATTTTTTGTTATTTCATTCTTTTTTTGTGTAGCCTCATATTTTTTAGTAGATGTACAATGTTTTGGTAAATGTAATAATATTAAATAGATACTCCCCTCTTTTAACACGAGATTTTATCTCAATTAAAGAGGGTTATTATGAATTATATGATGAAAATTGTATACCTTTTTAAATTGTGATTTATATGTGAACATTGTATTGTTTTTGTTAAATAAATAAAAAAAAAAAAAAAAAAAAAAAAAAAAAAAAAAAAAAAAAAAAAAAAAAAAAATATATATATATATATATATATATATATATATATATATATATATATATATATATATATATATATATATATATATATATATATATATATATATATATATATATATATATATATATATATATATATATATATATATATATATATATATATATATATATATATATATATGTTAAATCTAAGGTTTTCGCGAGTACAAAATATGTTATTATTAAGTATTTTGGGGATAACCCGCGTCAAATTATGATTCCCGAGAGAATCAGTCGTCTGCCGACGTTTCGTCTGAATCTCATCAGACATTTTCTAAAGGCGCCTTGTTAATAAATTTTCGTCTCGAGGGATAGTGCACGCACGTCCGTTCGAGTCGAAAGCTTACTACCAAGTGAAAGTTTGAAAGGAAGCCGCGTCAAGTGTTAGTGGAGGGGTGGGTTTCCCCAATGACGTCATTATTGCGTTTTGTTTGGCTTCTAGTGACTCTAGTACTTAACGGTATATTGTTTACAGGTGGATTATCAGTTTTCGGCTTACTAAGAATTTTACTAATGTTTTTAATGTGACTATTGTTTGAAATATCGGTAGTTTGATTACTATGGTTTTTAAAAATGTTGTTTTCAACGACAAGAAACTTGCCATATACTTAGAAAATCGCTTCCGCCGAAAAGAAATATATCTCTCGATGAAATACGAGCTCTTAAAGAATTACGCGCAAATAAAGATATAATTATTCTTCCGGCAGATAAGGGAAACGCAACAGTAATCATGAAAAGCGAAGATTATCACATTAAAATTACTAATTTGCTTAACGATCCGGCTTATAAACTGCATCCTAATAATCCTATAACATACTTAGAAAAAACGACTAAAACTAAAATTATGTCATCCAAATTAAGTCCCGAATTAAAAAAGTCGTTAATACCTAGAGAAAAATCGTCACGTTTTCCGAAATTATACGGTTTGCCAAAAATTCATAAGACGGATGTTCCTCTTAGACCCATAGTCAGTTCTGTCGGTTCTCCACTTCAAATGTTATCAAAGTATCTTGCCAACTACTTACAACCAGATGTAGAATCAGCGGAATCTTTTGTCAAAAATTCGGAACATTTTATACAAATCATTAAAAATCAAAAATTAAACAAGGGCGACATCCTTGTCAGTTTTGACGTCGTATCCTTGTTTACCAATATACCCACAGACGAAGCTCTTCAAGCAATAAAAGAAATGAGTGACCCACCGAATGACATAATAACTTTAATAGAACATTGCCTCAATAACACATTTTTCACTTATAATAACGACATGTACAAACAAGTAAAAGGAGCACCAATGGGTCTATCTCTTTCACCGCCAGTCGCTAACATATTCATGACCAAGTTAGAAAAGGAAGCTATAGACAGAGCGCGCTTAAAACCAAAGCTATGGATTAGATACGTGGACGATACCTTCGTTATATGGCCTCACGGTTTGGAGGAACTTAACAAATTTCTTGATTTTCTGAACGATCTCCACAATAACATCAAATTCACAATGGAGATAGAAAACAACGGTGAAATACCTTTTCTTGATGTTCTCGTAATCAAAAAAGACGATGGCACTCTCGGCCACACTGTGTACAGAAAATCAACACATACCAACAGATATCTCCACGCATCGTCGAACCATCATCCAGCACAAATCGCCTCTGTAGCAAACACCTTGGTAACACGATCATTAAGGATAGCCGACTCCGAAAACATTCAAAACGAATTAGAGTATCTTAAAAACGCGCTACGAAATAACGGTTTTTCTAATTTTACGATAAATAATGCAGTAAAAAATCAAACTAATAAAAATTATAATAAAAAAGATACGTCAACTAAAGTAAAGCCACTCTCCATTGCGTTTTTGCCTTACATAAAAGGCACTACAGACAAAATCAGTCACCTACTTTATAAACATAATATTCGCACCATTTTTAGAACAGACAACAAAATTTCATCCTTTTTAAAAAGTCCGAAAGATAAAATACCATTAGAGTCACACGGTATTTACGAAATCCCATGCGGTGATTGCTCAAAAACTTACATAGGCAGGACAAATCGCAGAATCTCGGCGCGCGTCTCTGAACATCGCGTAGATGTTAAAAACCGGAAACTAACTTCATCTCTTGTAAATCACTCATTGACCGAAAATCACTCCATAGACTTTGAAAATTCAAAAGTAGTCGCGAATATTAATAATGAAACATTTAGAATTTACAGGGAAGCAATCGAAATATATAAAAGAAGCAACAGTATAATGAATAACAGGGACGATAGCATTCGAATCCCGACCGCATGGACAAGTGTACTTGAAAACAACATTTTTAAAAACCATAGTAATCAAACTACCGATATTTCAAACAATAGTCACATTAAAAACATTAGTAAAATTCTTAGTAAGCCGAAAACTGATAATCCACCTGTAAACAATATACCGTTAAGTACTAGAGTCACTAGAAGCCAAACAAAACGCAATAATGACGTCATTGGGGAAACCCACCCCTCCACTAACACTTGACGCGGCTTCCTTTCAAACTTTCACTTGGTAGTAAGCTTTCGACTCGAACGGACGTGCGTGCACTATCCCTCGAGACGAAAATTTATTAACAAGGCGCCTTTAGAAAATGTCTGATGAGATTCAGACGAAACGTCGGCAGACGACTGATTCTCTCGGGAATCATAATTTGACGCGGGTTATCCCCAAAATACTTAATAATAACATATATATATATATATATATATATATATATATATATATATATATATATATATATATATATATTTATATATATATATATGTATATATATATATATATATATATATATATATATATATATATATATATATATATATATATATATATATATATATATATATATATATATATATATATATATATATATATATATATATATATATATATATATATATATATATATATATATATATATATATATATATATATATATATATATATATATATATATATATATATATATATATATATATATATATATATATATATATATATATATATATATATATATATATATATATATATATATATATATATATATATATATATATATATTTTTACGTGAATAAACAATTTCGGACCCTTTTTTAAGCAAACTGCGCGCATGGAGGAGTTTGTGATTTGGCATATTTGTATTACGTAGATTACATTTAAGGAACTTTTATTTATTTTTTTTTAAATAATTACGAATTAGGTAGGTATATAGTTTGACATATTTCTGATTTTGTGATATATGAATTTATGGAGGAAAACAGAAAATTAAAATGTATACATGTACATATTAAAAAAAAATATAATTTAATCAAATAAAAAAAAACAGATGGAAAGTTACGGTCGAATTTTGACTTCCGCACGATAACTGGTTTCTTTAATTATGTCTCAGAAATGTTAAGTAAGAACTCAAACTCATTATTCAGCCGATGAATACAGTGATGACACATAGTAATATATAATTTTTATGTGTTTCTGTAAAATAAAGCGTATTTTATCTCATTTTTGATTTAAAAATCAAAATGGCGGCTGGAATTGGATATTTCAGTTTGGCGATAAAATGAAATGAAACGAATATACCAAACATTATTCATGATCGTGTTCCAACATTAAAACTAAGTTCGATTTATGGAAGTGTTTATTATATTTTAACGAGGCTCCACCATCCCATAGTACTATGTCCCATACCAACCAACAGGCAACTGCCAAGGCAATAAGAGAGAAACGAGAATTGAGCGATTTTACAAATAAAGATAACATATTCATTGACGTCATATCCCTCGCGTCACGGGGACCAGGAATATTCAGGATAAAGGGGCCTTTTCACTCATTCAATATTATTGCCTATGAATACAAAATACTTGATTGAATAATCAATAACTCTCCACCTCGGTAAACAATAATTGGTGTTTTTAATTATCTCAATAGAGACGAAGTTGGAATATTTAATGAAGGAGAACCGGGAAATCAAGCCACCTACAAGGCTTACGACCTGTCATCGGCTGGTTTACCTGATTACTTTATGCGCATGCGCAACGTTCACCAATTATGCATTTTCAATGAAATCCATATCAATTCAATTTCTGAAAGTTCTATATATTGCAATACTGAAATTCTTTTCGCTTGAAAATAAAGATTTTTACTACAGCGATCTATGTGTGAAATTATGAACAACATTCTTATTATTTTTATTTATTTTGTTGTAACGCCATCTATTGATAGAATTGGTTTTTTGTAAATAATGAGAGCAACAATTCTTATTCCTGGGGTGACAATGCATTTTTCGCATAGAAGTCACCCCTGAATTGCGCCAGACTTATAAGGTTATTTTTGTCTTATTTACCTACTTGTACCAATGTGTAAGCAATCGAATATTTTTATTATTACATATGCGCAAACATTGGATTTTTTTCCCTGTCGGGAGTCAAAAATATTTTTTAACAGATTTTTAATTATCTCAATAGAGACGAAGTTGGAATATTTACTGTAGGAGAACTGGGAAATCGTAAAACCTTATAGTATAATAATCCTTATAACAAAATAGTAAAAATCCTTATTTTCCAGCGAAAATAATTTCAGTTTTGCAATATATAGAACTTTCAAAAATTGAATTGATAGGGATCTCATTAAAAAGGCATAATTGGTGAACGTTGCGCAAGCGCATTAAGTGATCACGTAAACCAGCCGATGACAGGTCGTAAGTCCTGTAGGTGCCTTGATTTTCCGGTCCAATCCAATCCAATGTTTGCGAAAAAAAAATCCAAAAAAAAATCCAATGTTTGCGCATATGCAATAATAAAAATATTCGAAGAATTGGTGTTTTTTGTTGTATAAAACTGATCAAATTTGAATATTACACGAAAATTATAAATAGATTGAAACATATTTCAGGCAATATTAATAAATTTAAAACAAAATATAAGTCATATGATAAAGTCAAATTAATAAAACATAACGGCTTATGATTTTTAAATTATCAATTTTATTCAAAACGATACATTATAGCATAAAAAAATTATATTCACCATCAGGTAAATTGTTTAAATTATTCAAATCTGTGAAACTGAAATGAAATGATAGTTTTTTGAAGTGTAGAGTAGTACCTTTTTAGTAAAAATATATAATTTGTGTGCATCTTTTTTATCGCTAATACTGGGATAAAAATAATGATTGAAGATTTTTTTTTCTATTTCGTCGATGTTCCTAAATCCAAGATAGAGATAATCAGTGTAGAGATTAGGTAGGTATTTTTTTAAAGTAACATAAAATCTAAAACTTTGAATTACTTACCTGTAAATCGATCCTTGCTGTACCTACCTACATATGTGCTATAGAGAAATATATAGGTATGTACATATATCTTGGAGCTCAGAGGAAATCACAAATATGTTGAAATATTGTGCAGGAAAGCAGTTGTACCTATGTTTATTTGTGTTAGAGGAAAGCAAAGAAACATAGTAGGTAGGTATAGGAAGTGAATATTTGATGGGACGAAACTTGTGTTTGTAAATCGTTACGCCCATTTCCCTGGAGTTGGTAGTACCTACTGAACATTGAAGGAGTGTGTATTATTTGTTTACGATACAATATTGAAACAATCCAATAATAATGCTTTCAACGAATTACAATTTTTCATGCAAACCATATTATTAAATCCTGAAATTTGCTGAAGTGTGTTAAATATCAGAGGGAGGTAGACGGAAATACAATAAATAGGTAGGTATTTATCCTGGTAATGTTGTCTATAGTATACAGTATTTAATGCGTATTTAAACAATAAATTTAATATACCTACAGATTGGAGATGGAGATGATTGTATTAAAAATTTATCGATAAAACACAATGAAGTATTTTTTTACAAAATTCGATTTTTTTTTAAATGAATATGTCCTTGTAATTATACATCTTCCTACGGTCCCTAAAATAAGTATTAATGCTTGCGCTATAGGTGAACGAAATCGGTCGAGGCAGCATTCGAACTCGCGACGACTGGATTACTAACCCAATGCGCAAGCATTTATGCTTATTTTAGGGAATGTAGGAAGATGTAAATATGTTACATATATAATTGTTTAACAAGGACATATTCGTTCGTTTAAAAAAAATCACTAAACAATTTAACAAGACTTATCCGAAACTACTTGCTTTTTAATAATGTTGCCACATGATTGGGAGGAAATACAGTGATTTTACAATGATGCCAAATATGTCGTGAATCTTATTGCCAACATGGTGAAAACATTTTAAAATATTAAGTTTATTAGAAACTTTTTTTTTAACACGAGTAAAGGAGTGAATAAATTTGAGATAGGTAAGCGAATTGGTAAGCGAAACAAGTTTTTATTTGTATGTATTGCTTTCCGTGTACATAACTGGTTTATTGTTAGTTTATTGTAATATTATAGAACATAGGCCTGAGATAAGCGTTTGTTCTCGTCAATTGCATTATCAAAAATATATATTATCAGCATACATCACAATACATTATATATACTAGTTGCATGTACCACATGAGATCCAACTGTCCATAGCGATAGTATGTATAATTGAAGATTAATACCAAACTATAAACCCAAAAATACAAATTATTTAATATTTTAAGATATTTGGTTTTCTATAAAACACATGTACCTAGGTATGTATGTATGTCAAGATAGGATAGTATGGAGGTCAGTCCTTTGATCCTTCCCAGAATATGAAAACAGCATGATGGTATGTATGTATGTTTGGAGATTAGTATCAAACTATTAAGTCTTCTTAGATATTGTGTGTAGGCTACTGCCATACAAATTGTATGAAGCAATTTCGTCACTTAATTCAATTTTTATAAAAATTGTTAAAAAAAATTGAGATGTGCTTATACAATGTTGATATTTTTTATAGAAAATTAAATTATCTAGTTGGGTTGTTACGGCTTTTTTCGATATTTTTATAAAAATTGGAAATATAGGTAGTTAAACTCATAAATTTATCATAAAAAAATATTTTTCTTAACAAAAACTGTTTGAGAAACCCTGGATTTTTTTTAAAAAATTATTTTGAGATTTTGTATTTGTCTATGTTTATACCAATTTTCAGCGTTCTAGCTTTTACGGTTTCTGAGATATATGGAAAAATAAATCAAAATTTCAAAAGTTGATAACCCCTGACTGAAACAAAAATTCACAATTCTGAGTATAAAAGTATAAAAGTTTTGTAGGCTTATAAGTGTTTAAATATTTTGAAATTTTGGGCTCTGTAAATTGAGCGAATCAAAAGTTATAAGGGGGGGGGGGAGACACACAGACACACAAAACTCACATAAAATGTTCTACTCCGAATTCTGAGTAAATCCATGTATGGGAACATATATGCTGCGAGGCCTCTAGTTGGTGTTATTAGCATGCAAAAAGTCCACTACGCCATACAAAATGTTCCTTCGTACACGCATCTTGGCTTAATAATGTCGATTCATTAAGAGAATTGAATTATCATGAACGAATCGACAGTTGGATAAAAAATAAATGAAATAAACAATAAATCGACGCCAATCGGAATGTAAAGAGTTTCAGTTGGCATCTTGTGACATCTTGACATAATACCTACAAAGTAAGCAACATTAGACAACAGAAGGCAGTGAATGGGTAAAGCTAGGCTATACAAAATATGTACCTACATACATACATTCCATAATAAAATATTACAAACACAAAATATAATATTAAAGTCGTCCTGATTACGCTTAAGTAAATTCACTCCCATGCTTTACTATCTTCCAAATATTCTGAGATATTATAATAGGCTTTCATAAGAAGCTTTTGTTTAACATAATTCTAGAAATTTTGGAAATGATCACTCAACCACGTCACTTGGTAATTTATTGTAAAAACGTACGGTTTAACCTATGAATGATTTATTTACTTTATGTAGCTTAGTAGTGAGAATAACGAGTTTATTTCTATTTCTTGTATGTATTATAATTATGGTTATCACATTTTTTTATACACTTTTAAGTTTTTATGTGCATACATAATGTTTTCATAAATATATAGGCAAAGAATCAATATAAGACAAAGTCATTATATATTATTGATTTCTTTAAATTTAGGTACTTATTAGAGAATCCATAGGATTCATATTGTAAACCGCGCGGACAGCCCTCTTCTGCAACACAAATATAGAATCTATACTCCCCCACAGCAATATGCCATATTACATAACACTAAGGAAGTATCTAGCTACGTCCGTGATAAGAAGTTTCTTTTTGACCGCGTATGCTGCAGAACTAAGTCTCCTCGTTACGTATACCTATGGAGACCCCATGAAAGTTTTGCAAATCTAATGTTATTCCTAGAAATACAGTGTAATCAATAAGTTCCAGATTTTCATTTATAACTACTACATTAGCATCAACTTCCTTAACATTTGGTAAAACAAATCTTATACATTTGGTCTTTTTTTGGTTAAGTAATAAGTAGTCATTTTCGTCATACAATCTCTTGGTCATCTTTCATTAATTGGGGTAGATCATATAATATATAAACAAGAAATAAGAACTATGTCAAACATTAATTGTTATAGGGATATATATATTCATTGTCTCACAGATTCGAACTGAAAATACATTAAAAAATTATATCTTCACCGGGAAACGAAAATGGGGCCTTCCATTCAAGTGTAAGATATCTTACCAAATTTATTTTACTCATTTTATTGTTGGTATTTGAATATAAATTATTACAAAATAACACAAAAGATCAAAATTTAGTGTAAATTGCATATTGCAGAGTATTCCCATTCACGATATTATATTGATACACTCTACTTGGTACTATGTAAATGTGGATATATGTAATTCCTATAGGTGTAGTTCATTCCACTTTATAGAAACACTCACATCTAAACATCGATCATAAAGCCGCCTTGTTGAGATCCAGACAATTCAAGTGTAAGATGTCTTCGAGAAAAATCTTTGCTCTGGTACAGTTTCGGATACTGTAAGGTCATTAAGCTTATTTTCTGTGGTAAAATATTATGTTGGGGGTTGTGCAGAGATATTTCCTAGTAATGTATTCTTATTATTCTTCTTATCAGCTATGTTCGATCCACTACCTATTCAAAACTTTTTCACTTATTTCGTCCTGATCTGTTTTCTGTCATCCAAGACCCGCATGTCAACCTTACCAGTGGTCTTCCTACGCTTCTTTACGACACTGCCTTGCCTCGCAACGTGCCCCGCCCACTGACTCGCTGCTCTCTCTGCAATGTCGGCAACCTTTGTTCGACGTAAAATCGTCTCATTTCTGATTCGATCTCGAAGACTGACATCCAACATTCGCCTTTTCATTGCTCGCTGAACGCATTTCATTTTGTGTAAATTTTTGTCAGTGAGGGACATAAATTCTTGGCTGTATGTCATCATTGATTTCATGCTCAAGAGCACCTCCCTGTTTTCAAAGACATAGTTTAACTACTATTCTCAATATTGTAGATTTGAAATTCCAATAATTACACTAAGACAAATACTTGATGCGCCACCTACAGAGCCATATTCAGAATGGTCTCGCTACCTTTTCTCGCACTGCTTATACATAAGATCCTTCTATTTCATACTTTGGTATGTCCCTTTTTCAGGGCCTTTGACAGGGAAAAAGGGTTTTCACTACCGGACAGCCACTCTACCAGTCCACCCAAAAGGCCCTTTTCAGGGCCAATCGTGACCATATCGATAAACATCGAGGGACTTAGCGACGACAAAGAGACCATACTATCGGACCTCTGCAAAAGAAATCGATGCGACATATTAATGATTCAAGAAACTCACAGAAGCAACACCGCCGCTAGACCAAAAATAAAGGGCATGAACTTAATTCTCGAAAGACCACACGAAAAATATGGCAGCGCAATCTTTATTAAACCGGGACTCACAATTCAATCAGTTGCATACACAGATGTGGAAAATATCGAAATTTTAACTGTAACTTTCGCAAACTGTACACTAACTTCCATATACAAACCACCGAACTCCAAATTCATATTCACAGAACCCACAAATTTCAAAAATCATCATGCAAAAATAATCATAGGGGACTTTAACTGCCACAGTACCGCTTGGGGATACAAACAAACTGATGAAAATGGCATAGAACTTGAAAAGTGGGCTGAGAGCGAACGGCTACAATTGGTCCACCGTCCAAAACTTCCTGCATCCTTCAATAGTGCTCGTTGGAGGAAGGGTTACAACCCGGATAATATCTTCGTGAGCGAAAAGATAATATCACAATGCTCAAAACAAGTGGAAGACCCAATCCCTCGGACACAACACCAACCAATAACTTGCACAATTGTCCCAATGATAAGACCAACCATAACGCCGCTCAGAAGGCAATTTAACTTCAAAAAGGCCAATTGGAACAACTTTAGTGCAGAATTGGATAATCTAGTTCAACATTTAGAGCCTAAACCTGAAATGTATGAAAGCTTTGTCGAACTGGTGCAAAGGGTGTCAAGGAAACATATACCAAGAGGATGTAGAACAGAATATCTACCTGGGCTTTCTGATGACACAAAATCCTTGCTTGAAAAGTACAAAGCACTGTTCAATGATAACCCATTCTCAGAAATGACTCTACAAACTGGTGAAGAACTGTTACAATCTATCTCCCAATCAAGAAGAGAGAAATGGAATAACCTCATTGAAAACCTGGATATGAAACAAAACAGTAGGAGAGCATGGAAGGTAATAAAGAACATTAGCAATGATCCAGCAGTGCAAACTCCTAACCCATACATAGTTACCCCAAATCAGATAGCCCATCAACTGTTGCTGAACGGGAAAACAAAACAAAAAACGAGTACCGAAAAAATCATACGTAATATAGAGTCAGAAAACAATTCACTTGAATCACCATTCTCCGACTCCGAACTTAAAGATGCAGTCGCCTGCCTAAAAACCAACAAAGCAGCTGGGCTCGATGATATAAGGGTAGAGCAAGTCAAGCATTTTGGCAATAAAACTCTTGTATGGATCCTGAACTTAATGAATAATTGTGTGACCAGTCTAAAAATACCAAAAATGTGGAGGAAAGCCCGAATCACAGCACTTCTCAAACCGGGCAAGGAGCCCAACGAACCAAAAAACTTTAGACCTGTATCTCTGCTGTGCCACCTCAGTAAAGTTTTTGAAAGACTGATCCTAAACAGAGTTGGTCACACTCTGGACCCACACCTGATAAACGAACAAGCAGGGTTTAGGCCTGGGAAATCATGTACGGGACAAATCCTTAACTTGACACAGCACATCGAGGACGGTTTCGAGGAAGGCAAAATTACAGGAGTAGCGTTCATTGACCTAACTGCTGCCTATGATACAGTCAATCACAGGAAATTGCTACACAAAGTATACGGGATCTCGAGAGACTCCAAACTCACCTCAGTAATTGGAACTTTGTTGAGCAATAGACGGTTCTATGTCACGCTGCAGGGGAAGGACAGCCGATGGAGGATGCAGAAGAATGGACTTCCTCAGGGTAGTGTCTTGGCACCTCTACTGTTTAACATATATACAAATGATCAACCAAGACCAAACAGAACACGCCAATTCATATATGCCGATGACACCGCCGTGGCAGCACAGGGGAAATCATTTCATGAGGTAGAGGATAGACTTACGTCAACACTCACTGAATTGGGTGAATACTACGATGCAAACCACCTAAAACCCAACCCCAAAAAAACACAACTATGCGCCTTCCACTTGAAAAATAGAGAGGCGGGTCGAGGGTTGCGAGTCAACTGGAGAAATGAGGAACTCGAAAACTGCCACGCACCAAAGTATCTGGGAGTGACACTGGATCGATCTCTGACTTACAAGCAGCACTGCCTAAACACGAAACAGAAGGTCTCCGCCAGAAATAATATCTTGAGAAAGCTTGTCGGATCAACTTGGGGAGCGTGCCCTGAGCTCTTGCGCACTTCTGCTCTGGGACTGTGCCTCTCTGCCGCCGAATATGCTTGCCCTGTATGGTTTGGATCAGCTCATGCCAACCAAGTGGATGTTGCAGTTAATGAAATGGCACGAATTATATCAGGATGTCTTAGACCCACAGCCAAAAACAAATTGTATCCCATAATAGGCATAGCACCCCCTAACATCAGAAGAAGAGTGGCAGCAGATGCGGAGAGGCATAAGCAGATACACGACCCAAGACACCCACTCTATGAACATAAAGCACCAAACCCTCGCCTCAAGTCAAGGAATAGCTTCCTAAAGTCCACAGCCGACCTGCAGACCTCCCAGAAGCAACGCCGAGAGGAGTTGTGGATGGACGACCCAATCTCTGCATGGATGGACACAAGCGAGAAGGCGAATATGGCGCACTGCCTGCCATTCCCAATATGGAAGACACTGAACAGGCTGAGGGTGGGTGTGAGTGGCTGCAAGAGAAACCTGCACAGGTGGGGCATCTCGACGGAGGATGATACCTTCTGTGATTGTGGGGCGGTGCAGGATGACGACCATCTGCTGTCCTGCCCAGAATCGAACGAGGGTTGCCACATGGACGACCTGATTAAACTTACCGACAGGGCGATTTCCGCCGCCACACATTGGAGTGGCAAAATCTGAGTTCCGGACTCGATAAGTAAGTAAGTAAGGGCCTTAGGGCCTAAGTTGAGGCCCTAAGGGCCTAGGCAGTAAAGGCGGGGGTGGGCGGCCGACGCTGTTGCGCCCTCGTCAATTCTGTACTTAGAGAAGAGCAGGACGAACGCCTTCAGTCTCGCTCGGCAGTTACTCGTCAAATTGTGGCGAATGTTGTTGTGTGGTTCGGGCACACCGCCGGCGCAGACGTCGGGTCAGACATCCTGTGTTGACAACTAGACGTCAAATCTGACAGGTGATGATTGCGTCGGATGCCCCCGGTGTTAGCCCGCGGAACCTTCGGACGCCAAAACGAGGACCGAGGGGTCGGGGTACAAGCCCCTCCGACTTGAAACGGAGTGTACATAGCGGCCGATTTTGAGACCAATCGGAGGCCCTGACGTGTGAGGTTGGATTCTCGGGGGCAGTGGTTGAACCCGATGGATGGTGGATATTTTGTGTTTGTCCGATGTTGCGGCCGCGTCCGGTGGTGAACAGGGCCAATGGTCTCTATAGCGTCGCCGGCGTGGAAGTGGATCGCCATCTCCCTCAATCTCCCTTTTTCACACTACCGGTATTGCATGAATGTGGACGAGGCGAGAGATGCTTGCCAGGATAGAAAGATGTGGCGTTCGGTTCTCTCTGCCTACCCCGCAAGGGACATGGCGTGATGGTATGTATGTATGTATGGTATTTCATCCATTCATTCACACATCTTAATCACCACATTTTTTTCATTCGTCTCACGCTACCAACTTTTATGTAATATTTTCATGTTTGGCACAATTGAATGTGCCAGATGTAATATTAATTAATAATATCCAACTTTACATATTTGTGTAATACATACTTACATATACCTATATTGTATGACCGAGTTACCTTGTTTTAATATTCCGTGACGTACAATAAATAATGTACCAATCGATTTTTGTTAGCGTTTTGCCATTTCCTTTATATAATATTCATAATGCCTTGTGGTGAATAACTATGAGCACTACCACTACCGACCTCTGTATTGGGTCATTGGTATGTAAGTATGTAGGTAACTACATACATACTATATACTTACTACACATATTTTTACAACCTTATCTTCAATGTTGTCTGTTTGTCTGTCTGTACTGTACTTGAATTATGCAATCTATTTTAACAAACTCCCCGACCAGTTATAGATCTGAAACTTTTGTATTTCTGTTGACTAATGACAAATGTTTCCACTGTTTTCAGTTGGATTCATATGATTTCAGCTGGAAAATATTATTTTGATAAAATTGAACACTATAAATTAATTGAAGTAAACAAAGCTACGTATTTCCGTCTGAGCGTTATTAAAATTTGAATTTTATTTCAGCTAGATGCAATATTAATATTTTTCTTTTTCTAGTATGTAACAGCAGTCAAAATCATAATACTATATATTCATTCACATGATTTATCTATCGACTAAATTAAAATTAAGGAAAATTTAATAAAATAATTATTTTGAGAATAGATAAAGTTTATAATTGACTCATTTATTGTATGATGATAGCGAAACACATTTTACTCATACATATATAGTATGTTGCCACACAGATTTACATATGCCTACATGTACCAAATATATGCTTCTTATGATCTATGTTATGTACCAAATATATACCACTTATGATCTATGCTATGTACCAAATATACTACTCATGATTTACATGTACCAAATGTACTACTTATGATCTTGTTGTAAGCAAATACTTGATGTACGAAGTGGATATTTATGTAAATTCATTTAGCTGTAGGTACCTACTTAATTTATATTTCATACATAAAAGTGTTGATTAATTAATGTAATTGATAGTAGATTTTTGGCATTGTATTAAAGGAGTTATAAACTGTTGATACAAGTGATATATCTGAGCGAACATCTCTTAAAGAAGTTTAATTCGTTAAAAACAAAACCTTAATTGCAGTGATTTGAGTGTGTCAAGTGTGTATATAAGGTCGATATTTGAAAAAACTTTTATATTGTGACTCTATTGGTGATTTTATCTACCTGCCCATGCATTGTAATTCGCTGACTTGATTAATAAGTAACTAAATTTCAAAGGTATATCGACTTACAGTTTAGCCGTACAGTTAACGCTCTCGCTTCGTAAGCGTTGATTCACGGGTTCGATCCTACCTTGCGCCAATTTAATTTTTATTTTTATTTTAAATATTTTATTTGTTTAAAAAAACGTAAAGATTTATTAAACATCTGAACCAGACAAACTAACACAATCTAAACTGAATTACTCTAAATTGGACTCAACTGTACGACATCTACGGAATATTGTAAGAACAAACACAACCAATAAGATACGAAACGAAGACGAATACAAAACTACGTCATTACCCCGATAGATGGTAGATGCACCATATAAGAAAGGTGATTTTTAAACAAACATTTAACCATAGATAATTATTTTTTCTGTCGAAATTTCCTCCCATAAATAATAAGAAATGAATTGCGAAGGCTGCCTTAAAGTTGTACAAAAAAATGACAGTAACCTTACATGTAAAGCGTGTAAAAAAGTGTTTCACGCAATTTGTGTAAACATATCTGACACGAATTACAAAAAAATGGGTATTAAGAATAAAGGAAAATGGAAATGCCCATCTTGCAAAAAACGTTCATCTTCACCTACTCATTCAACCGACTCTGAATCTGATGGATTGTATGAAAAAATCACCAAACACATCGACGAAAAATTTTCTGACATGAAGCGTGTATTTGAAGAGGAAATTAGACAAATAAAGAAAAACAGTGAATTTATTAGCCAGCAATATGACGATATAATACAAAAGCTAAACAATATGCAAGAACTACAAAAAGAGGTGCATTCCCTTCGCGAGGAGGTAAAAACAAAAAGCACCAGAATAGACAATCTGGAGTCACGGATCGCCATTATGGAGCAAGAATCCCTCTTGGACTGTTTGGAGATAGCAGGAGTGCAGGTGCAAGAGGGAGAACAACTGACCGAAGCAGCCGTGCGAGTAGCAACATCACTAGGCATGCCTCTGCAACTTCAAGACCTGAGACGAGTTATTCGGACACCAGACCGCAGACCCAATACTCCAGACAAACTACATATACAACTATACTCCAGATGTATCAGAGACAATTTACTAACTTATAAATATAAAGCTAAAGAACTAAACAGCGCGACACCCATCTACATCAGTGAAGTACTCACTCCGTACTTCAAAGAACTTATGTGAAAAGCCAAAAAAAGGGCTAAAGAGGCCGGTTTTGAATTTATATGGTTTAAAGAAAACAAATTATTTGCTAGGAAAGGTCCAGGTGAAAGAATTGTACTGATTAAACAAACTTGCGATATAGAAAAAATTGCCTAAAATAAAGAATCCTTCCCAGAACTGGCTTACTTATGCTTCTTAAAATGTCTAAACACATTATATATCATATAATATCTTTTTTTCTGAAAACATATCTTGTGTATCTCTTTTCGTTCATCTATAACAATTTACTGTATTTATTATTATACTTTTCTTTCATATATATCAATTTACTATATTTTTTATTATTTCACTATTTTATCTTACATAAGAAAATAATACAAGAAAGATTCTCATGCTTACGAATAACATCATATATTTCAACAAACCAATATAATCCAAATATAATAAGAAGTATTATTAAAATTGCGCATAAATTTAAGAATAAACCAGATAAAATACTAGACATTAATGCACTAAAAATAAAAAATGGACATGCTCGATGAAATTGAAGATAACACTAATACAATATATATAAACAACCCAAATGAATGCTTAAATCTAATTAATAATATCAACATCCTTCAACAAAATATAAGAAGTATCAATAAAAATTTTGATGAACTGGTTATACTCCTTCAAAGTCTACCAATTAAAATCGATATAATAATACTGACAGAATGTCGATTAACTAATAGTTTCAGTCCTAAATTTCTTGATGGTTATACATGCCATTCTACATCGTTGCATTATAAACAAAACGATGGCGTTATAGTATATATAAGCAATGAATTAGAAGCACAAATAACAGAACTAAAAATTAATGACACAAACTGTCTACAAATTTCTTTTGGAAAAGAAAACACCCTTCTAGCAATATACAGATCACCAGCAACCCGTAATATAAATACATTTCTTTCAGAAATAGAAAGAGAAATTAATAACCTAAAAATGGTAAAGAATTTATTTATTATGGGTGATTTGAACATAGACATATTGCGAAATGGACATCCGCAAAAAGATGAATATATACAAACCTTAGCTCACCTCGGACTAATCAACGACATAAATATCCCTACGAGAATTACTCATAACTCACAAACATGTATTGATCATGTTTTTAAAAAAACGAAAAATTCTACACAATCTTTAGTGTATAAATCAACAATAACAGATCATTACACAACAATTTTGTCAATTAAAGAAAACAGTCCTCTAAAAAAAGACATGAAAAAAGAATATATTAAATATGACATAAATTATGAAGACCTAAAAAATGAATAAAAATTAGAAAATTGGGTACAATTAAAAAACATAGACGATACCAATGACTCATGGGAATATTTCACTAAATATTTACAGAATAAAATACAAAAATTTACTTCTAAAAAAACAATACGACCACCCCATAAAAATAAAAGACTCAAACCATGGATAACACAGAGCATATTAAATAGTATAAGGAAAAGAGACAAACTGCATGAAAAAATTAAAAGAAATCCAATCGATATATATACCATTGATTTTTATAAAAGATACAGAAACATTTGTACTAATATTATACACAAAGCAAAGGAAACATACTACATAAACAAAATTAATGAATGCAACCAGAACACTAAAAAAATCTGGCAAATACTCAAAGAAATCACACATTCAAAAAAAAATAAGGACTCATTTATTAAAAAAATTAAGATTAATGAAAAAACAATGCTATTCGAAAAGAACCCAGATATCATAGTAAAACATATAAACCATTATTTTGCAAATTGTGGAGAAGAAACTGCAAAAAAAATCAAAACACATAAACCACAAAACCAAATCGACAGGATGGTAACAACAGACACAAACTCCGAAATTCGCTCTAAATTTGAATCAAAGGAAATTAATATTACGGACATAGAAAAAACTATTTCATCACTGAAAACAAACAGTGCACCTGGGAAAGATAATATTTCATCAAAAACACTCAAAATACTACAGCAAGAACTATGTGAACCACTAACACACCTTATAAACTTATCAATAAAAAAAGGAGAATTTCCAAACATACTTAAACAAGGAACAATATTACCGATTCACAAAAATGGTAGTAAGGAAGAAATAAATAACTACAGACCAATAAGTTTATTAAATTCAATGTCAAAAATTTTGGAAAAGGTAATAAAGAAGCAACTGATGAACTATTTAAACAAATATGACATCCTCTCTAAAAACCAATACGGTTTCAGAGAAAATAAAAGTACCTCAGATGCAATTTCGTATGTCACTGACCATATAAAAGAATTAATGGATAAAGGCAACAAGCGTCTTGCAGTTTTTATTGACCTAACCAAAGCTTTTGATACCATTAACCACAATTTACTCTTCAAAAAGCTTGAAAACATTGGTGTAAAAGATACTTCCCTAAAAATTCTCAAAAATTACATGACATGCAGAAAGCAATGTGTAAAAGTGGGAAAGCACATAAGCGAAAACCTAACAATTAACTGTGGTGTGCCTCAGGGAAGTGTATTAGGGCCTATCCTGTTTCTTATATATATGAATGACCTATGCAATATTCCCACAAAAGGACATATCATCAGTTATGCTGATGACACAGTTTTCATCTATTACGAAAAAACTTGGAAAAAAGTATACAAAATGGCTGAAACGGAATTGACAGAAGTAAAAAAATGGCTTGACAGGAACTCTCAGGCACTAAATACAAACAAAACAAAATACATTGCATACAGCATAACCTCCCGAAATAAACCTAGTGACGAACATATGTAAACTAAGAATTCATGATTACTTTACCGAAAACTTAAGTGATCAACCAACATGTAACTGCCCGATCATTGAACGAACAGAGAGCATAAAATATCTAGGAATTATATTTGATGAAAACTTGAGATGGGACTATCACATTGACTGCGTGACATCTAAAATGAATAGATTAATATACTTCTTTAAATCAATCAGAAATGTTATTGACCTAAAACATTTGAAAAATATATACTATGCTCTTTGTCATTCAATAATGGAATATGGAATTATTGGATGGGGAAGTGCAACGCCAACAATAATAAAGAAAATAGACATAGCACAAAAAGCTATTATAAAAGTTATACTTAAGGTACCTATTCGAACGAATACTGAAGAGATTTTTACTAAATTCAAAGTTCCAACAATTACAAAAATATATGCAAAAAATCTGCTAATATACAAGCTAAAAAGAGAAGATCAATATACTAGCTCACAACAATATAAACACACTAGATTAAGTACAACTAGAACTTAATCTAGTGTGTTTATATACACACTAGAATCAGTAATGCAAAAGAATTTAAAAAACTATCACTAAGATGGGTTTATGAAATAGATGAAAAAATCCTTAAGGATATAATTCTTCCAAATAAAATGTAAATGCACTATTACAAACAACAGAATAGACAATTGAAAAAAAGTGAAACAAATAATTTATTTCCACAATTTTTGGTTGTGTGTGCATGACTCAATATGAAATATTGTATTTGGAGGGAAAGATGCATACGTTTGAATGCGTAGCGTATGTATGTACATGTACTTATATAATATGTAAATGTATCTATAAATAAACAACGTAATAGACAATAACATAAAACTAGCTCACCTTAGCACAGGCTATGCCTAGTGAGGGGGCTAGTAACAAAGATGATCTTGTAACGATGATCTTGTAACGTCTCGTTGTAACGTTGTAACGTTGATGATCTTGATGGTCTTGTAACGTTGATGATCTTGTAACGTCTCAGTTTGTGGACTATCTCAATATAAGCTGCCTAAATCAGTTTAATTTTATTCGAAACTCATCTTCTAACATACTCGATTTAATTATTTCGAATGTTGAAGATATTGAATTGATACAAGCTAGTGATCCATTGGTTCGTGAAGATTCTTTTCACAAATCTGTTGAGTTTGATCTACCGTATAGAACTATTGATTCTTTGGCTCCACTAACTAGAGTTGTGAAACTATTCCACAGAGGAAACTATAATGGGATAAATGAGCGATTGGGTGAAATTGACTGGCATGAACGTTTTCGGGATAAGGAGTGTGAGGAATGTGTTGAAATTTTATATAATATTTTAGATGCTTTGATAGAAGAATATGTACCCAAAAAAGTCAAATCTAGTGAATCTTGTTCCTATCCACCTTGGTACACGCTTCCACTTATAAGGTTATCCAGAGAAAAATACAAGGTTTTTAAAAGGTTTAAGAAGTATGGAAATCAGGCTGATTACAATGTTTTTTCGACTCTCAGAGCGAGACACAAGAAACTGGCTAATGAGTGTTATAAAAGCTATTTAAATAATATGAGGAACGCACTTAAAACGGATCCCAACAAGTTATGGAGTTTTGTCAAATCAAAGGAAAACAAAAGCAATATCCCGAAAACAATGTATCTTGAAGATGTCTCGGCTGATAACGGATGTGACATATCAAACCTATTCTCTGTGCATTTCTATGACTCATTCAGTAGAGATACTCAGTCAGTGTCAACCGCTCCTCAGGTCTCAAACGACGATTTGAACTTGTATACTATAAATCAAATCGCAGTAAGTACAGACTTAGTAAGTAAATATTTATCGGCTGTGAACACAAAACAGTCGCCAGGGGTTGATGGCATCCATCCGTTGCTTGTGTATGAGTGTCGTGATCGACTGTGTGTCCCTTTGTCCTTTATTTTTGGCAAATCATTGGGTGAAGGCTATTTTCCAGATAGGTGGAAGGATGCGTTGATAACGCCAATTTATAAGTCAGGCTTACGAGAGAATGTAAAAAACTATAGACCCATCTCCAAACTCTGCATCTTTGCTAAGGTCTTTGAGCAGGTGGTGGGGGATCAGCTGTGCTCTTCAATTAATCCCTATATCAATGCATCACAGCATGGTTTTATGCGAGGTAGATCAACTGCCACTAATTTAATTCTCTTTACCAACTATGTATTGGATGGAATGGAGAGGGGTGGACAGGTGGATGCTGTGTATACAGACTACAGTAAAGCCTTTGACAAAGTAAACCACTCTATATTACTACAAAAGCTTGGGAGTATTGGTATATGCGGAGATTTGTTCAGATGGCTTTCCTCATACATTTCAAACAGAAGGCAAGCTGTTGTTATTGGAGGCCATAAATCAGATTGGATGAATATTCCCTCAGGAGTACCGCAGGGTTCCATATTGGGTCCAACTTTGTTTAACATATATATTAATGATATAAACTCATGCTTTAGTTTTTGTAGATCAGTTTTGTATGCGGATGACATGAAAATTTATGTAAAGATTCATTCAGTTGATGACTGTGTGAAATTCCAGCAGGACCTTGATCGATTGACAGCATATTGCAGAGCAAATTGTTTGTATTTGAATATTGATAAATGCATATTGATACGATTTACCAGAGGAAAAAATCCTATTAAGTTCAATTATAAACTTGATCAAGCTGAGCTGAATGTTGTGTCTGATGTAAAGGATTTGGGTATCATTATTGATGATAGAATGACATTCCGTGGTCATTACGAACAAATAGTTATTAAGGCATCACGAATGCTTGGTTTCATATCCAGAATAACCAGGCCTTTGAGGAGTCCTGAGGTATTGAAAACTTTATATCTGTCATATGTAAGGAGTGTCCTTGAGTATTGTTCGTCTGTTTGGAATCCACATTTTGGACTTCATATAGATAGGATAGAGAGAATTCAACACAGAGCCTTGAAGACGCTTAATTTCTGGAGTTTTCAAAGATTTGAAACATATGCGGAAGCCGAAAGGTACCACGGCCTGCTACCTCTTTCAAGGAGACGCAAAATCGCAGACCAGGTACTGTTGTATAATATTGTAAATGCTATAGTCAATTGCCCAGATCTCGTTGAATTGGTACAATTTCATGTGCCTAGGAGTGCTTCTAGACATCCTCAGACATTTCACATTGCTCGGTTTGACACGAGCTATGCCAGGAATAGGTTTATCCGTCGCTCGTGTGAAAACTATAACTGTTTGTTTCAGAGAGTGGACATTCTTAGCTCTACTCTTCCACAATTCAGAAGACATATCACAGCGTTGGCGATGAGTATGTAGTTGAAATTGGATGCGTTTCTTTGTTTCCCTTTCCTTTTATATTCCTTTTTCCCGTTTACCACCATAATGATTAAATTCTTGTTTTCTTACATTTTATTATTGTTACATATTGTTACATTGATTTTCAAAACTTTCAATCTCAGCCTCAGTTTAATTTACTACTTTTTTCTGTTGTTTTTTACTGTTGTTTTTTCGAAACCGCACACATTCTTTTCTATCCTGTGTGTGCATACTTTTTGTTTTTGTTTACTTCTTCTTATTTTTTCTCGTAATATTTTATTTTGTTATGTTCTGACTTGTGTTTTTTTTTTCTTTTTGGTTTTGTACCACAATATTTTGCATTATTTAATTTGTATGTGCTATCTGTAAATGGACTAATGTTTTTACTATATTTGTAACAAAAGTTTTTATATGGTCTGTAGATATGCCAATTTAAATAAAATAAAAAAAAAAAAAAAAAAGATACAAACAAAAAGATATGGCTTAAACTATGTAAGCACCAGTGAAGTGGTAAATTGATATTTATTGATATTTATTGAAATGAGATAACTTATATTTACATTGTATGTTAACTATGTATGAATAAGCTTATATTATCTTAAGATATTTTGTATCTCATATATACTGTATATTTTTGGATAGAAATAAATAAAAATAAATAAAATAAATAAATACATTGTTCGCATCAAATAATTTGTTAAAATTTAGAATAAAATAAAATAAAAATATGCGCAGAAAAGTTATTTTTTTTGCTTGCTTTACGTCGATTTTTTTCCAAACGTACTTTGAGTATTGTTGTGATTGTCGTGTGTGTACTATGAAGCTGTGTATTCTGTACAGGGGGGCAAGTTTGGTTCAATCGGCGAAATCAAAACCCTCGTGATTACCCATATCATAGATATAATTATTATATGGAGTGCTACAATATCTGTCTGTAGATATCATAGAACTCCATACGATACTTAGGTATATTCATGAAATGGGTAATCACTGGGGTTTTGATTTCGCCGGTCAAACCAGACTTGCCTCCCAGGATACACTACCGTGCATAATATAACTTCCATTGAGTTCATATAGACACCATGATGTATAAAGTTCATAGACTTTGAGCTGATTAGTTTTCCATAGATATTTGTTGATTCCATTTGTCAAAGCTTTCTTAATAATCTAGTGAAGTGCAAAATTTGATTTAATCTCAACAATTTACACAATTTAGTCAAATAATCTTTAAAACATTTCTCTTTTTTATTTAATTTTAGAGGAGAAATTTTGTTTTTATATTTCATTTGATTTGAGACTCAAGTCAAATAATATGTAGGATGTACTGAGTATATACGATGGTCCAGACCATAGAACAAAATTTTAATGTCAAACTGCTACATAACAAATTGACAACAACGTGTGTGCTGTGCATATTATGATAAAAATAATAATACTAAAATAATGACATGTCGAATTTTACTTTATCGGTTTATACTTTTACGTTAAGATATATGTACCTAACTATGTAAATATTATAATTTATTGTGTTGTGATGTTTGGTTTCCGCTGTAATATTTGTTTGTAAATGACACAATAATTATGTATAACCGAAATGTCAAATATATGGCTTGGTAAAATTGTAAACTGCTAGCCCTAGAATAGGGTTACCTAGTTGGGCGGCAGTAATCTTCATAATAGTCTTATAAAGGTGTGAAAAAATAAATATAAATATTGATAATTAAAATGTAGGTACTTTATATAAATAAATACATTCAGGTATTATCAACCTTTCCATAAAAATACTGTAGGTACTGTTGCTTCAAGTGGGGAGGGTTTAGCTTTGACCACAACCCACCCGTTGAAAATTGTGCCTGCCATGTTCTATTCTTACAGTATGTGCGTAGTTCCTACTGGGAATGTTTTAGCCCTTTTAACGTCACGTGACGATAAATATTATAATACATATTTTACCGCAGCACAAGCATAAGTATGGGAAATATAATCGATCCGTGCGTAGTTGCGTGTAACGAAATAGTTTAAACATAATTATTTTTGTTGCGAGGAAATATTTCGCGAGGGTAGTCATTTTGTTCGATATTATATACTTACCTAAATATATCCACTGACTACTAAGTACTGTAATATTACTGTTAGAATTATTTTGTCGCCAAATAACACTATTTATATGTTAATAATCGCTTACTTGTCTTTTTCTGCGACATTTATATTCAAAAACATAATAAAATATATGAGAAATTAATTGTATAGGTAAGTAGGTACCTACACCACATACATAGATTTGTATAATAATATAGGTACCTAGATGTAGTATCTACTCTGTGTAAAAAGTGAGTCATGGAATATCGTGAGTTTGACGTTTTGGTTGGCAACATATTTCAGTTTTCCTTACATTTCAACACATCCTAGATAAATGTTCTCTAAATAATTAATAATTAAAATGTTTTTTAGACAAATTAATCCGAAAACAATTCACATTAGTCGTTATTTTCTATAGAAAAACGATGTGGTCTGGAACCAAAACGTCAAAAATCTCCCCTGAAAAATAACTCACATTCGATTCATATAAAATTAGCTAACTACGACATCTAGTGTAGTAAGTAAGTATATGAAAACCTATGCTACACCATAATAGGTCTGATAGAAATATTAAAAAGGTTACAGTAAAATGTTGATTCCAGCTATTTTTCATTTGTTTTTCATTCACTCTTTCTGTCAAAATGTGTGAATCTAAAGAAGAAATTCGATACATTTTAAAATTTTATTACAAAAAAGAAAAAAAAATGCAACGCAAGCCGCGAAAAAAAATTGTGACGTTTATGGGCAGTGTCAGTAAGAGTAGCACAAAATTCGTTTAATCGTTTTCAATCCGGGAATTTTTATGTTAAAGGTGCACCTCGCTTTGGTCGCCCTGTTACGGATAAAATGGAAGCCATTTTTGAAAAAGTGGAGCAAGATCGGCATATCAGTTGTTACGACATAGCTGAAGAACTGGGAATAGTCCACAAAACAGTTTAAAGCCATTTGAAAAAAGCTGGGTACAAAAAAAGCTCGATATTTGAGTGCCCCATGAGCTCAATGAAAGAAACCTAATGAACTGTGTACTCATTTGCGATTCTTTATTGAGACGTAATCAAACCTTTTTAAATAAGGTGATGAAAAGTGGATTACGTACCTACATACGACAAGAAGGTCGTGGTCAAAGGCTTCACAGACTATGGCAAAACCCGGATTAACTCGCAATAAGGTGATGCTCTGTGTATAGTGGGATTGGAAGGGCATTGTTTATAATGAGCTTTTACCGCCGGGCAGAACCATCGATTCGGATCTCTACTACCAAAAACTGATTAGATTAAAGCAAGAAGTTGAGAGAAAGCGGCCGGAATTGATCAATAGAAAGGGTGTGGTCTTTCTTCGCGATAACGCTAGACAACACACAGCTTTAGCAAAAATTAACAGTGTGGCTGGGAGGTGTTAATGCATCCGCCATATGGCCCTGACCTTGCACCTTCAAATTTCCACCTGTTTCAGTCGCTTCAGATTTTTTTTGACAGTGTCAAGTTAACATCAAGAGAGGACTGCCAAAATTACTTGTCGCGTTTTTTTGATGTCCCAAAATTTCTACAGCAACGGGATCATGTCACTACCTACAATATGGCAGAAAGTCATTGAACAAAATGGCACATATATACTTTGAGTAAATGTAAATAAACTTATTCTTATATTACTTCATATAAAACGCGAAAAAACTTTTTCCTCAACCTTATATATTAACTTAGATTATAATTCTTAAATACCTTACAATTCTATGTATTTTACCTTATAATTTTATGTATATTTATTTATTTTATGCTTAAAATTTTCATAGTACCTACCTAAATGATGCAAATATTTTGATAAGAATCACTTTGAAGAATTGTTATAAAATACTTTGCTCTCCTGAAACTAGTACACCGAGAGATAAAAAAAATGGTGATTTATCAATTAGTAATCAGTTCTTTCAATAAAAAAATACCTATATTGAGGTAATAATTAATTTAAAAATGACACAAACTTGGACCGTGTAAAAGTGTTAAATGGAGATTTCTTCCAACCAATAAGTGTTTTCAAGCCAGAGAAGTAATAATTATGTGAAAAATTGTTTTGAATATCTCTCATCTGCTGGGAAATGAACCTAGGATGTCAAATAAGATCCAAACTAATTATGTACCAACCACTCTGTACAATGCTTCTACGTTAGAAAAATATAAAAACTGTGAAGCATGTATGTATGTACATATGTAGATTGTAGGGGTATTGTTGCGATGTTCATCCTATTTTTGATATTCGTATTTTTCGTTTATTTTTTATGTCGCATTAAACAAAATATACCCATTGGCTGCCCGTGTCCCTTTCTTGTGAATATTTTCTTCGAGTGTCGCAATAATAATAAAAATATATTTGAATAGGTTTAGACAGCAGGTGTTTGTATGGAATGTCTATATCTGGTAATATTTAACAGGATATCCTACCGGGAAACACATACACTATTTTAAGTTGAGGTCGCATTTATAAGATTTAGGATAGGTTCTATGGTTTAGAATTGTCTAGAAATATGGAATAACTAAATTCAAAAACAAGCCCAAGGGCAGGAAACCTATTTATAAAAAAACGAAATACGTATAATGCTTCTGGTGTTATTTAATATGAAGATTATTATTTTATCTTACCTTGGCTGTTTTATTATTCAAATATCTTTATGATGTGGTTTTTTATATAAAAAATATAATAATTTCTCAACAAAGGACAAATAAATCAATGAAAATGGAATAGTTAAATTTTTCATCTTATGATACCTAACATTACGGTGAATTCCACAATGTAGGGAAATCAGCGACATGTGTGCGGGTGTGCATAACCCTATAAAAGAAAGCATGACTCATGCGTATGTCCTCTCACGCCAGCCTATAGTCACACCTAAAAACCAATTGCTGAATTATGTATGTGACAGATTATTTTGCTTCTTACATAATATATTTTCGACTACCTGGCTCTTTAATTATGCACTGTAGATGGAATAACTGTTTTCAAGTAATGATTTTTGCAATACCCACAAACAGGTATTGTCTGGTGGGATTTTTTTTTACTCAATTTTTGAATAAGTTTTTATTGTTTATATGTAGTATGATATATACTATTTGTTTAAATGTTTATGGTATTTGTTATTTGTTAATTGTGAGAAATAAAGAATTATTTTATTTATTTATTTTCGGAACACCCGAAAACTGTGATTAAATAAAAAAATGGAAGCACTGTTCAAAGCCGATTTCCTCGCTGGGAGATTTTCTCATTATATGATAAATAATTTATATGTCAATGGAAAACACTAGGTATGTTATTTGATTGAATAATTTTAAGATATTATTTAATCGAGATCTATTTTGTAAATTCTTCAATTCATTGAATCATATTATGTTGTAGGTAGGTATAATGTATGTGCGCATACTTTGCCTGATTTATCATAAACAAATGCCTTTAGGTTAGTAGTGCAAAATATTGTTAAAGCGAATCGCTGCAAAACGCAAATTATGGATAAAATGTTGCAGAGATAGGTCACGACCTATGAACTTTATGGTGCCGCTGCAAGGACCGACATACTAACAGTAGTGCTTGTCTAACCACAGGGGTCTGAAATCTTTCGTGAAATTCATACAATGACCAGAAATAGAAATTTTAAAACCCTTGGCATGAAATTCTCGACGTGGTTTTAAAGCTACAATGGTAAGGTCAGCAGTTAAGTGGTTGACCACGGAATTAGATATATCATCTCAGAGGGAAACTTACATACATATATTATATTCGATAACTCACTGGTCATATCTTTCTGGAATTAATTTATTTACTTCATGTACAGTACCGGATTTATTCGTTAATTGTCATAAGGAATTTTTTTCCAACCAACCGATGAAACGTGAGGCCATGAATAGTGCACCGTCATCACCATCATCAGCCTTTGTTCGCTCACTGCAGGACATAGACCTCCCCTCTCCGTCCCCATTCCTCCCGTTCCTGTGCGACTCCCATCCACTGTGGTCCAACAAATCTTTTAATGTCGTCCATCCATCTGTTAGGTGGTCTCTTGTCGCCTCTCGGTCTCCACTCCACCAGTCTTTTCGTCCATCTATTTTCGGTCACACTTGATATGACGTCCTGCCCATCTCCACCTCTGCATGGCTATTCTCTCAACCACATGGGACAGTTTGGTCTGATTGCATATCCAGTCAATCCTCTTCCTGTCTTCTAGTTTTATGGCCAACATTATCCTTTCCATTTTTCTTTGTGCTACACGTAGATTGTTGGCAGACAATTTGTTTTAGGTCGTTGTTTCCATGCCATAAGATTTTTTTTTTAATTTCAAATAATGAAATTCAATTGCCAGTCTCAAATCTGTTTCGAGTTGGTTAAATTTCCAGAAAACTTGTGATATCACACTTTTACAAAAAAGTAATAATTGTCATAACATATATATGTAGAAGAACATAACCTTACCGCATTTACAGTTAATTTAAAAACACAAAAAATGTGTAATATTTTCCACGAGTTTTTTCACAAGCAAGTCATGTAAATGGTATAAATTATATTTTAACATGCCAACGAATGTGCGCAAATTCACGGGTGAATAAACGTGGAGAAAAAAAAATGGCGTTAAAACCAAAATAGAAGGTAATACCACTAATTCCGCTGCTGTTAAGGTCAAGCATTATATAATTATATTTATAATTTAAAAAAAAATGACCCCTATGAAAAAGACAATAAATAAAAATGAAAGCTAAACAATATTGTAGTAACATAATGTTATGAGATTTTGATTAATGTAACACAACGGTATAATGTTCAAATGCTATAAAGCAACAGCCAGCGACTGCCAGACTTACGTAATAGTATACCTAGAGGCTGAACTGTGTAAGGATACCACAGCTGGTAACAAAAAATGAATACTATGAACCCTGAGTATTGGTGGCTTTCGAAGATAGCGGCATTAAAGTTTGGATAAAATTTCTATTTTGACTTGTCAATTAAATGTAGTATGAAGCAGTAAAGCAAGATTATTTGCCTCTCTCCAAAGACGCAAGATAGCTGCTGCAAGAATGAGGATGTGGAGATCTAGCAATTCTATTGTTCGAGAGGCTGGTATGTGGCTTGATTCTCCAATTCACAGAAGATGGGCATCAATTATGCAGTGACTGAAGTGATTCAATAGATGTTTTTATACGGTTATATTGTTTTGCTTCCGGTTATATTATTTTGTATTAATTTGTTTTTATGTGTATTGATGTGTTATTATTATCATTGGGTATTTATTTATTTTATTTTTCCTGTTGTTCTTTTTATTGAAATTAATATTTTTTGTTATTACGGTTATACATATATGTAGGTATATATTTTTGTTTGCTTTTTATGTTTACTTTTCTCTCCGTTATTCTTTTTATTTGTATGTACTTATACCTTATTTTTGAATGTTGTATATACATATAATATGGTTTGTGTTGCATTGCACCCCCCTGCTCACGAACTGAAATAAAATCTTATTATTATTATTATTATTATTATATATATTCATTACAGATGACTATTGAAAATAACATCTTGTAATTACAGACACCTTGGTTTGTTGGAAACTATCAGACAGACACTTTGATTAAAATTGAAGCTTATCTTGTCCTGTTCGCTTTTTCGATAGTGTAGAATAATTTGTTTTCTTACCGTACTTTAATGTTTTATGGGTTGCAACTAGTTAATAATATTACACAAAGTGTGGTGTTAGTTTATTTTTAATTGCTTAAATGTTCAAATTGGAAACATTTCTTTTTATCCTTGGTCTCGTGTGTTGGAAAAAATGGAGGTCTCCATGTAAGACGGTTGCGGGCAGTTCGAAGGACTACAGTAATTGAAGATCCTGTTGGGGTATTGAAATGGTCACCACATCGTGTTGGTGGTTGACCTCTTTAAACGCTTAAAAGTTAAGTGGCAAAAAACAAGAAACATAATTGGAAACTTGTGGAAGCCGGTTAACTTAACTTATCTCATTAGGGGTTCATATGTATAAATATAGAATAATCGGCACCCTAACCACAAGTACGGTATACCTGTGACAAATTTAGTTTACAATAAATGATAGCGCCCCATCCTCCACACTACCCGTGAGGTCTTATAGTGGTGGTTGTATAGGATCTGAAAGGTTCTATGTAATTTCTACGAGCCTCAGCAATTTAGTCTATACCTATCCACTATCCACGTACCTTGCACTCTCCATGAAAAGATATATGGCCATCGTTTAAAACAACTTTGTGTGAACGTTGTAGCTAGCTAAATGCACCTCTTTTTAAAAATTCAATGTAATTCGAGACACCCCCACCCACATTATTCAAACTTATTATAAGCTGAATGGCTGTTGCGATAATTTGAGAGAAAAGCGCTAAAATTTCATTAAATTTTTACCATTAACCTCAAAAATTTTTAACCGAGATGAAAACTTTTGTTTGGCTGGTATAAATTGCTGAAAAAAAACAAAACTTTAGTTTGAAATCAGCCGTAGATATATAGCTATGTAGGTCTAGTAAATCCAGATAACCTCCGTCCGTCTATTAATAAAATATAAACTGTGATTTGCAAATTTGAAAAGTAAAATTGATCAAACTGAAATGTGTGGAAATAAAATGTCCATCGGAAGATATAAATCAGAGTGTGGAAACGTTATCGTTGGCTGAGTAAAATAGTTAAACCAATAAATTTGCCGCAAAACGTTGGTTTACTTTGCATTTCATTGATGTATAATGATTTGTGTTAATTCAGTGGGACGCTCCAAAATATGTGTCATTTTAAAATTGACAATTTAACACTGGATGAGAAATACATCAATACAAAGCAAACAAATAAATTCCAAACGTAGAAAAAATTTGTTAAACAAAGAACTAAATTTCATAGGAACTAATTACATAATCAAATTTATTTCTCAAAAATCATTTCAATCAAAGAAATAAATTTTATTGCGAAAAAAATAATCTTATCACTGACTTCTGATAGTCAGATTTAATAATTATAAGATTTTTATTCCAGTCTATGAGCAGAGGGGTGCAATACTACACAAACCATATCTTGAAATATTTCAACATTAAAATTAAACATAATAAAGACGAAAAATTATTTACACAATGTAGATTATATACACAACTTGAAAATTGATAATAGGTATCTACATAAAAAAATCCGATTTTTTTTATAATCGGCATTCTTAAATTTTTTTTTCTGTGTGTTTTAAAAATTCTACAAGAAATTTAAGAAGATCCACAAACTATTTAATTTCTTCTTTTGGTTTCTTGTATGATTAAATATGACTGTGCTCAGTCTTATTCGTGAACTTGGATCTGTTTATTCAAATAGAAAGATTAAAATTATTTTTTTCAAAAAAAATCCAGGGTTTCTCAAACATTTTTTATTAAGAAAAATATTTTTTTATGATAAATTTATGAGTTTAACTGCCTATATTTCCAAATTTTTTAAAAATATCAAAAAAAGCCGAAACACCCCAACTAGAAAATTTAATTTTCTATAAAAAATATAAAAATTGTATTAGCACATTGCAAATTTTTTTCAACAATTTTTTTAAAAATTGAATTTAGTGACGACATTGTTTCATACAATTTGTATGGAAGTAGCCTACTCACAATATCTAAGAAGACTTAATAATTTGATACTAATCTCCAAACATACCATCATGCTGTTTTCACATTCTGGGTAGGATCAAAGGACTGACCTCCATACTATCCTATCTTGACATACATACCTAGGTACATGTGTTGTATAGAAAACCAAATATCTTAAAATATTAAATAATTTGTATTTATAGGTTTATAGTTTGGTACTTATTCTTCAACTATACATACTATCGCTATCGACAGTTGGATCTCATGTGTTACATGGAACTAGTTAAGCCAAGATGCGTGTACGAAGGAAAATTTTGTATGGTGTAGTGGCTTTTTTGCATGTTAATAACACCGACTAGAGGCCTCGCAGCATATATGTTCCCATACATGGATTTACTCAGAATTCGGAGTACATTTTATGTGAGTTTTGTGTGTGTGTGTGTGTGTGTGTCTGTGTGTCTGTGTGTGTCTGTATGTCTGTGTGTGTCCGTCCTCCCCTTATAACTCTTGATCCGCTCAATTTACAGAGCCCAAATTTTCAGAATATATAAACAGTTATAGGCCTACAAAACTTTTATACTCAGAATTGTAAATTTTTGTTTCAATCAGGGGTTATCAACCTTTGAATTTTTACTTTATTTTTCCATATATCTCAGAAACCATAAAAGCTAGAACGCTGAAAATTGGTATAAAGATAGACAAATACAAAATCTCAAGAAAGTTTTTTTTTAAAATTCCAGGGTTTCTCAAACATTTTTTATTAAGAAAAATATTTTATTTATGATAAATTTATGAGTTTTTCTGCCTATATTTCCATTTTTTTTAAATATCGAAAAAAGCCGAAACACCCCAACTAGATAATTTAATTTTATATAAAAAATATAAAAATTGTATTTATTGTATTATTAGCACATCTCAATTTTTTTTAAACAATTTTTATAAAAATTGAATTTAGTGACGACATCACTTCATACAATTTGTATAGTAGTCGCCTATACACAATATGTAAGAAGACTTAATAGTTTGATACTTTAATCCAAACATACATACATACCATCATACTGTTTTCATATTCTGTGTAGGAAAAACAGACTAACCTCCAAACTATCCTATCCTGAAAAACATACCTACATGTTTTATAAAGAAAATAAAATATCTTCAAATATTTATTAATTTGTGTTGTTTATAGTTTGGTACGTATTCTTTGATTAGGTATGCATACTATCGCCATCGACAGTTGGATCTCATGTGTTACATGCAACTAGTCATTAATTGTTGCAGTTTTATTTTTGTATTATTATTCACGATTCATGTAACTTACAGTCATGTATATGAGGAAGTATCTACCTACTCGTTATTTTATTCACGATTCATGTAATTTACAGTCATGTATATGAGGAAGTATCTACCTACTCGTTATTTTATTCACGATTCATGTAATTTACAGTCATGTGTATGAGGAAGTATCTACCTACTCGTTATTTTATTCACGATTCATGTAATTTACAGTAATGTGTATGAGGAAGTATCTACCTACTCGTTATTTTATTCACGATTCATGTAATTTACAGTCATGTGTATGAGGAACTATCTACCTACTCGTTATTTTTTTCATATTTGTAGCGAAAATGTGCTTATTAAAAATCAAATCAGTTAAGGCAGGATTTGAATCTATACGAATTGCTTGTAGGTTCTGCTTCTGACCTACTTGTTTTTCAAAGTATTTATTTATTTATTTATGTAATATTGCTTCTCGGGCATCTAACAGGTAATATGTCAAATATTAATTTAACACACACCCGATAACAAATTGCCACATTCTAGAGACTTATTATATTTATCGTCTCACAGATCCAGACTACAAACACAATTAAAAACCGTGTCTCCAACGGGAATCGAACCCAGGACCTTTGGATTAGCAGTAAGATACCTAACCATCTGAGCCACGAAGTATAAAGTATTAATTATTTAAGTATTATTTAAACGAGTGGGTTGTGGCCAACACTAAACTCTCCACACCACAAATATTGACAATGAAATATTTTATTCATTCTAAATTTTACTACCAGGAATATAAATTTTCTAACGATAGTATATTTTCATGTTAAGATAGACAAACTATTAATGCCGTATAGTGAAGAATGCTTATGTTGTATGAAATATTTTAAAAAAAGCAGATAAATTTTGTTTTAAAGAACGCGAGAGCATTTTCAAAATTTTGACACGTGATATAATATGAAGAAATTTTTTGTTATTTATGGAAAGCTAATCAGTTCTATCTTCAAGCTCTTTACATTATAACATGAAATCAAATTACTGAACTTTTCCATACATAGAAATTTATCTAATTACATTTTTATTCATACTAAATGTTACTATCAGGAATATAAATTTTCTTCCGATAGTATATTTTTATGTTAAGATAGACAAACTATTAATGCCGTATAGTGAAGAATGCTTATGTTGTATGAAATATTTTAAAAAAAGCAGATAAATTTTGTTTTAAAGAACGCGAGAGCATTTTCAAAATTTTGACACGTGATATTATATGAAGAATTTTTTTGTTATTTATGGAAAGCTAATCAGTTCTATGTTCAAGCTCTTTACATTATAACATGAAATCAAATTACTGAACTTTTCCATACATAGAAATTTATCTAATTACATTTTTATTCATACTAAATGTTACTATCAGGAATATAAATTTTCTTCCGATAGTGTATTTTTATGTTAAGATAGACAAACTATTAATGCAGTATAGTGAAGAATGCTTATGTTGTATGAAATATTTTAAAAAAAGCAGATAAATTTTGTTTCAAAGAGCGTTAGAGCATTTTGACAATGTTGACACGTGATATCATATGAAGAAATTTTATGATATCTATGAAAAGCTAATCAGTTTTAAGTTCAAGCTATTAATATTCTTATATCAATATGAAATCAATGAACTGAACATTGCCAAATATAAAAAAATTCTCTTGTTACATATAAGTTTCATACAAATATCCAATAAATAAAATATAATTTTTGAAACCGTTGAATATTTTTCTTTTAACATTGACCAACTTTGAATACAATTTTATGAAGATTCTTGGTGTTGTATAAATAGTTGAAACCAAATTAAAATATCTCTAATTTCCAGGTCGTGAGAGCATTTTTTCAGTTTTAATAGATGAAATCATAAAGAAACATTGGGAAAAAATAAACCGTTGTCTATGGAAAACTAATCAGCTCTAAGTTTATGGACTTAACACATGTGATATCAATATGAAGTCAATCGGACTTATAGTTTGGGCTGCAGAGAGGACACAAAAAAAAAACAACGTAAATGATGAATTCATAGAGAAGAAATCAAAAGTTGTCTATGGAAAACTAATCAGCTCTAGTTCTTTGCACTTTACACATATGATGTTAATATGAAGTCGATCAGACTTATAGTTTGGGCTGTAGAGAGGACACAAAAAAGATAAATGCTACGGCGTACGGCGTACGGCGTACAGCGTATACGCCATACACACAAACACATCACGACGAAACTCATAGTGTGCATTCTCTACATGATACCCATTGAGAAATTGATGTAAAAAAAATACGCTTAAATTTTGCGAAATCATGACTCTCCCCTATTCCATAGTGTGGAGAGTAAAAACGCATTTTTTATGAATCGAAAACTATGCCCATTGCCTATATTATAATGTGTAGGTACAAACTTCGGTAGGTACGAAATCGCCATATTATAGATATAGGATTAGGTATTATTATGTAAATAAAATATCTATTGAATTAATATCTAAAGTATCCAAGTACCCACCTACCTAATTATTTTCAGTTATCTATAGTTTGTACAATGGTTTTTGTTATTAATTTCCTAACATGTTTCAGTTAGAGCTTGTGAAACAATATTAGGCGAACATCATATTATGTATGTAGGTACATACACAGGACATAGATGATAAGTGCTGCTAAATATGTCAAAGTTTGTCGTGTGGTATAACATTTTACCTACAAACATACAGAGAGCAATATCAAACTTTGAAAATAGATTTTATTAGAAAATTATAGCAGAGTAAACTCGTTAATTGTTGTTCATATAATCGTCGAACTGTACTAAAACTAATGTTTATTAATTTACAAATATTTACTCACTGTATCACTATTAATTATTATTCGTTGTTTTATTAAACTAAGTACACAAACATGACTATTGTTTTTCGACAAAAAGCATTCTATTAATTTTATCCAAATTATTTAATTTATGCAAACGATATGTAAACATTTTAAAATATTTTGTAGAGTCTGTATAATCTTGTTCATGTTTAATATTCCGTTTATGTCAGACATGTTTTTGTTAATACAATCACAATGGAATTATTTGAGTACATTTCTAGTATAAAACTACTTAAACAGTAAACGAAAAACATTCTTTAGTAGGTATCTAGTGACCTATGAAAAACGAGTTGGTTGTGGCCAACACTAAACTCTCCACACCATAGTAAGCGTTAATTTTTTTCTTGAAATGTTGACAATCTCTAAATGCATTTTTATGAAGAACATTTATATTAGATTCTTAAACAAATATAAGATTCCCAGAAGACAAAAGTTTTCACTATATATCATACACACAAAATCATTGTCATGAAACTCATATTATGTATTTTCAACATGATACCTGTTAAATTTTTTTAAGTAGAATTGCATTACTAGCAAATGCGGTGTTAGGTTCCCACTGCCTACCCCTTGAGGAAGAGAGAAGTGGAGAGTAAAAAATACACTTGTCTATAGAGACACATACAATATCAATATGAAGTTGATCACTCAATTTTCCCATTAAGAAGCTATTTTATTTTTGTTATATACATTTTTCATAATACAAATATGAAATTTATTTTACACATGATAAGGCAGACCATAGATCTTTTTCTTTAAATTTTGACAAACCTTAAATGCATTTTTGATGAGTGTATTTTGATTGTATCAAAATTTGAAACAGTAATAATACCTCGATTTTCCAGAAAATTTGGACAGATGAAATCATAGTGAATAAATTAACTGATATCTATGGAAAACTAATCAGCTCTAAGCTTATATAGGTACTTTACATAAATGATGTCAATATGAATTCAATCGGACTTATAGTTTGGGCTCTAGAGAGGACACAAAAAAATCAACGTAAATGATGACATCATAGAGAAGAAAAAAAAACTTTTAAAGTTGTCTTTAGAAAACTAATCAGCTCTAGGTCTATGCACTTTACATATATGATGTAAATATGAAGTCGATTGGACTTATAGGACACAAAAAGGACACAAAAATAATTCCGTACGCTGAACGCCGTACGGAATACATACAAACACATCACGACGAAACTCAACAGTGTGCACTCTCTACATGATAAACGCTGAGAAAATGATGTATAAAAAATACGCTTGTGAAATAAAATATCCATTGTGAAAATTGACATTTTATTTCACAAGCAAAAAATAAAAAATAGTAAAATTGTGAAATCACGACTCTCCACTATTCCGTAGTGTGAAGAGAACAGTCAATCAATGAAAAATTACATGAAAAAATCATGTATTAGTTCTATTAATTAATTATGTTATTTTTGATTACGTTTGATAAAATAAGTCATGAAAGCTAATTGAATCACTAGAAAGTATTCGCGGTCAATTAAAAAATATTAAAGGGCTATATTAAAAATAGAAATCATATGTAAAATTTAATACAACTTTAAGCGAAGGGAAAATTCTGGACGACGGGGTAGCACAAGGATCTATATTAGGACCTATATAGTACCTTATATATGTAAACCACTTTGCACTCACTATAGAAAACTGCTACATGTTCATGTTTACTGATGATACCGTCTTGGTGGCCTACGGTAAAGATCTTGACTCACTATGCAAAACAACGTTTGGATTATTGTAACGGTGTATATGCGAATTTACCAAAGAAAGAAATTAATAAAATTCAGTCAGTTTTCAATGCTGCAGCCAGACTCATCACTGGAGCCTCCAAATTTTCTCACATCTCTCACCATCTTCGCAATCTACATTGGCTTAAAGTCCCCGAAAGAATTGAATATAAGCTCTGTCTCATAATCTTTAAAGCACTTCGTGGTATGGCTCCTACTTACCTCTCCGAACTGTGCATTCCGCTTTCAATAAATGACAGACAATCATCACTTCGTTCTGCCTCTTCATCCATGGTTGGGAAATTAGTTGAAATAAACAGGGTGCACACAACTAATTTCGGTGATCGTGCATTTGCTGTGGCAGGACCAAATGCATGGAATAAGTTCCCACACACCCTCAGACAAACCGAAAATATATCTTCGTTCAGGAAAAAACTCAAAACGCACCTTTTTCGCAAATCTTACCAGAGCCGAAATGATACAACGTAATCATTTTTTCAGCGCCCTTGAGGTGAGATATTCACAAAAACGGCGCTAAATAAATTATCCAAATTTATTATTATTATTATTCCAAAATGATTATAATGGTATACTAAATTGGTCACATGATAATAACCTATCGATTAATCCACAAAAAACTAAACTTATACACATATCCTCACCATACATAGCTAGAAAACAAATAATTATAAAATGGCATAATTATGAATGTCTATATACAATAAAATATATAACTGGTTCTTGTCCATGTGAAAATATACTTCAAGTAGAATTTGAAATTTATATAGGCATGAAAATTGACAAACACTTTAATTGGAAACCACATATATATTCTAATGTATTAGCTAAACTGTATGTTTTAAGAAATATTTTTCCATATTATACAGTATCAAAGCTAATTTATACATCACTTGCTGAATCCTTAATTCTAAACGCTTTAGAGGAATGGGGTAAATCATTTAAAACGTATGTAGACAAAGTTAAATCATTAGGTACAAGCGAGATTGTTGAAACTAATAATACTCAAATCAGATTTATCTAAATGTAAAAACAATGATGAAATGATATTCAGTGTAATAGGAATACTCCCAGTTAACAAATTATACACTTATCGAGTCATATTAAATCATCACTTCTCTAATGAATATAAATTACCTGTAAAAAATCTACGAATTGTGCAAAATAAATTGATAATTCCCAGATGGATAAACTATTACGGTGAAAGGACACTGAAAGTAAGCATACCGAAAATATTTAACACTCTTCCAAGTGGTATGGATAAACTTGATAAAATATCCTCAGTTAAAACTATATTTAAAAAAAAATATCGTTGAATGTAATTAAAAACATTTGACTCATTTAAAAGTAGTAATTAAATAAAAATACATGTATCCCATATTATAATTTTAATACTGTAACTTAAGGAATGTAATATGTACATGACCTTTTTTGTATGGGAAACTCACTGATAGCCTGTAGGCTAGTGAGATCCCTATTAATATGATGTCAATCTTTTATGAAAATAGAATTTAAAAAAAAAACGTACCTACCTATCAACTAAGCCCTTATGTTATTATTGATAATATTTTTTAAACAAAAACATGAAAAAAATATTTTCATTCTTCGTTCTTGTAGGTATGTCATTCCTTCAAGGAAGGTAGTAAATGTTTTTTTTATTTGTTTTTAATATATATCTTAATGTAATGTATATTATCTTTTCGCTTTCATTCTTTTGTTGATGTACATTTATAAATTTGTCATACTTTATAATTTGGTTGGATATATTTATTTATATTATGTACAAAAAGGTAAATAAATAAATAAGTATTTTGTACTTGGGAAAGTAAAACTATAGAAAAAAAACTGACTTGTAACATTTGGTTCGGAAAAAAGATGAAGAAGAAATAATGCGAGAGTAAGATAATCGATATTGAACAGTAATATTAATAAAAAATGATTTTATAGCATCATTTAAAATAAATTATTGCCTCAAAAGGGATAGGAACATTATTACAATAACACTTAAAATATCGCCGTCAATATTTATAAAACGTTCAAAATAAGTTAATATTTGGATATATTTTCTTATGAACCGAATTTTATCAAGATATTATATTCTGGATAAAAATTTACATACCTACTTTTCTCGAACAAGATGAAAATGGATAATCTTCAATATAAAAACAGACTGTTGGTATTGCACAATATAGGTTTGTACATATTTATTTTTTATTCATATTTGAAATTTTCATTTAATAATGGAAACATACTTTAAAATAAGTTAATTAGACGTACTGGGTTCCCCAGCATAGTAAATATATTATATTAAATACATTAGCACGCAAATATTGCAAACCTGCCACAGTACCTTAATAACAAATTTACATATTTTTCCAATCATGGACATCCACTCCGATGTATTGAACGTACGACATTTTCCATCCCTGTGCATAACACAGAATTTTTTAGCTCATCGTTCGATGTACAATCCAATCAGCAAAGACTATGGAATAAGTTCGGATATTGCGTCGTCTAACTCACTTTGTATTTCCAAGAAAAAACTAAAGAACGAATATTTATTTAACCCTTAACACCTAATCCCGATTTCTTCTCCTTGTTCTTTCCCAACTCTTTTTTGCTGTTATGTTTTTTTTTGTGTTTAATATTTATTTATTTGGCAACGATACATACACTGAAAAAAAATTGTGTTAAAAATAACCGAACTATCGTGACTATCGATCTATCGAACTATCGTGACTATCGATCTATCGAAGTATCGGTGCCCCAGGAGCTTGCCCCTGCTACCGATATCGAGCGGTGCCCCCACGTTTGAGGTTGGACTCTCGGGGGTAGTGGTTGAACTCGCGGATAGGAGGATATTGTGTTGTCTAACGTTGCGTTAAGTCCTATAGTGTCCTCCGACGTGGAAGTAGTACGCGAACTCCATCGAACTATCGTGACTACAAAAAAATTCGTTTTGTGCTACTAAATATTTTGTGCCATTAACCAAACAGTAATGTCATAAATAGATTAATTTTTAGTACTGATAACAAAGGTTTGGCTAAAAACGCAGGTATCCAGTTCGGTGGTTACATTTTTTTCAGTGCAATTACATTATATATAATACAGCGTTAAGTAGGTACTTATAACAACAAAATAATTTCAAGATAACAGTGATAATATATCCTAAATTTAATGCTAGGTTCCTATTAAAGTAAGCTGGTACTAGCAAAAATGCTCCAGGAGGATACATTATTAAAATACGATCATAAAATTCTATATTATCTTTATATTGTATCATTGGACATCCAACTAGATGAACCTGTTTTAGGACGTCCGATATGTAGATACGATTTGTAGGTATCAATAACTTAACGAATTAAAGATACTTTAAAACTTGGTAAATAAAAATTATAGAATATGCTTAATTTGTTATTGGATTCATCTATGCCGATGGATATAAGCCAACTGTTTATTGTTTTTTTCAGCGTGTCTATTTTCATATTTTTCCAAGCGTCATCTAGTATATTGTACATCTTGTGCGAATGTGGTGTTTGTTTTTTTTTCTTTACGATAATAGACCTTTGAGTATTGCGTATAGAGTATGAATGGCTAGCTATTTATTTTATTTTATTTAAACCTAACAAACATACAGTCATACAAACAAATATTACAACAAATTCAATTTTAACAATATATTATCATAGACCAATTTTGTTTGCGGATATTACATTATCTTTTTAAGCTGCACAGTGTGAAACAAATATCTATTTAGAATTAAGTAGGTACTCAAAATTCAGAATAAAAAGGACAAAAAGAGAGAAAGGAAGGTTGTGGCACTCGCAGTCAAAAAGGACAAAGCAGGAATCAGCTACCGTAAACCTCTAAAGGTCTCAGAGATGGTATTTTTATATTTTATTTTAGTATTCTATGTCTAAAAATATGAACATTCTTAAAAAAAACATTATGAATGTTACATGCCCTTTGGATGAATGAATTTTGGACATAGTTAGTTCTGCATAGAGGCAATCTAAACGTAAGATTTGTTTTAGTACTAAGAAAGGGACAATTAATTGGAAGACTCCCAACAAGAGACTCAGAGTCAACGGCACCATCAATAATTTTATGTAGGTATGTCGTGTCTGCAATGGTACGTCTATTTTATAATGATGTTATTTTATGATGAATAGCTATCGGGTATTCTTGTCTATGTTTGTGAGTGTGTAAAATTATTTTCTTAATGTATAATTTTCTAAAATTAACGACTCTAAATTCTGTAAATAATTCATTATTGGGGTATCTGAAAGGTTTATTGAGTATGAGATTTATTGAGTGGGGTATCTGAAAGGTTTATTGAGATTTAGCTGTGAGGCACCGGCTTAGAATAGTGCTTCCATTTTTTTAAATCATTGTTTTCGAGTGTCCCGTAAGAGCCGGGTAATCGAAACTACAACAGGCAATAATAACATCTCACATAGTTCAGCAATGAGGTTCACCACCCATTCTGAATGTAGTGCCTTTTTTAGTGAAACGAGACTGGTGTGTGGGTAAACATAGATGTGTTTTTCTCCATTTTATAAGGCAACGCACACCCGCACACCTTTCGCCGGTTACCCCACATTGTGGGATATGCCGTGATGGTATGAATGAATGAATGAATTATTGAGTATGATGTGAAGTATTGATTTTTGCACATTTAGATAGAAGTGGATCCAAAACAGTCATACTACATCCTCCCCATCCAATACATCCATTTTTCATTGTATATATTCTTTTTGGTTGCTTTTATACCTACATATACAATTATGGCATTCTTAGAAATCTGGTTGGTTGAAGGAAGTCCGCCAGTACATTATATTTGTTTATGTTAGGCTAAAAACAGGAAAAATATACAAATAAAAATATTTTTTTATACATATTTAAAAGAAAACACATTCATTATTTAAAAAAAAACTTATTATTCTACCATACTATCACAAAATTGTATTTGCAAACTAATTTAAAAGTATTTTATATGAATCAAGTCTCAATAAATGATGAGTTAACGACCGTAGTCCATACACCATCCCGAACAATAACATGGACGGTTGTCCAAATTATTATTGGTTTAATTGACTTCTCTTTCTTTGATATTGGAAGTATATTGTAATGCGTTGTTTAGTGTCTGACCTACAATACTTTATCAATAATTGCCATCATTATATTTGGCAGTTGATTCAACACTTTCTGCCATAATAAATGAAAAATCACACAATATGAAGCATATAACCTAACCTAACCTATAAAATGTACCGTAATCTTTGTCGCTGTGTAAGCATGTGCTTCTAATCATTCTATCCGCGTACCCGATTGTTAAAAACAAATTTATCTTGTGACTTCAGTGTCTGTGATGGGTCCTATTGATGCATTGTGTATAAAGTATTCATTATATCATTATTGTAGCAGATCCTTCATTAGTATGTATAATTATATACCTATGCACTTTTGGAGAGACAGCACATATGTAATAGAACAGTCCTGAGAATGTGAGCATCATATTAACACTCCACCGTCAAAAAGCGTAAGCTTAAATATTTACTTCACATTATACGAAACGAGAAGTTGGTGTCAATTACTCGTATGTAGGTTCTGCAACATATTATACATGGAAAAATACAGCATATCAGAACACAAAAAAAAAAACACTGAAAGTGATTAAAGAAAAACACGTAATCCTACAAAATAATTTACTTAACTTGAATTACTTTAACGAATAAGCAGATGACCCAGTTTTTTTTCGGTATAAATGAATTCTTTCAGTTTTGGTTCAAATGTTTTATTTATTCAGAGTTGGTCGCGAGTCAAACGCTTATTTTATAATCGAATCGTAAATCGAAAAACATTATTGAAGAAAATCGATTTAACCAGAACAAGTACAGTCGGGTGGATATTAAGAATTTGTTCTCAGTTGTAAGTGTGTCAGGTAAACTTTACGGAGAAGTTTAAGTAAGTTGTGAAACATTAAGGAAAAGATAATATTTGACTGAGCACTGAGCACAACCTGATTCTGGAGCCTTTACGGGGTGTAACGAAATCAACGAGTGGATTTAAGGAAATAGGAGCATATCGACCGACATCACACTCTAATAATACGAAATTCAAAATAAATATCTCGCGAATAACATGCAGTGACAGGTTTTTATATTAGTGTGCATGTATGTAATGTTTTTATATTAGTGTGCATGTATAAACGATTATTCAACTATTTAAACCACGAATGGATATTGGTGAATTTAGACGTTGTGGTATCAATCGTATCACAGATTCAGACTGAAATTATGTAATTAGATTTAATTTTTTAATCGAAAGTTCTTGATGAAATTCCATGAAAATTTTAATAAACATTAAAAATAAAAAAAAACGTTTATAACTCAATTCCACTAATTAGGTATTAAGACTACAACTTACAATCGGTTTCGTGCTAAGCACATTTTCAAATAGTATTTACTACTTGAAATTGTGCTTAGAACAAAACCGGTTGTAGTTTATAGTCTAAATAAACAGTGGAATTATGTTGTAAACTTTTTTTATTTTTAATGTTTATTAAAAATTTAAGGAAATTGAAATTATGTAAATTCCTCCACCTAGAAAACAGCTCGGGATCTAACTAATTGAGCTGTGGCATGTCCGGCCAGCCCAACTGACCACCCACTGCAAGGAGTAGGGATCGTCAGCCGGCTATTTAAGGCGGCGCACATCACCACTCTTCAGATAAATCTCAAAAATAATCGAATATTTTTATTATTGCATATGCGCAAACATTGGATTTTTTTCCCTGTCGGGAGTCAAAGATATTTTTTAACAGATTTTTAATTATCTCAATAGAGACGAAGTTGGAATATTTATTGTAGGAGAACCGGGAAATCAAGGCACCTACAGGGCTTACGACCTGTCATCGGCTGGTTTACGTGATCACTTTATGCGCTTGCGCAACGTTCACCAATTATGCCTTTTAATAGGGATAGGGATCTCATTAAAAGGCATAATAGGTGAACGTTGCGCAAGCGCATAAAGTGATCACGTAAACCAGCCGATGACAGGTCGTAAGCCCTGTAGGTGCCTTGATTTCCCGGTTCTCCTACAATAAATATTCCAACTTCGTCTCTATTGAGATAATTAAAAATCTCTCAAAAATAATATCTTCATGTAACGATAGATGAAGGAGTCAGGAGTCCTTAGACTCGGTACTCCGTTGAACAGAAATGACAAATGACACAAAATGACAAATGACACTCGCGGTTCAGTCTAACCCAGGCCAGCGGTAGGCAGTCACTCTGCTCGACTCACATTCCAGTTGAAACTACGCGTCTTTATCAATCTATATTATTTAAATATTTAATAGTCCATAATTAAAGTATCTATTTTGAATTATAATTAGAATCACACTATCGAATAAATACGTAAGTCCATTCAAACTATTTCAATACCTGTCCATAATATTATTTTATTCATATTCTACTGATAATTTATAAATGTTTTATGGTGTTGCGTGGGTACCTCGCTCTGTTGTGTAGTGCTCTTTAATTAGCTTGCAACTAATTACCAAGCTACGCACAGCAGGATCGGATACACACGCGACATCATTTCGCGTTGGGTTTGGGGAACAGGCGACAGGTTCAACCTAGTGCCTATTCAGACCGGAGCAGCCTCTATGTTAATTAATAATTTAATATTTAATACCAAATACCAACCCCAGCGCGAAAGAGCCAAGGGCTGAGTTTTGTTTTATATTGACAGTTTCGTTTAAAAAATTGTAATAAAAATTCTAATTGGTAAATTATTGTCCTAGCATACCTATGTAGGTCATTTTATCCTTCCGCCCGCGAACTGAGGCGGCACGTTTCACGCCGCGTGCTACGGCCAGTTAGATAACGTGTGAAAATGTTTTTCTCCCGCTTGTTTACCACATATCAAAATAATACCAAAAAGATAATATTGCAGCCATAATGTTGTGTCGCTAATTTGGACACATAAAAATTGAAGTTTTTATTAGCAATTTCACCTCCAGTCCAGTTTTACAAACGTTAACCATCGCTACCATGTTTGGGTCGCTACCGCATAATAATATAATATGTATGTATGTATGTATGTATAGGTACCTACAATACAACCCGCCTCTGTGTAAAGAAAAGCAGTGTTTCTAAAAGTTGAAAAGTGTGTAGGAAACTCTTCACTAACCAACCGCACGGAAACAAAATCAACCAACAAAGTTTACAATTTTCCCACTGGTTGAAACCACGATTTATTTATCAATAGTAGGTAAATGTACCACAGACCAATAATCTACATATAAATATGACATAAGGTTAATTTCTTGGTACACTTATTTGGGGGACAATCGATATAACGTATTTGGTGGCAATATATTACGGAATGGTTCGAAAGAAAAACTGAATAAATTAGTTGCATGTAACACATGAGATTTAGATCGGTCGATGGCAGAGCGGTTAGCGCGCTGGGCTAGTAATCCAGTGGTAGCTAGTTCGAATCCTGCATCGACCGATTTCGTTCACCTACAACACAAGCATTTATGCTTATTTTAGGTAACGTAGGAAGATGTATATGTACTTGTTTAACAAGGACATTTATATTTTGCATTTTTTGTAAAAAAGAGAAAAAAAACTGTCGATGGCGATAGTATGCATAATAGAAGAATACGAGTCAAACTATAAACACTTAAACACAAACTAATACATATTTTAAGATATTTTGTTTTCTATAAAAAACATGTAGGTAAGTATATGTCAGGATAGGATAGTATGGGGGTCAGACTTTTTTCCTATCCAGAATATCAAAACAGCATAATGAATGTTTATAGATTAAGTAGGTATTAAACTATTGAGTGTGATATTGCGTAGTGGTTTACTGCCTTACAAATTGAATGAAACGATGCTGTCACTAAATTCAATTTTTATCAAAATTGTTAAAAAAAGCTTGAGATATACTACTAGTGTTTATATTTTTTATAGAAAATTAAATTATCTAGTTGGGGTGTTTCGGATTATTTCGTTTTTTTTAATTTGAAAATACAGGCAATTAAACACATAAATTTATCCTAAAAAAATGTTTTTCTTAATATAAAATGTTTGAGAAAATCTGTAATTTTTTGAAAAACTACATTTGAGATTTTGTATTTGTCTATGTTTGCACCAATTTTCAGCGTTCTAGCTTTTATTGTTCTTGAGACATATGGAAAAATAAAGTCAAAATTAAAAAGTTGATAACCCCTGTCTGAAACAAAAATTCAAAATTCTGAGTATTAAAGTTTTGTAGGCCTATAACTATTTATATATTCTGAAATTTTGGGCTATGTGAATTGAGCGGATCAAAAGTTATAAGGGGGGACGGGACACAGACACAAACAGACATATGCACACACAGACGCACAAAAAACACACAAAATGTTCTAATTCAAATTCTGAATTAATCCATATACATATAGAACATATTCTATGAAGCCTCTAAGTTGGTGATTTTGGCATGCAAATTCCACTACACTATACAAAATGTTCCTTTATTCACACGTCTTGGCTAAATACTGTCGATTCATAAAGAGAATTAAATTCTCTTAAACGAATCGACATTTGGAGAAGTGTAAGTTGTTAACAAAGTGATAGAATGCCGGGCATCATCAGAATATCCTTGATATTGAGATCTATCTTTCAATACAAAACCAATCATACAAATTTAGAAAAATTCAAATCGGTTGGGCGGTTCCGTAGATTAGCGTGTAGTAACATTGTTATATGTACAAGATATTACCTACTGTGTTGGGCGGTTCCGTAGATTAGCGTGTAGTAACATTGTTATATGTACAAGATATTACCTACTGTGTTGGGCGGTTCCGTAGATTAGCGTGTAGTAACATTGTTATATGTACAAGATATTACCTACTGTGTTGGGCGGTTCCGTAGATTAGCGTGTAGTAACATTGTTATATGTACAAGATATTACCTACTGTGTTGGGCGGTTCCGTAGATTAGCGTGTAGTAACATTTATTTATTTATTTATTTATTTAATATACAGAGACACCAACAGAACACTGAACAACACAAACAAAAAAAAACATGAAACAAAAAATAGAATCTCCAGTGCTCCAATAACAGGTATCTCCCGCATGGCTATTGTGCATAGTTAGGTATGTACAATCAACGTCTCCTGACCATTCATATTATAAAAAAGACATTACTTTGCACAGTTAAAAGAAAAGTTTAAAATACACATATACATATATGTAGGAAAACAGAAAGAAAACAAATGTTGAACTAATAAAATAAAACATAAAAAAGAAGGAACAATTGAACCGAGACAAAAAAAAAACAAATAGATTTTACCCAGCATATTTTAAATTGTCACAACGTCATTACATTAAATTGTCACAACGATTCAGACGCAACGTCTGAATCTACCAATACAATGACACTCCGACACGGCAGAATGTCACTGTATTGGCAGGTACAAACGCGAGTGCAATGTAACGACAGTCAATAAATAACGTCGCGGACAAAATCGCGAACTCGGCAACATGCCCGTCTAACTAGAATATTTTTAGTAAGACTTATAAGTTAATATGTTGTCGAATTTGCTGGTTTATATGTCGTACTATACACGTGTTAGTATTTTTTTATTTTTAAAACTATAAAAACTAAATAAGAACAAAACATACAATCAAGATACCAAATAATCCTTATACAAAATACAATATACCTACAAAAGTGGGGAGAAATGCGCAATACAAATCAACACCCACAGAGCCATACAACATCAAGGTGTCCCTATCACTAGATTTCCTCGAATCAAACGTTTGAAAGTGGACACCGGATTATGAAACACATCAAGATCCGATACAACCCTTGACAAACTATTATATGAGCTCATCATTCGGCTTATAGGACAAAACTGTCCCACATTGGTTCTATACCTTTTCAGACGAAACACTTCGCTGCATCTTAATCTATTATTTGCATGAAAGTTTAACAATTCTATGTCAGATGTGTCCAAGTGACCTCGAATCAGCTTACGAAGATACATTAATTCGGCCACACTCCGCCTAACTGACAAACTAACCATATTAAAAAGCGAAAGGCGCTCCTGGTATTCCAACCGGCCACTATGACCCGCTCTAAAAGAAAGAACCCTAGTAAAATATTTCTGAACACGTTCTATTTTGTCTCTATGAGACACATAGTAGGGGGACCATATGAACGATTGGTATTCGAGTAAACTTCGTACCAGAGAATAATATAACCTTATTAAACTATTCGGATCTTTAAACGGTTTTGTTATCCTAAATAAGAAACCCATAGTTCTGTACGATTTATCCGTAATATGATCGTAATGGTCCCTAAACGAGAGTTCAGAATCAAGTATCACCCCGAGGTCTTTGACAGAGCTTAATTTCCTCAGGTCGACGCTGTCTATATTATATGTGAATTCTATCTTTTTCCTATTTCGGGTGAAGCTTATTGAGTGGCACTTGTCGGTGTTTAGGCGCATATTATTTAAAACACCAATCAGACAATTTGTCAAGATCATTTTGAAGTTTCATACAATCGCTGATGCAGCTCACAGGTGTGTATATTGTTATATGTACAAGATATTACCTACTGTGTTGGGCGGTTCCGTAGATTAGCGTGTAGTAACATTGTTATATGTACAAGATATTACCTACTGTGTTGGGCGGTTCCGTAGATTAGCGTGTAGTAACATTGTTATATGTACAAGATATTACCTACTGTGTTGGGCGGTTCCGTAGATTAGCGTGTAGTAACATTGTTATATGTACAAGATATTACCTACTGTGTTGGGCGGTTCCGTAGATTAGCGTGTAGTAACATTGTTATATGTACAAGATATTACCTACTGTGTTGGGCGGTTCCGTAGATTAGCGTGTAGTAACATTGTTATATGTACAAGATATTACCTACTGTGTTGGGCGGTTCCGTAGATTAGCGTGTAGTAACATTGTTATATGTACAAGATATTACCTACTGTGTTGGGCGGTTCCGTAGATTAGCGTGTAGTAACATTGTTATATGTACAAGATATTACCTACTGTGTTGGGCGGTTCCGTAGATTAGCGTGTAGTACCTAACATTGTTATACAAGATATGTATTACCTACTGTGTTCTAACTCGATTCGTTCAGGACTCGGTAAAAGTGTTTTCGAACTTACGTTCATCATCAATGACCATAAATGAGACATACCTAATGATATTATTTTAAATTTACTCACAGCATTAACGAACTGTATATAAATAAACAAACATTTTTTTAGGCAAATAATAGGTAGGGGCAAGTGGTGTACCTATGAACGGGTGTACCTTCGAACAATTAAGTAGTTGTGGATAATTTACGTAGTAGAATTCCATTTTAAATTATATTAAAATAAAACAATTTGTTTTAGATTCTACGTGTATTTATAAGTTCGTCGATAGCTATTTCGCCTTGCTAGGGCATCTTCAAGACTATGACGGCGTGGAGTTTCTGTCGGGTTATATAGGTAGAGGGTTGAGCTTACAATTTTTTTGATTGGTCAGTATCTATAAACAGAGTATTAAACAATGGCAGTGGGTGGAGACTATAGTTAGACTTGACAATTGACTGACCAATCCCTAAATATGTTTGTATACAGGTAGTTATATTTGTTTATTGATATAGTTCTAAGAATTTTATTTTATTAGTGGGTTATTTTCTAGGTATAATGTTTGTTTATTTGTGGATATTACAATATAATATGTATTTTGCGGTACAGGTAGATAGAGGTAGTTATATTGTTTTATTGATGTATTTCTTATGTATTTATTTATTTATATAATGGCTATTCTTTTGATGTTAAAATATTTGAATTTTGAGAGGTTCCAGGGAAGAAGTGTGGTGAAGGTTGGATATGTAGATTATTTTGGTGACGTCTCGGTGGCAGGATTATGGATCTGAAACAATGAATTATTTTGGCAGAATCAAATCTATAGATTGTTAATTTCTAGATGGGATGACTTCAATTAGTGGCGATTTGTAGATATTAATTTGTTCATTGATTATGTTATAATTTTTATTATGTTTTGAAATTTCTAACTGTTCAAGAATATTCAGTCTTAAGCCCTTTTTTGAAAAGTGTAGTGGTAGTGGTTTATTGTTCGAGTCGATTTTGTGGTTGTTTTCAATTAGGTGTTTAGCAAATTGCGAATCGGTTTTGTTATTATGCCATGACTTTTTGTGTTCGTTGAACCTTTCTTCTATACTTCTACCAGTTTGGCCTATGTAAATGGCATCACAGTCATCGCAGGTTATTTTGTACACACCGCTTTTTTTAATGTTATCGATTTTGTCTTTAGAATTTTTTATTGTCATTCCGATATTATTGTTAGTTCTGTAGGTTACGTTAATTCCATAGTTTCTAAGTTTTTTCCCTAGTTTTAATGAAATATTGCCTGCGTAGTTGATACATTTAAAATTGGTTTTAGAGGGTTGATGTTTTGGATAAAATTGTCGTAGTGTGTGCTTGTTCATTTGTTTATTAAATAGGTTTTTAATGATATTTTTTGAAAAACCATTGTTTATTCCGATTGTCTCTATTGTTTTGTATTCTGTATCAAACTTGTGTTTATCAAGTGGGATGTTAATTAACCTATATAGCATTGAGTTATATGCAGCGAGCTTGTGAGACCATGGGTGTAAAGATTTTTCGTGTATAGTGGTATCTGTGTATGTGGGTTTTCGGTATATGTCAAAAGAGTGTCTATTATTGGTTCTTTGTATGCATAGGTCTAGGAAGTTGATTTTGCAGTCCTTTTCTGTTTCTAGTGTAAATGAAATATTTGTATGTAGTGAGTTAGCTAAGTTAAGGAATTGGTCTAATTGTCGGTTTGTTCCGTTGAAACCGATAAGTATATCGTCTACATACCGATAGTAATATATAATACATTTTTTTGAAATTGAATTTTTTAGTAGTTTATTCTCTATATGGTCCATAAATAGTTCTGCTAATAAGGGGCTTAGAGGTGATCCCATGGGGACTCCGTCTTTTTGTTCATAAAATTTATCTTTATAGGAGAAGTAGTTTGACTCTATGCAAATTTTCATTATTTCGTAGATCTCGTCTGCTATAATGGGTTGAACATTTCTTTTTTCCAGTGTATTTTTTATGATTTCTAGGGTATCTTTTATCGGTATGTTGGTGAATAAGCTTACTACGTCTAGTGAGATTAGTTTACAATTTGTTGGGAGGTGTATGTCTTTGATTTTGTTAACGAGTTGGACTGAATTTTTTATACTGTTATCTGGTTTAAAATTTGTATATTGTTTGAAGAGGTTATTAATATCTTTGGCTATTTTTGAAGTGGGTGAGTTGATGAATGAGACAATTGGTCTTATAGGAATACTTTGTTTATGGATTTTAGGTTGTCCGTGTAAGAGTGGGGGTCTTGGGTTCATTTCTATTAGTTTATTCTTTTGGTAAGTTTTTGGATATAAGGCGTTACTGTCATTTATGATGGATCTAATGCGTTTTGCGAGTTTAGGTGTTGGATCTTTTTTTAGTTCATTAAAGTCGTTTGGATTAATAAATTCCGACATTTTATTTTCATAATCGGCTTTATTTAAGATGACTACCGAATTGCCTTTGTCTGCTTTTGTTACTATTAAGTTGTTTTCTTTTATCTTTTTTGATATTTTATTCAAAACTATTTTTTCATTATGTACAAATGATGGTGATGATTTAATTAATTTTATTTCTTTTTTAATTGTTTCGGCAATTTGATGTTTAAGTGAATTTGGTTGATTTGTGTTAGTAAGGGCTATTTCAGTGTCAACTGCTATTGTTTCAATTTGCGTTAGCCCTGCTTTTTCGGGAATGTTATATTTGAATCCTTTATCAAGAAGTTGGATTTCTTCTTTACTAAATTCAGTGGATGACAAGTTAAAAGTTTTTTTAAAAAATATGTTTTTTTTCGCGGTATCTAGAGCTGGTTGTGGTGGAGTTTGTTTTTTTATTAGTCTTTCTATCTTGTTTTTCTGAATTATGTATTTTTTATCAATAATTTCTGTAATATCTTGTCTTGTGTTTTGGTCAAATGTATCAAATTCAATAGGGTGAAGTTTATAGGTTAATTGTAAATGGAGTACCTTGATATAATGCAGCAGGCTGTCTCTCATGCGGTATCCTTCTCGAATTTCTTCTTTGACCCATATCTTCTGGGCTCTGGACACTGCAATGGCTGCTGAGCGGGTTGTCTGTTTTGTTAACACTTTCACATATGATGGTATCACTTTTTTATCCAGGCATTCCTGGTTAAACCATATATTTTGAATAACTATTTTATGTCTGAGTTTAAGCCGTCGGTATAAAATTAATTGGGAGGCTAAGTCGGCCTCTTTTATCTTAAGTAGTTGTGGATAATTTACGTAGTAGAATTCCATTTTAAATTATATTAAAATAAAACAATTTGTTTTAGATTCTACGTGTATTTATAAGTTCGTCGATAGCTATTTCGCCTTGCTAGGGCATCTTCAAGACTATGACGGCGTGGAGTTTCTGTCGGGTTATATAGGTAGAGGGTTGAGCTTACAATTTTTTTGATTGGTCAGTATCTATAAACAGAGTATTAAACAATGGCAGTGGGTGGAGACTATAGTTAGACTTGACAATTGACTGACCAATCCCTAAATATGTTTGTATACAGGTAGTTATATTTGTTTATTGATATAGTTCTAAGAATTTTATTTTATTAGTGGGTTATTTTCTAGGTATAATGTTTGTTTATTTGTGGATATTACAATATAATATGTATTTTGCGGTACAGGTAGATAGAGGTAGTTATATTGTTTTATTGATGTATTTCTTATGTATTTATTTATTTATATAATGGCTATTCTTTTGATGTTAAAATATTTGAATTTTGAGAGGTTCCAGGGAAGAAGTGTGGTGAAGGTTGGATATGTAGATTATTTTGGTGACGTCTCGGTGGCAGGATTATGGATCTGAAACAATGAATTATTTTGGCAGAATCAAATCTATAGATTGTTAATTTCTAGATGGGATGACTTCAATTAGTGGCGATTTGTAGATATTAATTTGTTCATTGATTATGTTATAATTTTTATTATGTTTTGAAATTTCTAACTGTTCAAGAATATTCAGTCTTAAGCCCTTTTTTGAAAAGTGTAGTGGTAGTGGTTTATTGTTCGAGTCGATTTTGTGGTTGTTTTCAATTAGGTGTTTAGCAAATTGCGAATCGGTTTTGTTATTATGCCATGACTTTTTGTGTTCGTTGAACCTTTCTTCTATACTTCTACCAGTTTGGCCTATGTAAATGGCATCACAGTCATCGCAGGTTATTTTGTACACACCGCTTTTTTTAATGTTATCGATTTTGTCTTTAGAATTTTTTATTGTCATTCCGATATTATTGTTAGTTCTGTAGGTTACGTTAATTCCATAGTTTCTAAGTTTTTTCCCTAGTTTTAATGAAATATTGCCTGCGTAGTTGATACATTTAAAATTGGTTTTAGAGGGTTGATGTTTTGGATAAAATTGTCGTAGTGTGTGCTTGTTCATTTGTTTATTAAATAGGTTTTTAATGATATTTTTTGAAAAACCATTGTTTATTCCGATTGTCTCTATTGTTTTGTATTCTGTATCAAACTTGTGTTTATCAAGTGGGATGTTAATTAACCTATATAGCATTGAGTTATATGCAGCGAGCTTGTGAGACCATGGGTGTAAAGATTTTTCGTGTATAGTGGTATCTGTGTATGTGGGTTTTCGGTATATGTCAAAAGAGTGTCTATTATTGGTTCTTTGTATGCATAGGTCTAGGAAGTTGATTTTGCAGTCCTTTTCTGTTTCTAGTGTAAATGAAATATTTGTATGTAGTGAGTTAGCTAAGTTAAGGAATTGGTCTAATTGTCGGTTTGTTCCGTTGAAACCGATAAGTATATCGTCTACATACCGATAGTAATATATAATACATTTTTTTGAAATTGAATTTTTTAGTAGTTTATTCTCTATATGGTCCATAAATAGTTCTGCTAATAAGGGGCTTAGAGGTGATCCCATGGGGACTCCGTCTTTTTGTTCATAAAATTTATCTTTATAGGAGAAGTAGTTTGACTCTATGCAAATTTTCATTATTTCGTAGATCTCGTCTGCTATAATGGGTTGAACATTTCTTTTTTCCAGTGTATTTTTTATGATTTCTAGGGTATCTTTTATCGGTATGTTGGTGAATAAGCTTACTACGTCTAGTGAGATTAGTTTACAATTTGTTGGGAGGTGTATGTCTAGCCTCCCAATTAATTTTATACCGACGGCTTAAACTCAGACATAAAATAGTTATTCAAAATATATGGTTTAACCAGGAATGCCTGGATAAAAAAGTGATACCATCATATGTGAAAGTGTTAACAAAACAGACAACCCGCTCAGCAGCCATTGCAGTGTCCAGAGCCCAGAAGATATGGGTCAAAGAAGAAATTCGAGAAGGATACCGCATGAGAGACAGCCTGCTGCATTATATCAAGGTACTCCATTTACAATTAACCTATAAACTTCACCCTATTGAATTTGATACATTTGACCAAAACACAAGACAAGATATTACAGAAATTATTGATAAAAAATACATAATTCAGAAAAACAAGATAGAAAGACTAATAAAAAAACAAACTCCACCACAACCAGCTCTAGATACCGCGAAAAAAAACATATTTTTTAAAAAAACTTTTAACTTGTCATCCACTGAATTTAGTAAAGAAGAAATCCAACTTCTTGATAAAGGATTCAAATATAACATTCCCGAAAAAGCAGGGCTAACGCAAATTGAAACAATAGCAGTTGACACTGAAATAGCCCTTACTAACACAAATCAACCAAATTCACTTAAACATCAAATTGCCGAAACAATTAAAAAAGAAATAAAATTAATTAAATCATCACCATCATTTGTACATAATGAAAAAATAGTTTTGAATAAAATATCAAAAAAGATAAAAGAAAACAACTTAATAGTAACAAAAGCAGACAAAGGCAATTCGGTAGTCATCTTAAATAAAGCCGATTATGAAAATAAAATGTCGGAATTTATTAATCCAAACGACTTTAATGAACTAAAAAAAGATCCAACACCTAAACTCGCAAAACGCATTAGATCCATCATAAATGACAGTAACGCCTTATATCCAAAAACTTACCAAAAGAATAAACTAATAGAAATGAACCCAAGACCCCCACTCTTACACGGACAACCTAAAATCCATAAACAAAGTATTCCTATAAGACCAATTGTCTCATTCATCAACTCACCCACTTCAAAAATAGCCAAAGATATTAATAACCTCTTCAAACAATATACAAATTTTAAACCAGATAACAGTATAAAAAATTCAGTCCAACTCGTTAACAAAATCAAAGACATACACCTCCCAACAAATTGTAAACTAATCTCACTAGACGTAGTAAGCTTATTCACCAACATACCGATAAAAGATACCCTAGAAATCATAAAAAATACACTGGAAAAAAGAAATGTTCAACCCATTATAGCAGACGAGATCTACGAAATAATGAAAATTTGCATAGAGTCAAACTACTTCTCCTATAAAGATAAATTTTATGAACAAAAAGACGGAGTCCCCATGGGATCACCTCTAAGCCCCTTATTAGCAGAACTATTTATGGACCATATAGAGAATAAACTACTAAAAAATTCAATTTCAAAAAAATGTATTATATATTACTATCGGTATGTAGACGATATACTTATCGGTTTCAACGGAACAAACCGACAATTAGACCAATTCCTTAACTTAGCTAACTCACTACATACAAATATTTCATTTACACTAGAAACAGAAAAGGACTGCAAAATCAACTTCCTAGACCTATGCATACAAAGAACCAATAATAGACACTCTTTTGACATATACCGAAAACCCACATACACAGATACCACTATACACGAAAAATCTTTACACCCATGGTCTCACAAGCTCGCTGCATATAACTCAATGCTATATAGGTTAATTAACATCCCACTTGATAAACACAAGTTTGATACAGAATACAAAACAATAGAGACAATCGGAATAAACAATGGTTTTTCAAAAAATATCATTAAAAACCTATTTAATAAACAAATGAACAAGCACACACTACGACAATTTTATCCAAAACATCAACCCTCTAAAACCAATTTTAAATGTATCAACTACGCAGGCAATATTTCATTAAAACTAGGGAAAAAACTTAGAAACTATGGAATTAACGTAACCTACAGAACTAACAATAATATCGGAATGACAATAAAAAATTCTAAAGACAAAATCGATAACATTAAAAAAAGCGGTGTGTACAAAATAACCTGCGATGACTGTGATGCCATTTACATAGGCCAAACTGGTAGAAGTATAGAAGAAAGGTTCAACGAACACAAAAAGTCATGGCATAATAACAAAACCGATTCGCAATTTGCTAAACACCTAATTGAAAACAACCACAAAATCGACTCGAACAATAAACCACTACCACTACACTTTTCAAAAAAGGGCTTAAGACTGAATATTCTTGAACAGTTAGAAATTTCAAAACATAATAAAAATTATAACATAATCAATGAACAAATTAATATCTACAAATCGCCACTAATTGAAGTCATCCCATCTAGAAATTAACAATCTATAGATTTGATTCTGCCAAAATAATTCATTGTTTCAGATCCATAATCCTGCCACCGAGACGTCACCAAAATAATCTACATATCCAACCTTCACCACACTTCTTCCCTGGAACCTCTCAAAATTCAAATATTTTAACATCAAAAGAATAGCCATTATATAAATAAATAAATACATAAGAAATACATCAATAAAACAATATAACTACCTCTATCTACCTGTACCGCAAAATACATATTATATTGTAATATCCACAAATAAACAAACATTATACCTAGAAAATAACCCACTAATAAAATAAAATTCTTAGAACTATATCAATAAACAAATATAACTACCTGTATACAAACATATTTAGGGATTGGTCAGTCAATTGTCAAGTCTAACTATAGTCTCCACCCACTGCCATTGTTTAATACTCTGTTTATAGATACTGACCAATCAAAAAAATTGTAAGCTCAACCCTCTACCTATATAACCCGACAGAAACTCCACGCCGTCATAGTCTTGAAGATGCCCTAGCAAGGCGAAATAGCTATCGACGAACTTATAAATACACGTAGAATCTAAAACAAATTGTTTTATTTTAATATAATTTAAAATGGAATTCTACTACGTAAATTATCCACAACTACTTAAGATAAAAGAGGCCGACTTAGCCTCCCAATTAATTTTATACCGACGGCTTAAACTCAGACATAAAATAGTTATTCAAAATATATGGTTTAACCAGGAATGCCTGGATAAAAAAGTGATACCATCATATGTGAAAGTGTTAACAAAACAGACAACCCGCTCAGCTGCCATTGCAGTGTCCAGAGCCCAGAAGATATGGGTCAAAGAAGAAATTCGAGAAGGATACCGCATGAGAGACAGCCTGCTGCATTATATCAAGGTACTCCATTTACAATTAACCTATAAACTTCACCCTATTGAATTTGATACATTTGACCAAAACACAAGACAAGATATTACAGAAATTATTGATAAAAAATACATAATTCAGAAAAACAAGATAGAAAGACTAATAAAAAAACAAACTCCACCACAACCAGCTCTAGATACCGCGAAAAAAAACATATTTTTTAAAAAAACTTTTAACTTGTCATCCACTGAATTTAGTAAAGAAGAAATCCAACTTCTTGATAAAGGATTCAAATATAACATTCCCGAAAAAGCAGGGCTAACGCAAATTGAAACAATAGCAGTTGACACTGAAATAGCCCTTACTAACACAAATCAACCAAATTCACTTAAACATCAAATTGCCGAAACAATTAAAAAAGAAATAAAATTAATTAAATCATCACCATCATTTGTACATAATGAAAAAATAGTTTTGAATAAAATATCAAAAAAGATAAAAGAAAACAACTTAATAGTAACAAAAGCAGACAAAGGCAATTCGGTAGTCATCTTAAATAAAGCCGATTATGAAAATAAAATGTCGGAATTTATTAATCCAAACGACTTTAATGAACTAAAAAAAGATCCAACACCTAAACTCGCAAAACGCATTAGATCCATCATAAATGACAGTAACGCCTTATATCCAAAAACTTACCAAAAGAATAAACTAATAGAAATGAACCCAAGACCCCCACTCTTACACGGACAACCTAAAATCCATAAACAAAGTATTCCTATAAGACCAATTGTCTCATTCATCAACTCACCCACTTCAAAAATAGCCAAAGATATTAATAACCTCTTCAAACAATATACAAATTTTAAACCAGATAACAGTATAAAAAATTCAGTCCAACTCGTTAACAAAATCAAAGACATACACCTCCCAACAAATTGTAAACTAATCTCACTAGACGTAGTAAGCTTATTCACCAACATACCGATAAAAGATACCCTAGAAATCATAAAAAATACACTGGAAAAAAGAAATGTTCAACCCATTATAGCAGACGAGATCTACGAAATAATGAAAATTTGCATAGAGTCAAACTACTTCTCCTATAAAGATAAATTTTATGAACAAAAAGACGGAGTCCCCATGGGATCACCTCTAAGCCCCTTATTAGCAGAACTATTTATGGACCATATAGAGAATAAACTACTAAAAAATTCAATTTCAAAAAAATGTATTATATATTACTATCGGTATGTAGACGATATACTTATCGGTTTCAACGGAACAAACCGACAATTAGACCAATTCCTTAACTTAGCTAACTCACTACATACAAATATTTCATTTACACTAGAAACAGAAAAGGACTGCAAAATCAACTTCCTAGACCTATGCATACAAAGAACCAATAATAGACACTCTTTTGACATATACCGAAAACCCACATACACAGATACCACTATACACGAAAAATCTTTACACCCATGGTCTCACAAGCTCGCTGCATATAACTCAATGCTATATAGGTTAATTAACATCCCACTTGATAAACACAAGTTTGATACAGAATACAAAACAATAGAGACAATCGGAATAAACAATGGTTTTTCAAAAAATATCATTAAAAACCTATTTAATAAACAAATGAACAAGCACACACTACGACAATTTTATCCAAAACATCAACCCTCTAAAACCAATTTTAAATGTATCAACTACGCAGGCAATATTTCATTAAAACTAGGGAAAAAACTTAGAAACTATGGAATTAACGTAACCTACAGAACTAACAATAATATCGGAATGACAATAAAAAATTCTAAAGACAAAATCGATAACATTAAAAAAAGCGGTGTGTACAAAATAACCTGCGATGACTGTGATGCCATTTACATAGGCCAAACTGGTAGAAGTATAGAAGAAAGGTTCAACGAACACAAAAAGTCATGGCATAATAACAAAACCGATTCGCAATTTGCTAAACACCTAATTGAAAACAACCACAAAATCGACTCGAACAATAAACCACTACCACTACACTTTTCAAAAAAGGGCTTAAGACTGAATATTCTTGAACAGTTAGAAATTTCAAAACATAATAAAAATTATAACATAATCAATGAACAAATTAATATCTACAAATCGCCACTAATTGAAGTCATCCCATCTAGAAATTAACAATCTATAGATTTGATTCTGCCAAAATAATTCATTGTTTCAGATCCATAATCCTGCCACCGAGACGTCACCAAAATAATCTACATATCCAACCTTCACCACACTTCTTCCCTGGAACCTCTCAAAATTCAAATATTTTAACATCAAAAGAATAGCCATTATATAAATAAATAAATACATAAGAAATACATCAATAAAACAATATAACTACCTCTATCTACCTGTACCGCAAAATACATATTATATTGTAATATCCACAAATAAACAAACATTATACCTAGAAAATAACCCACTAATAAAATAAAATTCTTAGAACTATATCAATAAACAAATATAACTACCTGTATACAAACATATTTAGGGATTGGTCAGTCAATTGTCAAGTCTAACTATAGTCTCCACCCACTGCCATTGTTTAATACTCTGTTTATAGATACTGACCAATCAAAAAAATTGTAAGCTCAACCCTCTACCTATATAACCCGACAGAAACTCCACGCCGTCATAGTCTTGAAGATGCCCTAGCAAGGCGAAATAGCTATCGACGAACTTATAAATACACGTAGAATCTAAAACAAATTGTTTTATTTTAATATAATTCGAACAATTACTATATCTAAAAAAACCCTGTGAATAATAACATGAAAATCCTCATAATTAATAGTTTTTGCTGCTGTGTTCTCTAGTGTCAAGGATCAACTAAGTGTGTTTTGTGATTGAAAAATGTTTTTCATCATTAAAAGTAAGTTTTTTCAAAAATTTTCATTGTTTTTTTTTTGATATTTTTTTTTATTTCAACTATTGTTTTATTTCACACTTTTATGTATACAATCATCTACTTTTTACCGAAAACACCAATTTGAATAACAAAACCTAAATATTTTTTACTAAATTTTAAATGAAAAATCTCTATGTGTGTACCTTTGAACACATCAATAAGTGTACCTTCAGCAGCTTTCGAAGGTACACTCAGGTCTTTTTATAAGTAAAACAATATTTAAATATTTTGATATCTTTTATATTTTAGTGTCAAGAAGCAAATCATGTGTTAAAAGATCTCCCGCATCGACAGATTCTTAGAGAGAGTTGTAGAAGAATGTCGAAAAGGGTTGTCTGTCTTTAGAATCCATAGGTACCTACGTACACAACATTATTGAGCAAAACTATTTGTATTTTAAATAAAGTTTAATATATTTACATTGTCTTTTTAATTCCCTGAATTGATTTCATCATAAATACTATCAAATGACAACATTTCAAATCGATCCGATTCTTATTTAATACTGTTCGAAGGTACACACCGTACTGTTCAGAGGTACACACCAGTAGTGTACCTCTGAACAAAAATGAATGTTTTAACATTTTTCTATTTTTTATTTAAAATAGTGTCAATGAGGTAAAATTATGAATGTTAATTAAAAGTAAAAATGTTATTTTATAAAATGAATTAGTTATTTTACGCGTCCTGTAAGCCGAAACTGTGAAATCTACGTTTATAGTTAAAAAAATGTATATTGTTCGAAGGAACACTATGTATGTACTTGCCCCTACTATGTCAAATATTGATCAATCACACTCAATAACAAGTTGCCATATTCTAGTGACTAATTATATTTATCGTCTAACAAATACAGGCTTATTTCTCACTTATTAAAATCTTATCTTTTGTTAACATTATTTTTACGTTGATTTTTTTTTATATCTATTTGGATTATTTTTTAACTTATGCTACTCTTTTACGCTCTAACATATACCTGATCATTCACGATTTGTAAAATAAATTGCAAAAATAACAACAAAAAATGTGTCTCCACCGGTAATCGAACCCAGGACCTTTGGCTTAGGAATCATGTATTTATCTCTCTGACTAAGCCATGAAGACAAAAACTTAATGAATTAAAAAAAATAACTTTAATGAATTAAAAAAAATAACTTTACTTTCTCAAGACAAGTTGGTAGATTATGTTATTGTGCTTACAAACATCCCTGTTTGGTTGTTAGTGTTGGTTGAATGTATTGTTGTATAACGTTGGTTGGTTGTTTGGTTGAAGTGGTGGTTACGATTATGTAATTTCGTGGTCACTTGTTGTTTTAAGTGAGTTCCTTTTCCTATCTCTGGATGTAAAATTTATCTACAAAATACAATGTGAAAATATGATAATAATGAAAGTTTTCAACAACGACAGACTAAACTTCAACAAAATGGGGTACCCTGCAATCATTTTGAATTGAAACGTGAATTATGTTTTAACAAAATTTCGTGTCTATATTTTGGTAGAGGGATGATGAAAGGGAACATAATATAAATAGGTACAACAAGAGTTTGAATTTTAAACACGCAAAATATTAAAATAAATTGACATAACTTTGTTGATGCAGTAATACATAATGTATGTACATAATGCAACTTAATCATTTACTTTTTTGAAATATTTATAAATTGTATTTCTTTGGCTCATGCTGTGTCATGTTATATTTTGTATGGTAAAGGGCTTTGAGCCGTGAATCAATAAATAAATAAATAAAATGAGTATTATCTCATATACCAGAAAAACTCTCAGAGAGCCGCCTCAGGTGGTATGGACATGTAATGAGAAGGTAGAATGATCATGACATGTGGTGCTGTTCTGCTCTAGCACTCCAAGAAAACAGAAAAGGAAAAGGACATCCACTATCTACGTTGTGGAATAGTATGAGAAGTTCATCGTCAAAGCCAAAACACTAGCCTCGACAATACAGGAGTAAAGTCTGGTCAAACTGTGAAATTAAATTAATTTGTAAATATAATTATACCCATATTATGGATATCATTATCATATGGAATTCTATACTTTCTTAATATGAAAATTATATCCATGATATGGGTAATCGTGAGGGTTTTCATTTCACCGTTTGACGGACTTGCTCCCCAGGACAGATTATTTTGGCGCCGAAAGATCAGGTGAGTCGATTCTATGTAGTTATCTATAGCTGCGAGTACACACTGGTCGATACTAGCCCACTGCAGGCCAAACCATTGTGTACAAGGGTTGGTTAACACTGCATCGTGGCGCGCAATGGCCATATTGTCGGTTTTTTGGGCACAATTCAAAGGGATCGTGGCGTGGCTTGGCCGGTGGTATTCACACAGTGACCTATTGTTTAGTTTGTCCACCTACACTTGCACTTTTTTTGTTGCGCATTTCTGGATTCCCGGACAATTGACCATAGCCAATTGACCACGGACAATTGACCGTACGCCCTTTTTACCAAATGGACGGCCGTGAGGACAATTGACCGCGAAGACAATTGACCGTGAGGACAATTGACTGTGTGGACAGTTGACCGTGAGGACAATTGATCGTATGGATACTAGTGGAAACTATTTTAAGTACCTATCAGAAATAACTTCCTTTTCTTTTTTCGTTGTAAAAGAAATTGCGTGTTCGTCTATGGCGACGAACCGATTGCCTTCGTTTTTTGGTTTTCAAAATACTACGAGATATCCAAGATGGCGGTTATGATTATAATGTGATTTTATAAAATAAGCAATAATTATACTGTCGCGTCCCTATGAGGGTCGCGGGATTGTGACGAAAGGAATAAGGACTGACCTGTCCTCCGTCGCCGGTTTCCAGATGACACTCTCTTCCTCTGCTGTCTTGAGGTTCGACGAGTCTTCAGACCTTCCAGGAACAGCCCGGAAGGTACCAATTCCAATTGCCGTCGGGAATTTCACGATGCTTCGCGACCGGCAATATGCTCCAAAACTACGCTTCGCTGCGATAATCCACGAGATTATGTCACACGCACGACGTGACTGATTTCGATACAGCCTTGACATGGTCAAGCCCGGATGGGTGGGGAAAGGAATAAAGTGAGGAAATGATTTGTTCTAACAGTTCCAACACTGAACATATACAATTCAAATTTGCTAAATTTTGAAATTTTAGAAGATGTCTATTTTTATCTTCCTCTTGTTCTTTTTTTTTAATTTTCAAGTTGCATATCAATTTACAATAACAAGTAGACGTCGATTTCGAAAGAATATTTTTATTTTGTTTTCTTGATTTATAGGTGGTTTTTCTACATTTCGTGATTCACATTTTCTAAAGGTAACAATGAAATTTCAATTCTTTTGAAATTCACGCTTTCAAATTAGAAATTTTATATCGATTTCTCCAAAAAAGGCTTATATTATTTCGAAATATACGCCTTTTAATTAGTAAACATCGATATCCACCTTGAAAACTTAAAAAGAACAAGAAAAAGTTTAAAAATAAGAATTTGAGATGTACTATTATAGTGTATATATTTTTTATACATAATTGAATTATCTAGTTGGGATGTTTCGTCGTTTTGATTTTTAAAAAAATTTAAACGCAAAATAAAGTATGTAAATACTTATGTATTTTACAAAATATTGATCAAAACAAGTTCGTTTTGTACCACCTAATGATAGTTCTATTCTATTTATGGTTTCTTTAATATCTGAACATTATTATTTATCTGATACAAACTTATTTAAAATTTTGTCTGTGAGAAATACACGAAGAATGTCATTAGAGAAATTCCCGCATTATCTTGAGACGTTAGAAGGCAGGCACTTATTTTTTATGTGAAATAAATATGAAATTGAATTTTTGAAAGTATTGAGAAACTCTGAACATCGTCGTTCTTGAAAGATTGATCTTTCATATTCGATTAACGGATGTTTCAAATTTTCAATATGATCTTCTTTTATTAATGTATACTTATAGATATTATATACTTAATAATATTACCTACCACACAGATAATAATACATTGTAGTATTTTAATAATTTAAAAAAATCATCTATTAAACCAGATTCAATTGATATGTAGTGAATAACACAACTATGAAACAAACATGTTATATGAAATACAATAAAACGTAGGTAATACATATATATATATGAATACTTACCAACACATGTACACACAAGATGATATTCACAAAGTTACCAACGTTTCCGGATTATTTGATTCACTGTAAACAAAGAAATAACATATATTAATTATTAATAAAAAAATAATAATTTACAAATCTATGTATATTATAAATCTTAATGTTCGTATGCTGGAATGGTTGTATGTATGATGAATGGTTGTATGTATGATGAATGGTTGTATGGTTGAATGTACGTTATGCGCCCCTAATCCGATGATCCAATTCGATCTTCTTCTTCATACAGTATTATTTTTATTAACTTACCAAAAAAAAATTGATCAAATATATGGGTTGGTTTGTACCACCTCACTAGGCCAGGCCTGTTCCGAGGTGGTATACTAGTTACATAATATTAATTACTAAATCAAAATAAACTGTAATATTGTAATATTGTGCAGTCTATGTTTCAGTATGTGAGATTTTTTGTATTTATTTATTTATTTTTCACACCTTTATCACAAAGTCTATTATGAAGATTAGTGCTGCCCAACTAGGTAACAATGTTCTAGGGTCTGCAGTTAGATCATTAATTTGACCTATGAAAGCGGAGAATTTTACATTCAAATTTTGTTAATAATCAAAATTTCAATGAAGAACTTCGGGATAGGTAGGTACTCAATAACTATAATCGATAATTTTTGCAATGCTTTGTCAAAATAATTTGAAAATAGAATCATACTAAGAAGAAAAATTGTGGCACAGTTGGTAAGCCGTTTTGTTTCTGTCCGGGCCTCCTGGGTTCGAGACTCAGTAAAGGAGAAATTTACATGAATTCATTTCTCACGCAATTAATGCTTCTCTGGGATGGAAACAGTCAGTGGTTGTTCGGAAGAAATTTTCGTATGGCAAAAAACTCGCCACTTGCGCAGGGTGCAACATATCCATCTAAGAAAATTCTGGCATTCTTTATGAGGTTTTTGTTATTCTTCTTTATCGAATATTAAGTCATTTAACCGTATATAAGGTCTTTGCATTGAACCTATGAAGATGGACTACCCTAAGAGAAGTAGGTCCAACTGTCCTTCCATCTCTTGGCAGGTGTTCCAGGTAGCCTCCTGTTGCTGGGTATTTCTGTTTTTACAATTTTGACAATTGTCGTCCATGAGTTAATTGTGGACACTCCAGAAGCGAATACTGAACTTTACTTTTTGTATATTTAATATCTCACAAGGGAATCTATGGAAAATGATTGGCATAGGAAGAGGAACATATAGGTCATGTGACTTTTTTCTGGAGGAATGAAGGATACTGAAGGCATGGGGAGAACTGAATGGAGGTGGGAGGCACTTAAGGGACGGGGGGCACTGAAGGGACGGGAGACAATACAAAGGTTGTCGGGTTTCACTTTTTTTATTTAAGAACTAGTTGCATGTAACACATGAGATCCAACTGTCGATAGCGATAGTATGTATGGTTGAAGAATAAGTACCAAACTATAAACCCATAAATCCAAATTATTGAATATTTTAAGATAGAGCGGTGATAGCCCAGCGGTAATGTCTTCGCCTCACATGCTTGAGGTCGACGGTTCGAATCCGGGCGGGGCACGCACCTCTGCATTTTTAAAAAATCTATGTGCGGATTTATATCACTAGCTATGTGTAACCATGATCCAATTTGTCTGGTTCCCCTTTCTAAGGGTTACGAAGGTCAGATGGCAGTCGCTTCAATGTAATAACCAGACTCGCCAATTCTAGGATCATGGTCAAAGCGTACCTCGATAGAAACGGGACAAAAGCACTAAGGGGAAAGAAGAATGAATATTTTAAGATATTTTGTTTTCTATACAACACGTGTAGGTATGTATGTCAAGATAGGATAGTATGGAGGTCAGTCCTTTTTCCTACCCGGAATATGAAAACTGCCTCTTCCTTCAAAAGAATTTCATTCTGTTGAACGAATCGACAGTTGGAATAAAAATGAGTAGGTTCTGTGACATTAATCAATTTAAAACTCACACAATTACAAGATCCTGTATTACGAAGATTCACGTAATATTATATATTATATAATGATGTATATTTTAGTTTTCCAAATTCATCTTGAATGTTTATATTACCGTGTGCATAAATACAACTAAGAAGATATGATTTTTTCAATTTTATGACACAATCTAATAATATTAATGTAATATAAAAAAATATTAAAAATAAGCTGAAAAGAAATTGAATAGAAGGATTGGTTTGAAGAGATTCCCTTCTGACAATAAACATGCCTCTCTTCATTTGCTGTACATAAAGTCAATAATAATTATAAACAATATCCTAGTGCTTCAATGTGATTCGAAAACCAATATTTTGTTTTAAAATTTTAAAATAAAGATTAAATAAAAAAAAATGCATGACAGTCGGTAGATTGTTTACATCATATCCAACTGTCGATTCGTTCATGAGAATTCAATTCTCTCAATGAATCGACATTATTAAGCCAAGATGCGTGTACGAAGGAAAATTTTGTATGGTGTAGTGGACTTTTTGCATGCTAATAACACCAACTAGAGGCCTCGCAGCATATATGTTCCTATACATGGATTTACTCAGAATTCGGAGTAGAACAGTTTATGTGAGTTTTGTGTGTGTGTGTCTGTGTGTGTGTCAGGGTGTGTGTGTGTCTGTGTGTGTGTGCCCCTTATAACTTTTGATCCGCTCAATTTACAGAGCCCAAATTTTCAGAATATATAAACAGTTATAGACTTAAAAAACTTTAATACTCAGAATTGTGAATTTTTGTTTCAGTCAGGGGTTATAAACTTTTGAATTTTTACTTTATTTTTCCATATATCTCAGAAACCATAAAAGCTAGAACGCTGAAAATTGGTATAAAGATAGACAAATACAAAATCTCAAATTAGTTTTTTTTTTAAATTCCAGGGTTTCTCAAACATTTTTTATAAAGAAAAATATTTTATTTATGATAAATTTATGAGTTTAACTGCCTATATTTCCATTTTTTTTAAATATTGAAAAAAGCCGAAATACCCCAACTAGATAATTTAATTTTATATAAAAAATATAAACATTGTATTAGCACATCTCAAATTTTTTTTTACAATTTTTATAAAAATTGAATTTAGTGACGACATCACTTCATACAATTTGTATGGTAGTCGCCTATACACAATAATATATGTAATTAGACTTAATAGTTTGATACTTAAATCTCCAAACATACATACATACCATCATACTGTTTTCATATTCTGTGTAGGAAAAACAGACTGACCTCCATCCTATCCTGACAAACATACCTTCATGTTTTATATAGAAAATAAAATATCTTCAAATATTTATTAATTTGTGTTGTTTATAGTTTGGTACGTATTCTTTGATTATGCATACTATCGCCATCGACAGTTGGATCTCATGTGTTACATGCAACTATTATGTATATGATAATTCTATGGTATCCATTCATACTGTCAATGTCAAACACAGTTGTTTCAAATTCAAATATAGAACATACGTCATAATATATTGTGAGACGATAAAAATAGTAGTTAAAAATCACACAAAGTTTGTATGAAATACAAAATTGTTTAACTTGTTAATTTTGTCGACGGATAATTCGTGGTGAAACTCCATTATACTAGGTATAAATGAAAACACTAATTAGTTTTAGTTTCACTATTTAATTTTAACACTGGCACTGACCGGTATCGATCTGAAGATCATCGTCAGAGTGCAGAGTGACGATGATCTTCAGATCGATACCGGTCAGTGCCAGTGTTAAAATTAAATAGTGAAACTAAAACTAATTAGTGTTTTCATTTATACCTAGCAAAATTGTTTAATTTTATCAAAATATCAAATGAATCAAAGCTGGAAACAAACAGTTATGACGAGCATTGTCATCGAAAATACACGAATTCTGAGCTGTAATTGTTTTGGTTGGGAAGTTAGTTAAAAATCAATTACCTACAAAAATCCTGTACTGACAGACCGGTGACGGTAAATAATAAAAGTGTGTAAAAAGGGAATTTTCAGTGCATAGTTCATTCACTTTTGGAGAATCAGTATTTTGAATACATATCATAGCGACATTAGGTTTTCTTCCTTCAGTCATTCCTCCACTTCTGGATGTAGGCCTCTCTATGCAAATCCATTCTCTTTGGCTTAGGAACCATCTTTTTCCAGCGACAATATTATCGGTCCTCCATCTCTGAAGCTGGCCCATTCCCTTGTTCATATCCCATAACCCATACAATTATCCCATACAAGTAGGGTAGGTACACAGTGGGTAGACTTATATTTTTATTTATGACAGAAACACCATCTTTACAAAATACTTATATTCTGAAGTGTGAAATAAATAGACAATATCAACTTCTACCAAACAATAAACCATTATATTTCCTAGACTAATTTTACTTAGGATCAATAACTTCTACAATATAGTACAGTATTCTTAGTTACATGACTTGAATCTGACCTCTTTCAAAGAGAATTTTCACCTCCTTACTCAAATCGTTTTGTCTCAAATCATACATTGGTATATTATGTCGTTGGTAGATGCCTCAAAGGTACAATATCATATTACAATAAGTCAGGTATATATGTAACTAGTAGCATTAAACCCAACACAATAAAAAATATTTACGATTGAAATCGATAGGTCCTGTATGAATTTTTGTGTTTTAGGTAAGACAATATGTTTATAATTCAATATTACTTATTTAGGCCACCAAAAAACCATATTTTTAAAATAAGTATTGATTTCATTTCTCTCAAAGACATCACTTTTTCACCGAAATAGGAGATAGACTTGTCATTATTTTATATGTCAAATAAAAACAAAAAATTACCTTAAAAGCAACTATAATTGGTAAGTTGGAAGTAATAGCCTAATGGAAATAAGCCCGCTAGTGTGCGTTAAATTTGTTTATGTTATATACAAAAAAGTAAATGTATTAATACAATTAATAACAATTTTAATTATATTATTAGATTCATTTATTTGTTTGTTAATACGGCTAGAAGCCTTTTATAATATAAAATAATACTTTCACAGTAGATACTCAGCATGTAAAAAAAACATTTTATTAATGTGATGCAGAGATTAAGATTTATATAAGTAGTTAGTTTTAGTTAGTTTGCATTGTTTTGTGAAATGTGATTCATTTCAAAACACGAGAAATTCTCTTTTTGAAAGATAATAAAATTAAAAACAATAATATCAATAAAATTATTGTTCTTTTAAATATAATTTAATTAAAATGTTTCAATCAAAACTTCTTTTATTTTATTTTATACTACTTCTCGGGCAACTAACAGGTAGGGACTATGTCAAATATTAATTCAAGACGCACTTTATAACAAGTTGCCACATTCTGGAGACTTGCGATATTAATCGTCTCACAGATCCAGACTGACAACACAATTAAAAACAACCGGGAATCGAGCCCGGATCAGCAGTCAGATACCTATCCAACTGAGCCACGAAGGCCGACATTGTTGCAATTTAAAACTGGTATGTGAGGAGTTTCTGATGTTTAGTGTTGCACGATCACTCCAAGGGCGCTGTAGCTTACCTATTTGTTGGCTCACAGAAACATACTACCTAGTCTTAAATCGAATATTTTTTTAATTGCATTTACACAAACATAAGATTTTTTTCCCAGTCGGAAGTCAAATGATATTTTAATTGACAAACTTTTTAACATCTCAATAGAGACGAAGTCAATAAAAAGGCATAATTGGTGAACGTTGCGCAACCGCATAAAGTGATCACGTAAACCAGCCGATGACAGGTGGTAAGCCCTGTAGGTGCCTTGAGCTCCTGGTTCTTCTACAATATCCCAACTTCGTCTTTATTGAGATGTCAAAAAGTTTGTCAATAAAAATACCAGTCTCAATTAGTCAACCTAAAGTATCAATGAATCCCCTCAGCTCCACATATGTCAAGGAACAATTTATTCCACTTAAAAGGCCCATTCACATTGAAAATGCATTCAAAGTAAGTCGCCTAATTTTCTCAATGTGAACTGTCTTCCTAATGGAACATTATTTTGACTGAGTTCTTGGATGTTGTATGGAGCCGAGTCATTCGGGGCCTTAAAACTATCTTTATAGTCAAGTTGTTCTGGATCGTTAAGAAGTTACTTAGTTATATATTTTTTCAGGTAATAGTTATGTACTCGCGTGAATGAGAGTGAGAAAATTTAATTAAACATTCTATCATCTAATTCTGTTTTGTGTTTGTCTATGAATAAATACATGCAAATACAAATTTTAAGCGTTCTAGATTTTATGGTTTTAGAGATATATGGAAAAATATGTAAAAAATCAAAAGTTGAGAACTTCTGATTGAAACAAAAATTATTTAAAATTCTGAGTATAAAATTTTTTTAACTTTCTATATTTTTTGAAATTTTAGAAAAATTCAGAAAATATCATTTTTTTGCACACACACACACACACACACACACACACACACACACACACACACACACACACACACACACACACACACACACACACACACACACACACACACACACACACACACACACACACACACACACACACACACACACACACACACACACACACACACACACACACACACACACACACACACACACACACACACACACACACAAACGCACAAAATGATCTACTTCAAATTCTGAATTAATCCATATATATAACATATAAAATGGCGGTGGGCAGGTCACGTGGCCAGAAGCTCAGATGACAGATGGCCAAAAAGAGTCATAACATGGAGACCAAGAGTCATAACATGGAGACCAAGAGTCATAACATGGAGACCAAGAGTCATAACATGGAGACCAAGAGCAGCAACCAGGAGCGTGGGGAGGCCACCATTGCGATGGAGAGACGACATTGTAAGATATGCTGGTATAAACTGGATGCAGGCAGCCCAAGACAGAGCAAAGTGGAGAGAAATGGAGGAGGCCTTCGTCCAGAAGTGGACGGGAGTAGGCTAACAAGAAGAAGAAGAATAACATATATGCTACGAAGCCTCTAAGTTGATGCTTTTAGCATGCAAAAACTCCAGTACACTGTACAGTACAACTATACATACACCATACGTCTTGGATTATAACTGTCGATTCATTATCATCCATCTCGTTTAACTCTTTTTAGTTTACAATGGCGTTGGTTACTACGATTCATGATATCAGATTAAAATTCACAGAAATGTATGTACCTACCTACCTCTGTACTGTCCATTATGAACAATCGTGGTATGATAGAGAGCAAGCAGGAAGCACAATATCAAGAATTAACTATTGGTATTCCATTACTATTGAACTATTGATGTATGTACCTACCTATTTGAAGTTATCATTGATTCTATTGAAATTGTATGGACGAATGTTATTTATTACGCAGCGGCTATTACATGAAATATTTCATATAGGTACTACATACATATAGTCGAAGGTATCAGAATGATATTCCTACACTACAACAGTCAGTAGGTACCGTTGGTGTATTGAGAGTCAATTGAAACTGTACATGATAGACAGTTTCAGCATATCAACATTTCAGTGGCCGTTCGGAACATTAATTAGGGTTCCGGCTTGACCTGAACATTAATTATACAATATTAACTATTTACCTACCTGGTCATCTCTACCTATACATTTTGTACGTGAGTTCATGTCATCGATTCACTGTATGACTATAGCGATTCCAAACCACATATAGAAACAAAAATTATGATGAAAACCATTTATAACATTGTCCGTGGATAATTCCCGTCTAAATACTAACAGAAAATAATAAGCCCCGTGTGTGAGATATTTGAAACGTGTGTTTAATCAGATAATCTTTCAAACAAACTACAATATTTATATCTATATGTTTTTATTTACTAGTTTCATGTAACACACGAGATCCAACTGTCGAGAGCGATAGTATGCATGATTAAAGAATACATACCAAACAATAAACACGAATTAATACATATTTTAAGATATTTTGTTTTCTATATATAACATGTAGGTATATAATATGTCAGGATAGGATAGTATGGATGTCAGTCCTACCCAGAATATGAAAAAAAACATTTTTATTTATTTAAAAAAAATGAATATGTCCTTGTTAAACAAGTACATGTACATCTTTCTACGATCCCTAACATAAGCAAATAAATGCTTGTGCTTAGGTGAACAAAATCGGTCGAGGCAGGATTCGAACTCGTGATCACTGGATTACTAGCCCAGCGCGCTAACCGCTCTGCCACCAACCCATCTAACGATGACATGATGTATGTTTGTATGTAAAGTAGGTATCAAAATATTGAATGAGATATTGTGTAGTGTTTCCTGCCTTACAAATTGTATGAAACAATGTCCTCACTAAATACATTTTTTTTATACAAAATGTTAAAAAAAATGAGATGTACCTACTTGTACAATATTAATATTTTTCATAGAAAATTAATTATCTAGTTGGGGTGTTTCGGGTTACGATATTTTTAAAAACTTTCGAAATATAGGAAGTTAAACACAAAAATTTATCATAAAAAAAAATTCCTCATGAAAAATGATTGAGAAACTCTGGAATTTTTATGAAAAAAAATTTCAAATAAATATTTTAGATCTTATATATTTCTATATATTTATACCAATTTTCAGCGTTATACCTTTTATAGTTTTTGAGATATATGGTAAAATAAAGTAATAATTCAAAAGTTGATAACCCCTGACTGTAACAAAAATTCAAAATTCTGAGTAAGAACGTTTTGTATTACTGAAATTATCTATATATTCTGAAATTTTAGGCTCTGTGAATTGAGCCAATCAAAAGTTATTAGGGGGGGAACACAGACACACTCAGAGTATATCCGTATATTTATGTATGTTCCATATATGCTGCGAAGCCTCTAAGTTGATGTTTTTTTACTTCAAAGTTGGAAAAACCGTGAAAAATATAGACCCTGCATACAAATCTCGCGTATCTTTGATACTTTGCGACAAAGAAGCTTGATACTTTGTCGATATTTAAAATAGACATGTGCCTGAAAAGACTGGTCTTCACCGGGAATAATTTAATGAGAGGAGATAGGAGAAGTCGCCTGAGAGATGGATGATCTATGAAGGGGCCTTTTTAAGAGCTACAATTTACTTAAACAAAGTTCAGGGGGGCAAGTCTATTCAACCGGCGAAAACAAAACTATCCATGTTTACCCTTATCAGTATCTTGTGGAGTTCTTTAATATCTTAAGATATTATAGAACTACATAAGATACTTATTTCCATGTTATAGATAGAAACATGGATGGTTTTGAGTCCGCCTGTTGTCCAGACTTGCCCCTCAGGAGAAATGGATATCAAATATAGGTAGGTACACACGACTGTTTAAGGAAGAAGAGATTAAAGCAACGAAGAATATACTCGTTAACTACATAATATATTTAAATTTATTCTTGTGAACTATTTTTTTTGTTTGAACTTATTTTTTGACATTTCTACTCAGAAATTCTGACTGACGAGCTCAGGACGAGTTTGGATAAGTGTAAGATGGATCTGTTTGATATAATAAACTACTTAGTAGATAGGCACCTACATTATCAACTATATATGTACACAAACCCACATTATTTCGATCCCCACTTATATAATGTATATTTAAAATTTCACAGAAAACATTTAGTCCTTCTTAGCACAATATTTGTTTTGTCAATATACATTTCTATAATTATTTTATTCGTTTTAAAAATCATTTGTATTTTACTTCAATTCAAAATTTATATTATGTAGAACTATGCACCTACTCACAAAGAGATTACTGATTCAAGGATTTCGGGTTCGACACCGGTGGAGGGTTTTTAATTGAGTCTTCAGTATGGATTCGTGAGACAATTAATATCGTTTCCCAAACGCAGCAACTTGTCGTTGGGCGCATGTTAAATTTATACTTCAGATAAATTCATGTTGTTTGGCCAAGAAGTAATATAAAAATGAAATATAGTGATAAAATAAAAAAAAAACACACGATGTTCATTAAAGTCAACTCATTTGTGAATTAAAACTATGTGTTTTTATTTATTTTTATAAATGATTAGGTATAAACAATGAATTTTTTGACTTGCAAAGGCTGATAGGCCAAAAAAATATTAATATTTAAAATAGGTGTATATTTTCTTTTTTAATCAATTCTCTATATCACAATAATAACATTTATATTAAATATTAAAATTAATACCAACATTTAATATTAAAACGTCTGTAAAATTAAAAATATAAAATACATCTAAGTAAATAAATCAATATTATCGATTGATATGTCACACGAAACTTGGAAGTCAGCCCAGAGTTTGTAGAAATTTTAACTTTGTGATTAAATTCGAAAAATATTGTTATTCTGTTTAATACCCAACAAAGTTAAATGAGGTATTATTTATAGCACAATAATAAATCTTAAATAAAATGGGCAGAAAATCATTTTGTATTGGGTTCAGTGAGAAATATTATTTGAAGATTCTAAAAGCACAACAACACACATACATTTGAAAATAATAATTTATTACTAGTGAAATAAATTAAACTTCAATTTCATAATTATGTATTTGAATATCTGCGCATTTTAAAAGAGAATAAAAAGAAGGATTATTTGTTGAAAACATAATTAGCAATCATAAAAGGTTAGAAAAATAAAATAGACTACGAAACAGTCTGTTGTATTTTTATTTATAAATTTTACGAATTAGCCACTTTTCATGCTTGAGAAAAAGATCTTCGATTAAAATAAAAATTATCAGTAACCTACCTACTAACTTATTATGAAAATATTTTAACTCCTCACTAATCCAAGGGGATAAATAATAAAAACTTCCTTGCACCCTGCGCAAGTGAGGCGAGTTTATTGCCGTATGGCAATTTCTTCCAACAAACCAGTGTTTCCAGCCCAGAGAAGCAATGTTTGCGTGAGAAATGAATTTAAATAAATTTCTCCTCGGCTGAGAATCGAACACAGGACGCCCGTACAAAAACCGAACGGCTTACCAACTGTGCCGCGGCGGTCGGCATATAGTGGGGAGTTATGTCTTCGCTATTTTTATGGCTTTTTTTTCATATTATCAACTAGTATCATGCTGAGATTGTATTCTGTAAGTTTCATCGCAATTTATCTGTGTGTGGGTGTGTACTATGTGCTGTGTGCTATGCGTTATGTACGGCGTATTCATTTTACTTTATCGATTATAGTAATAAACATAAGAAAATATATTATGTTTATAATCTGTGGCTCATTTAAATTAATAAGAAAGTATTTTAAATATTAAATGATAGATGCAACAATACCTATATTAAATGATTTAAATTCGAGGTTTTCTTTAATGTTTTTGTTCACAAGTAGGTACGTCGTATTTTCCTTCAAGTCGGTTCAAAATATTTCACACAATATTTTGAAGCTAACGTCTAGTATGTGACTATTCTACAGCTACGGCAGACCCACGGTAGAACAGGCTGAGCATAAACAACAGCGGTTGTGCACTTTGTGTGTTGTTATACCTACTCAATATTTGGTACAGCATACCATCTTTGTAGGTACCTTCACTGATTCTGACAGATTTATCTCTTGCTCCCAACTTACCTACCGTCGAAATATCTCAAGTCGATATACCTACAATAATACATAAAATACTTCCAACCATTATGTTGTCTTATTCCATAAGGTATCAGAGTTAAGTGTGATGTGTTTATCAATTTATTACCTACAAACAGTCGATACCTGATATTTATTAATATTATTATTATTTCTGTCGGTAGTAAATATATTAAGATGTTATTGTAGTAATGTGCTTTCTTCGTGTAGACTGTATCAATATCTTATTTGATTTATTTGAAATTACAAGATATTATATTGAATTACAAGATATAGACAAAAATAAGGCCAGAAACAATATGAAACAAAGAATCAATCAACATACATAATCTATGATCAAATATTAGCTTTGAGATGTATCATTTAATTATTTATACTTACGAATTTTATCTTTTTGTAAATGTTCATTTTATCAATGGAAAATGTATAATTACATAATGAAAAAAAAAACAATTATTCTTGATTGATTTATCCATCATCTTCGTGTAAATTACCTTCAATCGTTGACTTAGAATGTACCAATGATAATTATGTATAGTGTATAGGTACAAATTACCTTCAATCGTTGACTTAGAATGTACCAATGATAATTATGTATAGTGTATAGGTACAAATTACCTTCAATCGTTGACTTAGAATGTACCAATGATAATTATGTATAGTGTATAGGTACAAATTACCTTCAATCGTTGACTTAGAATGTACCAATGATAATTATGTATAGTGTATAGGTACAAATTACCTTCAATCGTTGACTTAGAATGTACCAATGATAATTATGTATAGTGTATAGGTACAAATTACCTTCAATCGTTGACTTAGAATGTACCAATGATAATTATGTATAGTGTATACATACAAAGGTCTTCCAAACTTGACTTTGGTATGATTTATCGCAAAAATATAGACAAGTTAATAACATGTATACATGACATGTTTAACATGGTTACTTCATGTAATATATTAGATAAGTGGTGGCAGAGCTTTTAGCTCGCTGGGTTAATAATCCAGTGGTCGCGGGTTCGTATCCTGCCACGACCGGATTCGTTCACCTATAGCACAAGCATCTAAGTTTAGTTAACGAAATGTACATAGGTATGAGGATGTAAATGTACCTACTTTTCATAACATGGAAAAAATATGAAAAATTACAACGGGTGTAAAATGTTTCGCATATTTTTATGATGAGACGCACCAAAGTTAAGCTCGGACGAACTACACATAGTTTTAAATCATTTGAAATGCACTCGGATATTTGATTCAGGTGCATAAATAAATAAATGTCTAGTATGTTTTTTAACTCATGGGTTCATTTTATGTGGGTCTGAGTAATTTTTTGTCATTTGTATTTTACCAAATAAATGACTTTTATAAGTATCTTAACAACGTTAGTACATATTATTATTCCTTTATAGCAGAGATTATCAAACTTATTTCTTTTACCGCCCCCTTTGAAAATCAATTAATTTTCAGCGCCCACAATTTTTTATACACTCCTAAAACCTAAAAACCACAATTTCAATACTTTAATTAATTTAGTTATAGTGTGCTATATTAGTCAGTTCAGGGGGGGCAAGTCTGGTTCAATCGGCGAAATCAAAACCCTAGTGATTACCCATATCATGGATATAATTATTATATGGAGTTCAATAATATCTTCAGATGTCATATGAACTCCATACGATAATTATATCCATGATATGGGTAATCACTAAGGTTTTGATTTCGCCGGTCGAACCAGACTTGCCTCCCTGGTGTTTAAACTTACATTCTAAACTAGAAATTTTTACCAGTGAGAGCAATTTATTTATTTATTTATTTATTTATTATAATAATTTACAAAATCATTTTTTTACATATCATATATATCCACCTCACTAGGCTTAAGCCTGAACCGAGGTGGAATTAAAACCCAGAATATAATATTTAAATCTAATTAAAAGAATCAATATAGGTAGGTTATTAATTTTAGTTTTAAAACTACATAATCTAATGAGATGGATGAAATTGATGATTTTAACAAGTTTGTTGATATCAGGTTCGATTTTACTCAAAAACATCAGTATCATACAGGGTAGAAATATAAACTAATAATATAAAGTAAGTGAAATTACAAATCAACTATCGCCCCCCTACACCACGCCAACGCTCCCCATTTTTTTCTGGGCCCCTTAACGCCCCCCTCTAGGTCACCAACGCCCACAAGGGGGCGTTATCGCCCACTTTGAGAAAGACTGCTTTATAGTTAGTAATAAATACCCTTTGAAGATATTTATTGTTCTCCGTATTACACAGAGAGTAGCTCGTTGTTTGTTTTCATTATATTATTATAGATTTACATTAGGTACTTTCCATTCACTCTTTCTCTCTTCACTCGATTTCTCGACAACAATACACAACACTGAAATATTACTTTGGTTCGACTATTAACCATACACATTCAGGAATATTTGTTTATTTCCAATGTTGGAGGATTACCTACATTAAAGATGTTATTTCTACTTTAATGAATTCTATAGTTTAATAATTAACAAACAATTACTGTTTTTTACACAGCACTCATTTTTTACTGAGTTCTGTGGAAAGTATTGAAATAAAAATATCGATCAATAAAATTATAGATAGATTGAACATAACTATCAAATATATACGTTTATACCTAGTTATCAATAATAATATCTATCAACTCAATATAATATAATGTAAGTAGCTGTATCACAATACCTATTGCTTGTTAAATTATAAGCCTTCTCTATTCATTGACAATGGGTGACTAGTTGTGAATTGAATATATTTGTTTTGCATTGAAAACCAAAACCTAAAATTGATAACGATGAGCACTTTATGTGATTTCATTTCATTTTTAAAACCAATTTTTGATGAGACACGATAATCTCAAAATGCGATTGGTATATACGAATAATATGCTTTTTTGTATTTCATATGTCAAGGGATATTTTTCGTATATTTTTTGACTTGAATTACTAAAACAATAAGTTTTTTTACTAAAAGTAGTCTTACATCTATTTGTTTATTTAAATTTTCATAAGACGACAGCAGTGATAGATTGTTTTATGGGATATGTGTGGGTTAACAATAAAATATAAAAATTCACTCACAATGACAGTGATAGTTTCTAATGATAGTTATAAATGTTTTGTCTATTATCATAAATAAAAATAAACACATCCTTCACCCTGCGTGGCGCAGGGGGGCTACTCACGACACATTCTTAATACGTGCTTATCTTGCTTTAATATTAAAAATTTGAATTTGTATTTATTATTAATATAAATTAACAATATCATTATTAACATATTAGTATATATCCTCCTCACTAGGCTTTGCCTGTACCGAGGTGGAAAATTTCACAATCACATCAATACATACATATACAATATATTCATCGTATGATAATTTCCATGAAAATGTGTATTTTATATAGCAACATGATTTATGTATCCAAACAAAAATATATCAAACACTATACAAAACTAGGTGTATAAATCAGTACTCGATCATAATGTAATTTTTCTTTCTCTACATTTGATCATAAAAAAAAGTATTTAATTAATTTGAAGCTCAAAGATTTCTTAATTCTGAAACTGATCTTAAACTTGTGTTGATCAACATCATCCGCAGGGCAGGGTTACTCAATAAGATATTATGATGCGATATGATAAGAAATTTTTAACTGAAAACAACGTTAACTGAAATCATTGAGTAATAATAATATTTTATATTGTTGTATTTGCATGTGTATACAATGGATAGATTGTTTGTTCATCTGGTATTATCCTTGTTTTGTGGCATCACGGCCGTCCATTTGGAGTGTTCAATGGATTAACAAGAAATGTTTATGAACATGAAGTATGAAGTGTGTTTATTGGTCGTTAACTTAAGTGCAGAGGGCAAGGGGATTATCTTTATACATTATCGCTTAATTTATAGCCAGGAACCACATTTATGTACTAACCTACCTACAATATTCGTTCCTGCCTTTCTCTTTAGCTCTCCAAGTCATAGCCATACTTACTAGATGAAGATGTTAGAAATGCCTTCTGGTACTTAGATTAACACAACATACTTGAGTTTAATAAAAAACAAATAACTGGGATAATTATTTTTAGATTCATCTTTTCTTTTTGTAGCATTGCTATTTCCGATTGATAAGGATTTAATGAACAAAGTTTTGAGATATTTGTTCTTTTACAGTTGATAAAAAACATATAATTGAATATATTTTTTTTTATTAATTTATGACCCTTTTCATAAATTAATAAAAAAAAATAGGGTCAAAATTAGACTGCAAGAACTACCGAGCTATCAGTCTGCTGAGTTCAGTTGGAAAATTGTATGCTAGGATACTAGATCAAAAGTTGAGAAAGGCTACAGCAAGCAAGGTATGGGATGCACAAGGAGCGTTTGTTGGAGGTAGAGGATGCACCGACCAAATTTTTTCCCTTCGAATGGCGACTGAAAAGGTTCTGGCAAAAAACCAGAAGCTTTTCTGCGCTTTCATAGACCTGGAAAAGGCCTATGACAAAGTAGACCGTGAAAAACTCTGGAACGTGCTATCAGTGTATGGAGCGGGTAGCAGGCTGATAGGGGCAATATCATCTCTATATGAGGAAAGCCAAGCCTGTGTGAGAATTGAAAACTCTCTCACAGGATGGTTCTCCATTAATATGGGAGTGAAGCAAGGGTGCGTACTATCACCGTGGCTCTTTAATCTATACATTGACTACTGTGTGAGAGCACTAAAGAATGAGAACATTGGGCTGAAACTGGAAGGTGTGACTGTATGTGATCTAATGTATGCGGATGACAAAGTAATAATGGCTGAAAGCGTGGAAGACTTGGAATGTTTGGTTAAAATAGTATTCGATGGATGCATGCAAAATGGATTGAGAATGAATGCAACTAAATCTAAAGTAATGGTATTTGAGAAGAGCGAAAGACAAACAAAATGCGAGATACGAGTGGAGAATGTACAATTAGAACAAGTGGATGAATATTTATACTTAGGAAGCATGTTACAGCGTGATGGAAGATTGGAAAAAGATATTGAAAGGAGAGTAACGGCAGGTAATAGAGTGAATGGTGCATTAAGACCGGTAATGGCTGACCCAATTATTTCGAGGCAAGCAAAGCTCGCGGTACACAATGGTATCGTCGCACCGACTCTAATGAATGCTAGTGAGACATGGACATGGCAGAAGACGCATGAAAGTAGAATTAACGCGGTTGAAATGAGGTCACTAAGACGAATGTGTGGTAAAACGATGTATGATAGAATAAGAGATGAGGATATTAGACGAGAATGTATGATCGAAAGAAATATCGTAAGTAAGATGAAAATAAATGCCCTAAGGTGGTTCGGCCACATAGAAAGAATGAGTGATGACCGTCTGACAAAAAAAGTATACAAGGCTGATAAAAGAGGAATGAAAAGTAGAGGTCGGCCAAGAAAGAGTTGGCACGATCACATAAATGGGATTTTGAAAGATGGAGATTTTTGAAGTAAGAATAATAGAAGAGCGTGTATGAGACGATGTATGGACGTGAATGAAGCGAGGAATTTATGTCAAGAGAGAGGAGTCTGGCGTTCGGTTCTCTCTGCCTACCCCAAATAGGGAAATGGCGTGATGGTATGGTATGGTAATTTATAAAACACTTGCAATTTGAAAAGCAATATTTGTAAGTTTATATTTACAATTCATTTAAAAATTTCGGTGAATATTCCAGAATAGATAAACATTCTTAAATGCAAAATTCATGTCATTTTTAAATGCAAAATTATATAACAAGACTTGATTTGAAATGAAAGAATATGTCGATGGCTAACCGGACAAATATTGTATGTCCATTAATGATTGTTTTGAGAAAAATCGACATGAATGTTCACAATTCTGGTAGGTAGGTATATTTGCTTGTAATTTTCATTTTTATATTGACTATATCTTTTGCTCTATTGCATATAGACATACTATATTTTTACAGATCAAAGATAAAGTCGAGCTCTACAAAATGTGCATCATAACTCAATTTCACCAAAAAGTAGACATACAATATTATAATATGTCCGGTTACTCATCGAAGTATGTTTTTTTTTAATATTTCATAATAAGATTGAAAGAACCTAATTATTAATGGCGTAAATGAAACAAAAAAATAATAAGGCATATAAGTAGCTGGGATAAGAGAAAAATTAACTGGGCCTTGAATTTCTTGTTTCAATTATAACACTAAGGAAGTTATAATTTATTAAATATTGAACATAATAAATTACAAATGCTACGAAATTATTTCGAGTTGTAAATAAATTGACTTTCTATATAAATAATTAATTGTACTTGCTTGGAATTTTCATTTCCTGTTTTAATTTAACAAAATTTTCTCGGCAAATTTGTTTACCCGAAAACAAAAATATTTCATACTAGGATGGTGTAAGATTTCTCAGAATTAAATACAAGATTTACCATCTCCAAACAATTATTATTATTATTATTATTTACCTGTAGAGGAAAAGAGAGGAATGAAGAAAGTGAAAGAGAAAACAAAATGAAAGGTACCTGAATGAGAATTGTTAGGAATGTTCGGGAAATTAGTACCTACCCTAAGTTGCCTACAGAACGTTTTAAAATGATATCTCAAGTGTTTCCGAAATACACTGCCAAAATAATATTTCTAGAAACATCTACCTCCATACTTTATAAACCCAACTAAAGTATGTTACTCCCTTCACCCAAACACTTACACTACAATATAGAACTTATATTTTATTACCAATTGGTATTTATTTCTAAACATAACGAGAGTCTGCCAAGATAATGAACAGTAAATAAAGTAAATGGTTTTCTATATCCTCTAGCGATCCAAGTACCAATACATTTTGTTAATACAAACAAACAATGGCTATCAAATACCTACCATGTGAAGATTTATTCAAAATTTCCAACAATCGATTGATCGACTAATATTTATTCTTAACTAGGTAATTTATTGGAAAAAAAATCTTTTTTTTTGTAAGAAAAATTTACCTAAATAAATGTAAAACGATCGTGTGGAAATCTTCTATATTATAATGAATCTGATAGTATCAGTAGGTACCTAATTTATCTCTCGTAAGCAAATCATTGTCAGAGAATATTTATATGTAGGTACATTTTAAATTTATTTGATTTTAAATTTATTTCACTTAAACCAAGTTTATTGGTTTAAGTGAAAAGGTTTGCGAAATTGGTCTTGATCATACATTTGGAGGAGTGGCCTTGGTCTTGCATACTCGATCGAGTCTAGAATACCTGACGACCAAAATATTGTTTATGCAGTAATAACAATGAAATATGACACCATTGTGAAAAAAACACAAATTTATAGTATTATGTCGACATTGCGTAGTTAATTGCTGACTTTAATTAATAATAAACGAGTCTTTAAAATTTTGCGAGACCGCAAGACTCCTGCATTAAGACTGTTGGTCTAGTAGAGCCTTGGCTTTGCACCCTTTGGTCTTTGTCTTACAGCGACCAAGACTGCAAGACTTTGGCCCATCACTAAACATAAATTGTACGCTTGTTTTCTTTGAATGAAAAATCTAATAAAATTATATTCCGATTCGTAGAAATATTATACGGAACGGAACCTTCAAAATTGTTTTCTTTGAGAAAAATCGTTTGTTGCTTTTTTTCAATTTTGATTAAAAGAATTTATCAAATTTAATTAGAATTATGTTAACAAATCATTTATATTATTTATAACGTTTGATTTATCATATATATGAAAGTAGATGTGTGACCTCCGTGATATTTTTTTTAAATGACTCTGAATTGAATTTGACGTAGTCATTATAACATATTATAATTGCTCCTTATTCGTGCTCTCCATTATTGAAGATCATGTCTAGGCCATGGGAAGGCCATTGTTTCTTCTCTGCCCGGTAACTAGTTTTATCTGGTCACTACATAGGGAAAGAGATAGCCCTTGGGATCATTCTTATTGTATTTAACCAATGGCAAAGTTAAATAAACAAACAACAACTTATGTACTATCTTCAGATACATACATACATACATCGCAGGCGCTACAACCCTTGGTGGGTCTAAGGCTCTCACAAGAAGATTTTAACATTCCCCTCTGTCGTTACTCCTCCAGTTATTCACCCCATGGCATCTAAGCTTGGGTCTTCCTGGGCTTCTTTTTCTTATCGGTCATGATTGGAGTATTATTTTGCGTGGCTATTGGACATCCATACTCTCGACGTGACCCAACCAGATGAGTCTTTCGATCTTCGATGTATTTAGTAATTTTGATATCATTGATGATTTGGCACAGTTTGTGGTTGTCGAATATTAACCCATTTAGACCTAAGGTTTTTTTTTTGCGATTTTTTTCCTGAAATTCATATATGTTATATGAAATGGTGTAAAAAAAATATTTTTAAGTAACTTTTTTTTATTGTTTCTAGTTTTTGAGAAATAAGGTGTTCCGAAATCGGATCACTAGGCACATGGACTACATTTTTATGACATTAGAAGAATATACTGTTTTTTCATAATTATTTGGTGACTACTACTAGATACTATAAAAATATTATTATTAAAATATTATTACTATAAAATATTATTTTCTTAGCATTATTATTACTAGGTACTACAAAAATTACTATTAAAAAAAATTACTTATGATGATATATGATTGCACATTTGACATGCAAGGCAACAATACATTGACGGCAACGTGTTTGCTTATTTTGGTTTACTATATTATGATTCAGACCATCATATCTTGAACCCATATTGCACTTCTGAGATGGTCTTCCCTTTCTTCCAGTCTCTGGAGGATGACCGTAGGTCTCCAGATAATTAGACGCTATACGGCGACGAAACTCCAAAAGATCTAAAGGTTTTACCTCAAATGATTTGTGTAATTGCCATGCATTTAGTATAATTAATTCGAAACAGAAGAATAAAGGGCTCGAATACAATTTCTTTCCTCGTATTGATGCTTGATATTTAGCATTTTTTTCAAGGAACCTGGTAGATTATTTATCGTTACACCCTCTTCGTCTCCAGAATCTTCATCTGAAATTGGCGCTGTTGCGTTTTCAGGCTGTTCGATAATTATAGCCCTTGTTCTAATATTATTTTCTGTTTCTAGCATTTCCACAATTTCATATAACTATAAGCCCTTCGGCATCTTGGAGAAGGCCTGTTTTAACTTAAAATAAATAAAAATTATTAGAGCTCTTCGACGTATGAATGTTTTAAATTTAGTACTTTACTATATTTATTATTTTATTTGATATTAAATAAGTTATATTTTGTTAAATATAATAAACTTGTAACTAAAATAGAAAAATAAATAAAAATCAATCTAAACTTTCTTCACTACCGTGCAGCATTGAATGTGATATGTATAAGCCTAGTGTTTTAAAATCGGAACACCCAACTTTATAAACCCATAATAACGACAATATCAATAATTTCTGTATATTGTGACTATAACACGGTAGCGTATATAAAGTAGATTAGTAATAGCAAAAATTGTATTCATAGGACCAAAAGAGCAAAAGTAATAATTACCTAAGTTGGAAAATACGTTGCTGAAATCGTCCAATATTATACGTCAATGTTTTTAAATATATTGTGACGTCATTACAGGTCTATGCACGTTCAAATACTAACCAAAAGCAAGGTACACTAACACTATCACCCACTTGATACTTCTAGCGTCATGTGTTGTTGATATTAACAAGTAAAAAAGAAAAATCTGCAACGAGTCTAGTGTTTCAAAATCGGATCACTAGGCTTAAATGGGTTAAAACCGTATATGCGCCTTTCCATATATGGCACCATTCTCTCAAAGCCGTCTTAGATTCTTCGGCCTTTGTTAGTCCTTGAGTCTCTGATGCGTACGTTTATACAAGCCTAACCTATGTTTCATATAGGGTGCCTTTTGTTTTCCTGAACATTATTTTAGACGGGCTTTTTGATTCTGCAAACCAAAATGGTATCTGTATTAAGAGTATTGTATTTGTCGGGTGTTATTAAGGGGTGTCTTGTAATGGGGATGTCAGAGAATTCACCAAATACTAACAACAGATGGACATGAGGTACCGGAAGGCGATGGCATCAAAATGGCGACATTAATATCCGGACAGGATTTCACGTTTTCGATTTCCTGTTAAGACCGGAAGCTAATCACAAAAAGTTTATTCAAACCGACTGAGTGTCTGCTAGGTACGTAGTGTGGTAGGGCACTGCTAGGTACGTAGTGTGGTAGGGCACTGAAGGGTAAAAGGGAAGGGTGGTCATGTCAAACGGACGGTGATATTTTTTCAATGAAACCTTTCCACATTATCTGGTCAATAAAAGCCAATTTGAGGGAGAACGAATCACGTAATCACATCATATAGTTTTTTATAGGAAATATTTCAATTTGTCGACAGTAAACAAATACTAGCTGAGGTCAAAGATTAATTAGTAGATAGGAAGGTACCTATTTTAATTCATAAAGAGAGAGGGGGTGAGCTCATATTACCTGGATATTGGATAATTATTAATATGTCAAAATAAAGGCAATGTTATTAAAACGAAATATGAAACGTCTATTTACATAAATATTCGGTAAGTTTATACTATTAAATTAGGTAAATAATATTAATTGAATGAATAAACAAGAAACAATTACAATAGCTGAATTGAAAGAATTACTGCTGACAACAATTTACAATCAAGATAAGAAATTTGAAGAAATAATAGACCAAAATAAAAAAATGCTGGATTCTATCAACTGCATAACTAAACAATACGAAGACATCTGCATTAAGCTGAATGAAGCAGAGAAGAATAACAGCGAGTTAACAAAAAAGAACATGGAATATGAAAAACGAATAGTTAAGCTCGAAGAATGTGTCAAATTGCAAGAGAGCCTAAATAAAAAGAACAATTATACCATAAACACTGAACATGAACAGCGTAACAGATCCCACAATGTTGAAATTAAAGGGGTTAATCAGGCCAATAACGAAAAATTACCTGAGATAATACAATCCATCGCTAAAATTTTAGGCTCAGACCTTGATCTGCGTGAGATTGATTACATCGTTCGTGTACGATCCAATTCTATCGCCACACCCAGGCCTATTATAGTCAAATTTATCCGACAAATGGCAAGGGACAATTTCCTGGCACTGATAAGAACGAAGAGAAGAACAATCACCAACAAGGATATTGGCATCGCCGGGACCCCCCGAAACATTCTTATAAATGAACACCTGACACTATACAATAAAGAGATACTTTATAAAGCCCGCTTATTCGCTAAAGACAAGAACATTAAGTATATTTGGGTGAGAAACGGTAAGGTTTTTCTGCGACGAAACGATACATCTCCAAAAATCTTGATTTCTCGGGAGCAGGATTTGGAAAAATTGAACTTGTCATAGAGTTTCTGTTAATCAATTTTGTAATTTGTAGACACTATCTAATTGTTAATAGTCATCATCTCATGTTTGTGCTCATTTTTCTGTCTCTCTTATATATTCCTTTCCCAACCTCGCGATCACTATACCTATTTCCAGCCCTTCTTATCCTATTTTCCTACCTAATGTACATCGACCAACTGTCTGTTATAATTAATCTCTTTAATGTTGGTATCAAATTATTGATATTGACTTTTCTATGTTGTTTACAGTTAACCCCAACTCCTATTTTACCTAAGGCCATAGACGTGTCTCTATGTTTACCCGTCTTACTCGTACAAATGGTACTAGAAAACTAGATATATACTACCAAAATGTAAGGGGGCTCCGAACTAAGATAAATGAGGTATACCAGAGTATACTTTGTGGAAATTGTGATGTGTACTGTCTGTCGGAAACTTGGCTGAATAACAACTTTCTAAACTCTGAACTTTTTGATCATAGATATGTGGTTTTTAGAAGAGACAGAGACTCGTCTGTCTCAACTATGGGTGGAGGAGTTTTGATAGCTGTTAAGTCTAACCTTAATCCAGTTCAGCAATTCTCATGGTCCTCTTCGTCGGAGGACTTATGGGTATCTATCCCATTAAGCCCTGCCACAAAACTACACATATGCTGCTCATATATCGCGCCTGGCATTGATCATTCTGCATGTCTTAAAACACACTTGGATATGGTAGAAGAGATATCCTCCCTTTTCAATGACGATACAATATTGTTAATCGGTGACTATAACCTCCCCTATATCAGCTGGACGCTTGATGGCGACTCCTTGCCTACTGTCGATAACTATGTTAAAAATCCATCTAATACTCACTTCGTCAACTTTCTCTCCTTGACTGGCATGAGACAGTACTGTCTGGTACCTAATACTTCACTCAGAATATTAGATCTTGCTGTCTCAAATCATATATGTGAAGTTGTATCATCTCAATCACACCTGGTCACTCCTGATCCCCACCACAGAACGTTATCCATTACCTTGAATATGTGTATAACAAGAAATAGTCTAATGAAAAATAACTCTAGAGATGTTATTCTCTTTGATAGGGCTGATTATACGAAAATAAAAGGTGATCTATCAGCTTATGATTGGGAAAATGAACTATCTGATCTGGCTCTTGATGAAGGTGTAGATAGATTTTATGAAATATTGTCTAAAGTCATACGTGATAACATACCTATCAAAAAAATAAGATCGGGTCACTCTTTCCCTCACTGGTTCTCTGCTGGGTTAATAAATATTATTAAGGAAAAACATAAATATCACAAAAAATGGAAAAAATCTCTGAATCCCGTGGATTATTTATCCTTTTCATTATTAAGAAAACGACAAAAATTGATACAAGGTTATTGTTATGAAAAGTACGTGAAGGATATTGAAAATGATATTAAACATGATCCAAAAACTCTATTTTCCTTTATAAAGACTAAGCGAAATTCAGCTGGTACACCTAAGACGATGTCACACAATAATACTACGCATACGGATCCTAAATCTATATGCAATTTATTTAACGATTTCTTTACCTCAGTACATATTCGAGATGATAACGCAATGACCAGAACTGAACATCATCTGAACGATTTTGCTTTCTCCTCTTCCATTTTTATTAATAATATTGAAATAGACACTGCACTTGTTACCAAATATGTTAAATCTATTGATGAAAATAAAGGCCCGGGTTCTGATAATATACCAGGAAAATTTATAAAAAGATGCTCTCCAATGATTTCAATACCAATGTCTATAATATTTAATAAATCCATAAAGGAGGGCTGCTTCCCCGCATTATGGAAGAAAACAATAATTACCCCAATTCATAAAAGTGGTAACCCAAATGAAATAACAAATTACCGTCCTATATCAAAGCTTCCAATATTAAGTAAACTGTTGGAAAAAATAATTATTGACCAGATTCTACCTCTTCTAAATCCTCTAATCATTTCAAACCAACATGGGTTTCGGATTAAAAAATCTATAGAAACAAACTTGCTTGAGTTTACCCATAGTGTTACTAGAGCAATGCACAATAAATTACAGGTGGATACAATTTACAGTGACTTTTCTAAAGCATTCGACAAATTAAATCACAAAATTTTACTACATAAGGTCTGGAACATCGGGATTAGAGGAGATCTCTTTAGGTGGTTTAATTCATATATAAGTAACAGGTCTCAGGCTGTGGCTTTGCACGGTCACAATTCTAACTATAAACCTATTTTTTCCGGAGTACCCCAGGGCTCTCATCTGGGGCCTCTGCTATTCTTAATTTACATTAACGATATAAAATCTTGTCTTAAACATTCCAACATACTGTTGTTCGCAGATGATGCTAAAATATTTAAAGAAATTAAAAGCCCGTCAGATTGTTTGGAGCTCCAAGATGATTTATATAGTTTACAACGTTATTGTGCGGAAAATCAATTGTTCTTAAATGTGGAAAAATGTAATTACATAACATACTCTCGAAACCGTAATAAAATATTATTTAAATATAAAATCAATAATGAAGAACTGAACTATAAATCTGAAATCAGGGATTTAGGTATAATACTGGACGAAAAACTATCTTTCACTAATCATATTGAATACATAACAACTAAAGCATATAAAACCCTCGGATTCATATTTCGAAACACGAAACCTTTTCATAACTCTGACACGCTGCGTATATTATTTAATTCATTTATTAGAAGCTTACTGGAATTTGGATCGGTTGTATGGAATCCAAACTATGAAATACATATTAACGCAATAGAAAATCTTCAAAAAAAATATATAAAGCAATTAAATTTTCGTAATAGACTACATTTCTCTAACTATCCTCAAGCTCTTAAACACCACAACACAAAACAACTGGAGACACGCAGATCAATCCATGATATTTGTTTTCTATATAAAATTATTAACGGTCTGATCGACAGCGCACCCCTTCTAAGCACACTCCGTTTTCACTGTCCACTTAGGAGAAATAGAAACCAGTCTCTCTTTTATATAGAACCTTCTAAAACTAACTATATGCTAAATTCTTATATTAATAGAGCTTGTACTGGGTACAATAGAAATTGTTTGAGCGTTCCGGAGTTGGATATGTTTGCTTCAAGTTTTTATGTATTCAAAAAAAAAATTGTGAATTTGTCGGATGTTTAATCTGTGCTCTGTATTATTGTGCACATCTTTAACTTTTAAATTGTGCCCCTTTAACATTAACTTTAACTTAATTTTAATTTACTATTCTTCATACATTGAGACACATGAGGCAAATCATAATATGAGTTTCTAGTGGTCAATGCTTCCCCCCACTCCCCTCCCTACCTCTCTCCTTTCCTATCCTGTCTTCATAATTGTTAATAAATGTGTATGTACTTAATATATTTAGAATACTATAATTGGCAACATAAAAATTATCTCTGTATATCTGTATAAATCTTTATTGTAATGCTGTTGTATTCTATAAAATAAAAATAAAAAAAAAAAAAAAAAAAAAAAAAAAATATTGACTGATTCTGAAAACGCCATAAAGTTTTAACGAAATGTCAAATTTAGTCATTTTAATTATTTTTATTGCTAATCATGGGGGGGAGGGGGAGCAAGTTCCTTCAAGCGGTAAATGACACGGATTTCCTCAGAATTCGGAGTTGAACATTTAGTGTGTCTGTGTGTGTTCCCTTATAACTTTTGATCCGCTCAATTTATAGAGCTCAAAATTTCATAATATATAGACAGCTATAAGCCTACACAACTTTTATACTCAGAATTTTGAATTTTGTTTCAGTCAGGGGTTAATTTTTAAATTTTTCAACTATTGAATTTTTACTTTATTTTTCCCTATATCTCAAAAACCATATAAGCTATAACCCTGAATATTGGTATATATATAGACAAATATAAAATCTCAAATTCATTTTTTTTTCAAAAAAATTACAGTGTCTCAAACATTTTTTATTAAGAAAAACATTATGATAATTATATGTATCGCTGTATGTGCCTAATTTTTTATGATCCAAAACAGCTACGAAGGTATGCTATATATATACATAAATGTAGGTGATTATTATTTCATGACGACAAACTCGAGGTTTTGTTTTCCCACAACACAAACTTTATTTTACCCCTAGCGATGTAATTAACAATCAAAACACCCTGTAACTGTCTGTATCCTTTTTATCTACCGATTTGAACTACTATATTATTTTCTAGTTGCAACCTGTGAAATATTCACAGAAGTTATACTTATTCTACATATGTCCATTTAAAATAATAAATATTATCAATGTTGCAACCTGTGAAATATCCACAGAAGTTATACTTATTCTACATATGTCCATTTAAAATAATAAATATTATCAATGTTGCAACCTGTGAAATATCCACAGAAGTTATACTTATTCTGCATATGTCCATTTAAAATAATAAATATTATCAATGTTGCAACCTGTGAAATATCCACAGAAGTTATACTTATTCTACATATGTCCATTTAAAATAATAAATATTATCAATGTTGCAACCTGTGAAATATCCACAGAAGTTATACTTATTCTACATATGTCCATTTAAAATAATAAATATTATCAATGTTGCAACCTGTGAAATATCCACAGAAGTTATACTTATTCTACATATGTCCATTTAAAATAATAAATATTATCAATGTTGCAACCTGTGAAATATCCACAGAAGTTATACTTATTCTACATATGTCCATTTAAAATAATAAATATTATCAATGTTGCAACCTGTGAAATATCCACAGAAGTTATACTTATTCTACATATGTCCATTTAAAATAATAAATATTATCAATGTTGCAACCTGTGAAATATCCACAGAAGTTATACTTATTCTGCATATGTCCATTTAAAATAATAAATATTATCAATGTTGCAACCTGTGAAATATCCACAGAAGTTATACTTATTCTACATATGTCCATTTAAAATAATAAATATTATCAATGTTGCAACCTGTGAAATATCCACAGAAGATATATTTATTCTACATATGTCCATTTAAAATGATAAATATTATCAATGTTTTAACCTAAGAAATATCCACAAAAGTTTAACTTTTTCTACGTTTATTTAAAAAAAAAATAAATATTTTTTTTTTCATGTTTTCAATAACATTTTTCAACATGCAAATTAATTTCTGTTTCTCCGTTACCAGGCAACTAACATTCTGTATAGGATGTAATATTTTATAGTTTATGTACCAACTCTATAATGATTATAGTTAAATAATGCGATTTATATATTTTAAATAATAAATTCTATGGATAAAATTGAAATATATCTGTGTATCGCATTCGAAATCACCAACAGCACGTTTTTTGTCAATATCCGTAGTTTTGATGATTTATAGTAAGATACATATTATGGAGTCAGTGAATTTTCTCATACTTACCTATTTGAATAAGAATATGTTAAATTACTTTAATATTATTATGAATTGATTCTCGGCCAACTAGCATGTACTTAATTTGTAAAATATCAAAATAGCACGCACCCAATATAAAGTTGCCATATTCTGGATACATAATAATGTGATCTCACAGTTCCAGCCTGAAAATATGATTCAAAATTGTCTCCATAAAGAATTGAATTGGGGATTTTTCTAAATCTTTTACTAAAGATAAATCTGTAGTACCTACTTAGGTATTGGTGTGTATTGTTATTAGAGTCTAAACTTGTTATCATTAGTGAATATTGTGTTTGTCAAGAATGAAAGTCAAAGGAATGCAAATATCAAGCGATAACGATTAAATATATTATATTATAACAATTAGAGTCTCCCCATTTGTATTGCTTCTTAGTTGTTTAAATAAGCCGCTCATGGAGGAGTTGTATACAAACTATATCCTTTACCTCTGCTTCAGCCTTCGTCCGTTAATTAAAATGTTTTGCTCTAATACCTTCTTATATTCGTATTCATGGACAAATCTTGAGGAAGTCTCAGCCCTTCGAGGTACTTTAAAGCCGATTTACTTATTCAAAGTGAATGTATTGTCACATTCAAAAATTTCAACATAAATTCCTTAAATTATTTCTAATTTTTCGACTGCTAATACGTGATGGAATCCCATTATCAATATTATAAAAATAATTTAAAAAACGAGTGGGTTGTGGCCAACACTAAACTCTCCACACCATAGAAAGCGTTTATTTTTTCTTCTTCAAATGTTAACAATCTCAATATGGTAAAATATGCTTATGTTATATGAAATATTTTATTCATTCTCAATTTTACTACCAGGAATATAAATTCTCTAACGATAGTATATTTTTATGTTAAGATAGACAAACTATTAATGCAGTATGGTGAAGAATGCTTATGTTGTATGAAATATTTTAATAAAAGCAGATAAATTTTGTTTTAAAGAGCGTTAGAGCATTTTGAAAATTTTCACTCGTGATATCATATGAAGATTTTTTTGTTATTTATGGAAAGTTAATCTGTTCTTTGTTCAAGCTCTTAACATTAGAACATGAAATCAAATTACTGAACTTCTCCATACATAAGAAATTTATCTAATTATATACATTTTTATTCATTCTAAATGTTACTACCAGGAATATAAATTTTCTAACGATAGTATATTTTTATGTTAAGATAGACAAACTATTATTGCAGTATGGTGAAGAATGCATATGTTGTATGAAATATTTTAATAAAAGCAGATAAATTTTGTTTTAAAGAACGTTAGAGCATTTTAACAATTTAGACACGTGATATCATATGAAGAATTTTTTTGTTATTTATGGAAAGCTAATCGGTTCTATGTTCAAGCTCTTTACATTATAACATAAAATCAAATTACTGAACTTTTCAAAGATTTTTTTTGTTATTTATGGAAAGCTAATCAGTTCTTTGATCAAGCTCTTTACATTATAACATGAAATCAAATCACTGAACTTTTCCATACATAAGAAATTTATCTAATTTTATACATTTTTATTCATTCTAAATGTTATTATTATTATAATTTGTTTTACCTATATAAAAATATTCACAATTGTGAATATTTTTATATAGATAAAACAGGTAGAAATTTTTATATTAGAATTAAGGAGCATTTAAGATGTTTAAAAAGTAACAATTTCTCAGAGTTTGCCAATCATTTGATTGAAAATAATCATTCCTTCAATACTCAAACAGGCTATAAAATCTTGCACATAAATAAAGAGGGCTTAATATTAGATAACTTAGAGGCATTAGAGATAAAAAAAGCCTTAAATACAAAATAAAAAATAACTAATAATCAAGTACATTTAAAAAATACTCCATCATTTAATATTTTTCCTTTGACAACCTCTGCTTTCAATAATGTAAGCTCCGCCCATCAACTTTCCGATACAAAATTTAGGCACACGGGTCACATTATGTACATAGTATCTAAGTTTAGTATAAGTTTGTCCGGACGAAGGAGCGGTTACGTCTCCGAAACTAGTTGACATATAAATATACTCAACGTGGTTAAAAACTAAGAGATTTTATTTAATTATATTAAAAAAATTGACTGCTAACATATCACCTTTGCATGATGAAAAATGTCAACATCAATATATATACCTCCTTTTTTGAGGTTTTGATTTTATTTGAAGGCGACTCATACTTTCAAGGTACCTCAAAGGCCTGAGGCCTCCTCAATACTCGTATTTGTCTGAATAAGGGTAGGTAGGTATATATTGTATTCTGTAGGTATGTATGTATGGTATGTTGTGTATTGTAGGTAGGAGACTTTTAATTCCGGCAGCAAAATTTCACTAAACAGGTGTTTGTAAGGAGTTTACAGAGAGAAGGTGTTTCTTTGTCTTTTCAACCCGCTTATGTACTTCATCTCATTCCAACCAGGAAAACGGTACAAGGCGTTTTCATTTTACCAGGAGGATAAATTTGTGGAGATATCATTTCCCTGACGGTGTATTACAGTCGTTCTTAACCCACGGATTATTTTACCCAACAGAGTAATTATAACGTCGTTTATTATAGGCTGTTAGTAACTATAATGTATACATACGAGAATACCTACACACAATCAATAACAATATTTAATTTATTGGAACATTCATGTCAACATTGTTTTCAATTCAATACAGCTATATTATTTGTTTTCCTGTAATTCAATTTTTTTTTTACTTTTCAACATCTCAATAGAGACAAAGTTGGTATATTATAGAAGAACAAGGAACTCAAGGCACCTACAGGGATTAAGACCTGTCATCGGCTGGTATATGTGATCACTTTATGCGCTTGTGCAACGATCACCAATTATGCCGTCTTATTGAATTCCCTTATCAATGAAAATTTTGTGAGTTCTATATATTTGAATAATGAGTAACTAATCACCTGAAAATAAGACATTATTACTATTGCCATCTATGAAGTAACGAAGAAACCCTTTTTTTACGCCATCTAATGAGGTGACGGTGTTCTCGCACAGATTTAATGAAAAATCAAAAATTGTATTTGAGTTTTATGATTCTTCATTAAAACCAAAACTTATTATCGTTTTAATTAATGTTTTAAAAAAATAGGTACAAATTATAAAAAAAATATTTATTTCTAAGTGAATCATTTTATTGCTAGCAAACAAATAAACTGAAGTCTATTTATTTATTTATAATATTTATGTACAGCAAGTACACAAAGTGTATTTATTGCCATGAGGCAATTTCTTGGACATTTGTGCTAGAAATAATAAATGAGTGTCGATCGACAATTCTTGATAGGACTCCAATGTATGAAGTACATTTCTATTAGATTCTTAAACAAATATAAGATTCCCAGAGGACAAAAGTTTTCACAATACACCATACACACAAAAATATTGTCACGAAACTCATAATATGTATTTTCTACATGATACCTGTTGAGAAATTTTAAGTAAAATTGCATTACCTACTAGCAAGATGAGCATGTATGAGGCAGAGTATCAATGATAATGAGGCGATGTATGTGTCAAGATAGAAGAATGCGGTGTTCGGTTCTCACTGCCTACTTCTCGAGGAAGATCGAAGTAGAGAGTAAAAAATATACTTGTATACAATTAATATGAAATTCATTTCACGTTGATATGGCAAACCATAGATTTTTTTTTTAAATTTGGCAATCCTTGAATGCATTTTTGATGAGTGTATTTTTGTTTTTTCGAAATTTCAAACAGTATACAATAAACTTGATTTTCCTGACTGTGAGAGCATTTTGAAAATTCGTACTGATGAAATCAAAGAGAAGAAATTAACGGATATCTATGGAAAACTAATCATCTCGGTCTATGCACTTTACACATATTATGTTAATATGAAATCGATCGGACTCATATTTTGGGCTGTAGAGGGGACACAAAAAAAACAACGTACCTAAATGATAAAATCATAGAGAAGAAATTAAAAGTTGTCTATGGAAAACTAATCAGCTCTAGGTCTATTCACTTTATACAAATGATGTAAATATGAAGCCGATCGGACTTATAGTTTGAGCTGTACAGAGGACACAAAAAGGATGATTCCAAACGCCGTACGCCATTCACCGTACGCCATACATACAAATATATCACGACGAAACTCACAGTGTGCACTCTCTACATCTACATGATACCCGTTGTGAAATTGATGCAAAAAATACGCTTAAAATTGTGAAATCATTACTCTCCACTATTCCATAATGTGGAGAATAAAAATACTAACTTGGTTTTGGTTCTACCAAATTTAATTGATTATCGACGCGTTTCGTCGACATTATTCTGACGACATGCCTTGCGCGCAAAAATAATTATAATTCATTGTTTTATTTTATGTAGCTTTTCGGGCAACTAACAGGTACTTTGTCAAATAATTATTCAACACGCACCCAATAACAAGTTGCCACATTCTGGAGACTTGCGATATTAATCGTCGAATCCAGAATAAAAACACAATTAAAAACTGTGTCTCCACTGGGAATTGAAGATAACTAACTAACTGAGCCACGAAAGCCGATATCAACATTTATCCAATTTGTTTAATTAAATCCTGTTATCATTAACACTGGTTAGTTGGAAGAAATTGCCATACGGTAATAAACTCGCCACTTGCGCAGGGTGCAAGGAAGTGTACTATATTATTATTATCATTTAACTATAGTTCATGATAAAAAAATAAACAGTTTTGAACTTACAGTGTAGAAGTGAAAAGCTTCTACACTGTAAGTGAATATTATTTTTATAAATATAGATTTTTGTTTTTTTTAGACAGTTTTAATTCCAAAATTAATAGAATTATTAAATAATGGGTATTTTAAATCAAACAAATGATTTGGTCTACATATATATTTTTTCCTGAGTCCAGGACGACCGTTTCAGCTTATTAGGCCCTTATCAACTGGTCCAGTTATACCAAAATATATATGTAGACCAAATCATTTGTTTGATTTAAAATACCCATTATGGAATTCTACATATTCAACACCGTCAGCATTGACAAAATTAAAAAAAAAAAAAAAAATTATTAAACCTTATAATATATCCATCGAGTATTTCACCAAGTATAATTTTACAATATTTGGAGTAGAAAAGATAACTATAAAAAATAGCTAGGTACTACGATATTTGAGTGAATCGAGAAAGGTTTAGAAACGATGAAGTACATACCTAGACGAGGTTAAGCAAATTTTGAAAGGAATAATAATTTCTGTATTCTTTTCCTTTAATTATTCTTCGATTATGTTGATTTTCTGTTCGCAACAATAACAAAAATGGTTTGATTTATTGATTCGATTACTTATGACAACATAATATTGTTTTAACAAAATTGTTCTCCTAATAATGATTGTGTTATTATGGTTAGGTGGAAATTACTTCATATAGCGTGTTTTTTTAATGACTAAGTAATATAATATATTTTAATTTTGTTCATTTATATATCATGCTTCATAATTATGTTTTACCTACAAATTTATAATAAATTAGCTATCGTTATTTCAATTTTTTTAATTATGTATTTACATGCCAGTTAATTTTTATAAGTTATTTTGATGATTCTTTTACTTTTCTTACTTCTAATTGATGTTTTTCTTTTGTTCGTATGTTTTTATTTGACTATAATTAAAGATATAATTTTCTTAACGTCATAAAATATACTTTTACTCTTTAAAAATGTAGATAATCAATGTAATGTGACTTTTTTATCTTAATCATAAAATAATACCTAATAAAACATTTTTGCTGAATTTTCTAATTATGTCAAGGCAATATCAATTTTATTTTTCTTATTCGCCTTCGCATTTGTTCCTTTAATTCTAAAATAGCTTGTTCTGTGATACATCATGATCTGGCTGGAGTGCCGATGTATATCGTGTTGTAGGTACATTGCTTTTTCTTCTTATCTTGTGGGGGTCAGTTCTTCTTGTCCTCAAATTATGTATAAGCCTGTCTATCCTGTACTATGTTACCTATGCCATGTCTTTTTAGTTGGTTTCGTTCTTGTACGATTCATGAATTATGGAATAGATACAGTGACTGTATAGAATAGAGATACAGTGATGACATACACCTCTAACATGCTGTTTAGGTCCACTTTTAAAATATCGCGGACGTTCCTCTATCAATCTTTAGGAGACATCTAGTTTATATTAACATCTTAATTTCTTTCGTATGAAATATTATTTATTAATTACAAAAAAAAACCTCAAATGTTTACACATTTATGGTAAACATTTAAAGAAAGTATTATTTTAACAATGGACATTTGTTAAATTATGTACCTACATCTATTGGTAGTACATATGGGTAGTAATATAACTACCCATAGGCGCAACTGTTATAGCTAATCACCAATAACTAGATAGAACATAGATTGATCGTGGATATCGTTCATAGTAGATACGCATTGTAAATACAGATATAAATTAATAGCGTCATGACATTTCAATTTTGTAAAATCATAATGTTGTATACTTACATTGATCTAAGTGTAATAATATTGAGTATTCATATTGTCCACGCATTCATAAGAACCTAGAAGTCATTCTAATATCTAGGTATAATTAATTATTTTATCCATGGCAAAGAAAGTTTGACTTTGATATTTTAAGTTTTTTGTAAATCATACTTTTCATAATAAACTAGTAGATAAATTACATGTCATACATACCATGTACTGAAAATACTGATATAATGCAACAAACCGGAAGATTTAATTATTCCAAACATTTTTAATTTTATTTTTTTCAATTATTCCTCTTGTTCTGCTCCTAACGAAGGTTGGCGACCATCACATCAAACTTATAACGATATTACGTCAACCTAATTAGTGAATCCGCATCCAGAATGTCGAACCACTGCCTAAGATTTTTAAGTAGTGATATTCTTTCACTGATGCTCATACTATATTTTATTTATTTATTTATTTATTCAGCAACAACTACTTAAAACAATAAGATTATGGTTATATGACATTAGTAAAATATGTAGTGCCCCAATTACGTGTTGCCTGTAACATAATATAATACACAAACAATTATAATTTTAACATATAACATGAAATAATTAAATAAGGAAAATGGGGAAGGAAAGGAAAGGAGAGGAAAGGAAGGAAAGAAAAGACAAAAATTATACAATAATAGGAGTCAATCAACTAAGATACCTACTATACACTCCGCTGAGCCAAGCACCGCCGCACTCCGTCTTATGTCCATCTTTCCCTACACTTAATGTTATAGAAGGGATATTTTTATCTTTACGGATTATGTTGCCAAAGCATGTGAGTTTGCGTCTCTTGACGGTGGTCAGCAACTCTCCATCATATTTAAAACACTTCCGTTGGATATTTTATCTACCACAAGATGCCCATCAACTCGAGATGTGTATACTTGTATAGCAACATCTCGAATGCTTCAGTTTATTTTACTGTTGAGATTTTGGCAGTACAACTTTCAACTCTACAATTTTTTTTTATGATTAATATTTTATAATTAACTTTGTGTGTATAAATCACAAATGCGCTATTTAATGCAATCGGTATTGCTTCCTTTAGCATAATATTATTCGTTTAGTCGTGTGTCGTGCGTATTTTTACAAGTTACACCGGATGCGGGTTATCCAACATTGTGGAATGTCATCAATATCATCATAAGCTCGACATCACTGGGTGGGCCTTGGCTGAATCCAGGAGTCTCCTCCATTCCCGTCTATCCGTTGCCTTCGTTATCCAATTTTTAATATATGCTGCAGATGCATCCGCATCGATACTGTCCATCCATTGAGTCCTTGGTCTTCCTAGTCTCCTTAGTCCTTAGAGAGTGTGAAGCGTGTGTGTGTGGTTGTCGTCGTCTATTAGGATTATTTGACCAGTCCATCTCAAGCGCCCTATCTTGATGGAACTGATCACTGATCATATCGGGCTCTCCATAGATCCCATATGGCTCCTTGTTGTATCGACGACGCCAACCACTATTCTCTCTTATTGATCGTTTGAAGGATCCTTCTCTCAAAGGCCGCTATAGATCATTCAGTTTGTTTAGTCATCACCCATGTTTTGCAAGCATACGTGAGGACCGGCTTGATGAATGTTTTATGCAGGAGGATCTTTGTGTTTTTCCTAACCAGTTTTGACTAACTGCTTTTGTAAAGCGTAGAAGCATCTGTTAGCAGTCATAATTCTTGTTCTAACTTCTTATCATGTGTCATTGTCGCTGGCCACCGTGGAGCCAAGGTATGAGAACTCCTTTATCAGTTCAAAATTGTTGTTTCCGGCCGAGAATATCTGTGGAGCTGAGTTTAAGAATTTAGATTTTGTTTTATAATAAATGTATATGTCCTTGTTTAACAAGTGCATATACATCTTCCTACATTCGCTAAACTAAGCATAAGTGCTTGAAATATAGGTGAACGAAATCGGTCGAGGCAGGATTCGAACTCGCGATCACTGGATTACTAACCCAGCGCGCTAATTGCTCTGCCATCGACCCATCAAAATTTATGGTGGAATATACCGTGATGGTATGAATGAATTTAGTTTAACTATTTCTCAATTTGAGGTTTAAAGAACTGCAGGCACTAAGTTGGTTCATAGAAGAACGAAAATACCTAGGTATAGCATAAAAAATACTTTGTGCAATTGAATCATTAATAAACCAGTACAAAGTAGGTACCAAGGTATGTATAAGGAAGTGTTAGTTAACAGATAATAGTAATTAATATAATAGGTATACAATAGTTCCATATGGCTGTAAATAAGTAGGTACCCATATACATAGACACTGCATGTCCAATTAAGTGCATGTTTAGATTCACAAAGGTATTATCGTCAGATTTGCTAAATTTGATAAATTCATATACCTAATATATAATGTATGTAGGTACATAAGTTGGTACCTACCTATATAATATGTACTATACAAATACACCACACCTAGGTATGTATGTTGTAATTTCACAGTTCAGTTAATACGATTTAACTAATTGGTGCATATTGATAGACACGGAATGTCACGCATCACTTCATTAGGTTCCTATACCATAAACCCAAATCATAAATAATCTGGAATGACATAAGTATGTACATATGTATTTACCTTTACCAATAATACATAATATGTACTTATTTGTTTTTTAACTAGTGGTTTGACATTTTGATCGGTTATTCATTATTTACAATACAAAAGATTGAAAGGCTGCTTATCGTTATCTTTGCATTTTTGGAAATGTAGTTATTTGAAAATATAATTATTAAAAATGCAAATATGTATTAAAATGTTTAAATTGTATATAAGTTTAATTTTGAAGCACGTTACATTGACATAATACTCGTAGGCATCTATATATTAATAAATGACACATTAATCCAACTGTCGATTTGTTCATGACAATAAATTATTGATTTCTCTTAAAAGATCGACGATGTTTTAAGCCAGGATCTGCGATATTTTGTATGGTCAGGTCTGTATTTATCATAATTTTTCAAATTAGAATTTGAAGTCATAAATCACCAACTAAGAGGCTTCGCAACATATATTTTTTATATATATATGTTGTTTTATATATTCGTCGACCGCCATGGCACAGTACTACAACATGTTATTTAGAAAAAATATGAACACATGTTATTCCACACAGTATTTATTTTGTGTATTTGTTCTCCCGACGATCGTTTCGGCTTATAAGACTAACTAAATGGTCGATTATGGCTTTATAAGCCGAAACAGTTGTAGGTAGGATAGAAAATATGAAATATCTTTAGAATAATATGCGTTCATATTTTTTTCTATTATGAAATTGCACAAATTAGAAACCATCTCAATCGACAGATTGAAAACTGCTATTAATATTTAGGTGTCATTCGTTACGATGATACACATCACATCACATCAAATTACTCCTTTTAACTGCGTAAAATTTCTTGGTATACATATCGACAGTGCACTCTCTATGGATAAACACATTTCTTCCATAGTCAGACAAAATTGTTACTTTCTCAGACAACTGAGACCTATTCGAAGGTGTCTCTCGACAAATGCTGCTAAGGTCATTATAAATTCTGTAATAGTTTCCCGTGTAGATTATTGTAACGCCATATTAGCACACCTACCTCAATACCAAATCCATAGAATACAACTCATCCTCAATGCAGCAGCCCGTTATATTTACCAGATTGATCGTTTCTCACATATCTCACCAACACTTCACAAACTTCATTGGCTGAAGAGCCCAGAACGTATAGAATTTAAAACATGTCTCCTTGTCTTTAAAGCACTCAATAGCATGGCCCCAGAATATATATCGGAACTTTGTGTTCCATTTTCACCTAATAAAAAACACCCATCCAATAAAAAACTAGTAGAAACCAATCTCACAAATAAGCCAAAATACCTAAATCGATCTTTTGGCGTTTCTGGACCTAAGTTATGGAACAATCTTCCAATGGATATAAGATGTGCCGAAAATATCAATGAATTCAAGAAGAAATTAAAAACACATCTTTTCCGCAAATCGTATCCAGATTGTCCTTCATCCTTTCAATATTCCTTTACTTAATATTATGCCTGTTTACTTTGAATCGACTTTTTTTGTTATAATTAATTTCATCTAGATTATGTAATATGTATAGTTATAACTAGATTAATTTGTGATTTCTACGTATTATTTTAAGTTTTATGTTTCACCATTTTCAATGTGTTAGCTATAGGACTAATTTTAACTTATTTTTTTGCAAAGTGAAAGCTTCCTTGAGGTGACCACGGTTGTCACTAAACGGCGCTTTATAAATTGTCCTTATTATTATTATTATCACATCACATCACACTACAAACTGTGATACATAATTATGGCCATGAATTTAATGTTTATTTAATTGGACTGAATTCACAAATCTTTTTGGTTCCAGCATGAAATTATTATGAACCCAAGCTAACAATTGTAGATGTAGGTACTTGAAATGTAATATACATATTATAATATAGAGTAAAGGAAATGATATTGGTGGACTTTTGAACCCAACAGAAATAAATCTTTCTTATCTTGATACAAATATAATTATTATTAAACCACCATCACCGACAATAATCCTCACAGAATCCATTCATTGGCCATAAGGACAAACCACAAAAGAGCGAAACCAAATTAGGTATATGAAATAGAAAAGAGTAGGTAAGGCATAATTGTTTAAATTATAAATATACACAAATACATATATTTAAAAAAAAAAAAAAAATCTCCTCGTTAAACAAGTAGGTGCATATACATCTTTCTAAATTCCCTAAATTAAGCATATATGCTTATGCTATAGGTGAACGAAATCGGTCGAGGCAGGATTCGTACTCGCGACCACTGGATTACCTACTTGCCCGGCGCGCTAACCACCGAGCTAATATTTTTTTCGTTATCTTGCCATTCTCTTCTATATTCATATTTTCCTACCATGTCATACATTTTTCTAGGTTATTGTATTTCAGTATTTGCTCTAACTTTATTCTTTGAATTTCACTCTCAAAAATCCAAACAAAATTCCAAAACAACCGAAGGTATTGAAACATAATACATTTTGTATTACCACAAACAATAATGAAGAAGAAGACGAATAATGAAAAGTTTTATTTAAAAAAAAATAAGTGTTGTTATGATAAAGTACCTATTTATATGTTGCAGTTATGGCGGGAAGAATATGGATTCCCGACATTATTAGTGTTCATCGTTTTAGAGGCAGGAAGTAGGAAAACATGTTTACTTCGATCCAGCTGTCGACAGTTCCATTTCATTGCCATTAAAACCATATTACATCACCATATTATCTATCATTCTTTATATCCCACTCTCTCTTTCTCTCTCTCTCTCTCTCTCTCTCTCTCTCTCTCCTTCTTCGTTTATTATTCGAGTGTCGCTGCTCCAACACTCGAAGTAAATTATTGTCGAGGGTAAAAAGATTAAAATAAAATATGCAACAGGAGTACGTGCCCTCTAACAAAACGGGGTTAAGTATTATATATCTTGTTCCTAGTTCTCTGGGTATAGAAACATCAAAAATGAGGGTGTCTGATAAATTTTCTAAGATAAAAATCAGTGTAGGAAATATTAGGGTATATAACCAGATAAATGAGATCAGAAGATTTGTAGCTTTGCGGCGGCTGTTTATAATCTTCCTGCCAGAACACATCACGAGGGATTATAAATATTTTCACTTTCATTTCAGTAATATAAAATCTAGCAACAATTTGATACGAGATAAGTAAAATAACTTAACACGAATGAAATCAATAGACAGACTCGAAGTACCTACATATAAGTTCCTTTAGAATTATCCACTTGTCGACTAATATAAAATATAAATAAAATATGGGCAGGTGTTCAGCGTTCAGAGGATTGGATATAAAGTTATAATGGTGTTTTGACAATATTACGAATGAATATTGCCTCTAAGGTTTAATAATTCATGAAAAAGTTAAACTTTCACGAGTTTTATTTATTTGTTTGTCTCTCTTTCTCTCCTTCTCTATCCCTCTTCCTCTCTCTCTCTCTGTGTATTTTTCGATTCTGACATTTACAATACAATAAATATTTTAGCAGATAACGAAATATAAAAATTAGGAACAGGAAAACTTTATCCAACTCCCTCGAGGCTGTGAATATAAAACAAAAGAGTTAAAAGAGTTTTAAATCAAACAATAGTTTTGAACCCAATAAATATATTGAATGATTTCCATAACTTAGACCAACTTTTTATTGAATTGTTAATATCAATTTGAAAGCATATTTTTTGAGAAGCACATAAAATACATTAAAATTTTTGATTGGTAAGCATTTCAAGTTCAAACTGGCTTTACATAGATTAAAAATTATTTGAAATGATCAACTTGCATCCTGTGTTAGAAATAACAGTAAAAAAATACTTCTTTGCACCCTGCGCAAGAGGCGAGTAACACCAACTCCTGCACTTGTATCAACCTGTTATTAAAGCTTATGTACAATACATTATGCACTAACCTAACGCAGAAGAACTATCACAAAAATGACATTCCATAATATACAAGACCTAATATAATCCTATCCATAGATGAATATTATGAAAACAGTTAACAACCAAGTTTAGTACAAATAAAAGCAATGTGCCAAAAATGTCTAAAGTCGCTTTGTGTTATGAAACTAAATTGAGTCAAACATGAGACGAAGCCAAACAAATATTGTAGTGAGACATACACATACTTATATTTGATTTTTACGTTACATAAAATGTGTGTGACTCAATTTGAAATTGTGATATTTACCCATTGATAATATTTACCTAAGAATATGAACGTGCCTATAGAGGTTTAGAAATTTATATGATGTAATATTGTATTGTTATGGGGTAGAGATGATTATTGTCGATTTGAAAAGGCCTCCAGTACACATAACCTTTATAGTTGCGGTGTTGGGAGTTTTTTCATGCTAACGAGAAGTTTCATGCGATTATCGATTAAATCATACGCCGAAGGCTGACGATAAAAAGGCGATAAATGTTTTATGATATACTAAAATGTTGAACGCACAGAACTGGAGTGAAGTGGCGCGGCACTTGCATGGCATGGTATTGGTAACTCAGCCCCTACATATTATTATATTACATATACTATGGCAGATAGACTTCGGGTGCTAAACAAAACAAAATAACAACAAAAAAGCACCATTCACCCAAAAGTGTTGGCTTTATAGAAGATCGTAACAACACGTTGTGTGTGTGTGTGTTCGTGAGTTTAACTCTATCCAATTTTTATAGTGGGATATTTAGTAAAATCTTATTTATATTTAAGCAGGAAAGATTTTATTTTAGTGAAATACTAATTTACTATTTTAAAAGTAATAATTCACCTATTTCATGGTACTTTGAATCTCAAATTAAATTTTGGGCATAAATCGAAGTATGTATAACTTATGGATTAGTTCATTTGTGGTAAATTTTCATTATATTATCAATCCTGACAAGGATTCATTTAAATAAAACAGTATCATACATAAATAATATTCACATATGGAAAGGTTATGTTTTGTATTGAAGAATTATGTACTTACTTAGTTGTTTTCATCAATTGTTCAGTAATAAGAACCTCACTTTTATAGTAAAAAATAAATTGAAATTGTCATCTTTATATTATAATCAATGAAATCGTAAATAAAAAGCGTCATATATAGTCATCGGTTTATTGAATTTATAGTTAATGATGTATGTACTATAGACATCAAAAATATTAATAATAATAACTGATTACTATATTTATTTATTTATTTGGATAAGTATACAGTCAAATTGAAAATTATATAAAAGAAAAGAATAAATATGTATGTTATGGTTGCATAATTAGAAATTCAACTCAAAAATAAGGAAGTCTTGTGCTTCGGGGAGGAGTTTAGATAATTCCAAATACATTCAAATTCACTCACTCCCTTGCACCCTGCGCAAGTGGCGAGTTTATTGCTTTATGGAAATTTCTTCCAACAAACCCGTGTTTCCAGTCCAGATAAGCAATATTTGCGTGAGAAATTAATTTAAATCAAATTCTCCTCTGCAAGCAATCGAACCCAGGACGCCCGCACAGAAACCGAACGTCTTACCAACTGTGCCACGGCGGTCAGCCACTATTCTAAAGTTACACTGACAATATTTACACATATTCATAATAAGACCACGGCCGGTACACATATTCATAATTAAACCACGGCCGGTACACATATTCATAATTAGACCACGGCCGGTACACATATTCATAATTAGACCACGGCTGGTACACATATTCATAATATACCTAATTGATATATTATAATAAAACGAGTGGGTTGTGGCCAACGCTATACTCTTCACTAACAATTCACTCCATAAAGTATTCTAATTTTGTATGGAAAATTTTCAGCATTTTCATGAAATAAGTTATTATTTTTGATTTGAATATTGTATTATAAAAACTTGTGGTGTGCCTTTTTAACAATTTGAAAATAAAAATTTAAAATTTTAAGCTTCCTGAATTTGGAGTCACTTCGCAATATTTGACAGTTAAAAAACTGAGAATCACTATTCAGTTATCATACAAAATCTAATGGAGTCTAAGCGAGTATTAAATATACAAATTTTTAAAATTTGAAAATAATTAAAAGAGTAAGGTAAGGCGCGCATGGAAGCTTAAATAAATCGGCCGATTATTATCAGCCGATTAATTTATCGGCCGATAAAAAATCGGCCGATCGGTTCTAACGCGCATGGAAGCTTCTAGAATCGTACAATTGGAAATAACACGGCGGTCAACATTCATATGATTAGAAATAATTGACAGATCATAATTTACCGAACTTAATCAAAAAATCATTAACTTGGGCTCCATGCGCCTGTACAACAAGCGGGAAAAAGAAAAACATTGCGTGGGAAACAGAAAACTGCGGTACCTTTGTATTGCGCGGTAAAAGGTATGTATTGCACGGGAAAAGATAAATAAATTGACAGATCATAATTTACCAAACATAACCTAGAAATCATTATGATGGGCTCCGCGCGCGTACAAGCGGGAAAATACAAACATTGCGCGGGAAACAGAAAAGAACTATTGTGTGACAGAGCAAATGTACAGACGCAATAGTGAACCAAGTATATATAATATAAAACTCTTTTTAAGGTTTTTTCGTTGACACAGTTGAAGTTCATAATTATAAATTGTAAAAAAAAACACTTGAAACACAGTTAAGTTTTTATTCATTAAGTGGAATATTTATTAAATTACCTATGTAACTATTATTCAATTAAGTAATAACTTACCCAATTCAGTTCTTTTATTATGATTTAGCTGTTCCCAGCCAGTTATTAATATTTCGCTTATCTCCAACCATAATTTTTGCTTAATTTGGCGGTTACTATAATTTTTTATCATATAATGAAGGACGTGCTTCAACTAATATAATTAATTTTTCCGAATCAAAATTTATTTCATCTGACATTTCGTTTGGTAGCACTGAGAACGTACTTCTCGATCTACTGCGCTCGGACGATTAAATTATCGGCGAGCATGCGCCATGCGCGCCCTCTCATACAACAAGATTGGTTACAAAAAATCGGCCGATCGAAGAAGAAGAATCGATTTTTTTGTGTCTCGTCACAGATTTTAAAATCGGCCGATTCTGTTAGCTTTCATGCGCGCTCTTACATGTAATTCGTATGTTGTAACTCACCGATTATTAATCGGCCGATGAAATTAGCTTCCATGCGCGCCTACCTTAAGTACTTTATTCTATAATCGATAAAGTAAAATAAACATGTCTGAAATTTTCAGAATATAATCTAAGCATGAAACTAGTTGATAATCTATATTATAAATTTGAAAGTTTGTATCTATGTATGTACCTATCTATGTATGTATCTTTGTTTTGAATGCGCTCCTAAACCGTTCATCCGATTGCAATGAAACTTTGGTGAATTGTCGAGAGTATCCTGAGATGGTTTCTGGATTAAAAAAATTTCTTCTTCTTCTTCATCGGGTATTAGGTCATTTTACCTATGAAGGTGGACTATTCTGGGAACCGTTCATCCGATTGCAATGAAACTTTGGTGAATTGTCGAGCGTATGCCCGGGATGGTTTCTGGATTAAAACATTTTTCTTCTTCTTCTTCTTCATCGGGTATTAGGTCATTTTACCTATGAAAGTGGACTATCCTGGGAACACACTCTCCACATGATGCTCGTCAAAAATTTGTGAAATCATAATTCTTGACTATTACATCGGAGTAAAAGAATATAATATAGGTACCTACCATTGTGTATATTATGTAGGTATGTGTTTTGTTGGTAGGTTAGGTAGGTACTATATGTGTTGGTGTAACATGGCTCGATGGTTCATAATATATTTATGACCATTTGGTCTGATGTTTTGGTCTCTGGTCAATGTTTATGACGGTAATATAGAGCTGAGAGCTTTCGGGAAAAAAAACGTATGTTTTAGTAAATTACACTTGCGTTGTTATCCCCCTTTAAATATTATACGCTATAACACAAATGAAGCAATTTATGTACAAATACAACTAACTTTAATTGACATTCTTGTTGGCTGACAGTACCGAATATTGATTTTGGATAAATTTTATTTTATTTATATGGAGATGTATCGTACGAGAAACAACATAACATTTTATTTGTGAACATTGAGACTATAAATCAATGTTATTTGTTTGGTATAGAAATTAAGTAAACAAAGATCTGGACCAAGATAATAGCTTATAAAGATGCTAAGTACATAATTATGTATTTGTCCTTGACAAACAATTAAGCTTAAATTGTCCAGAACATGTAAACTATAAGGTACTTGATGACATTTCAAGTATCAACAAATGAATGTGATATCAGAAAGAAAGATGTGATATCAATGTTCGGTTTCTGTGCGGGCGTCCTGGGTTCGATTCCCAGCAGAGGATAAATTCATTTAAATTCATTTCTCACGCAAATGTTGCTTCTCTGGGCTGGAAACACTGGTTAGTTGGAAGAAATTGCCATACAACAATAAACTCGCCACTTGCGCAAGGTGCAGGGAAGTGTTCATTATTTTATTATTATCAACTTCCTGATCAGTAAGAGCTCAGAAACTTACGCAAATTGTGTAGTACCGATGACAATGTATGTTTTCAGCTTAATTAATTTGATATTTTTCAAGTCTGGTGAACAGGCGGAATCAAAACCATCCATGTTTACCCATATCATAGATATAATTATCTTATGGAGTTCTATAACATCTTAAGATATTGTAGAACTCCATAAGATAATTATATCCATAATATGGGTAAACATGGATGATTTTGATTTCGCCGGTTGACCAGATTTGCCCCGTGATTTTTTTTATTAACTTTTTTTAGTTTCACTTACACGTTCATTTTTACTTAATTGAAGTAAGTACATAATAGAAAACGTTTTTTAATGGTAATTTAGTATTAAATGTTTTATGTTATAGCATTTTAATCGATTTTGTTGTCAAGGGGTTGAATTATTCAGTAGCAAATACGTCTTCAATGTATTTAGGGTGAGCAGTGAACAGTAATCATGAAGTCATTAGTGAGAAATCGATCAGCTTGGGATAGTCTATTTTAACTTTATAAATTTGAATAGACAATAAAATATTTGTTCATTTTATTAAACACTCTCACAACATAGTATAATTACTCATTTAATAGAAACATAAATAATATAAACCTACTATTTAACTTATTTTTATTTATTCAATAAAATTATTAAGAGCCACAATGTATTCATTTCTATCTGATCGATTTCTAAAACCATAATTGAGTTACCATTGTTTTCTGATCCCGTACATCGTTTTATATGAACTTTAAGTATAATATTCATTCATTCTATAATACCTAGGTCATATATGTATACTTATTTTAATATCCAATCAAACTCATTTGAATACTCACAATTAACGATCGATAATTAGGTACCTACTTGAATTAACTGATTTTGTATCGATTCCAAGGAATATAAAAACGAATTGAAAATTTAATATGGTTCATTATTTCTCTATTAACGTTCTATGTTTACCAAGGTAGATACTTGTCAACAATAGTGAAATATTAGGTACAGAAGTTTAACACAAATGACAATAATATTGAATCTTAACAAAGCAAAGATGAAAATACTCCGCCGAATCAGTTACGGTCTGAGTCAGCAAAGAAACATCTTCCTTGGCAAAAAAAAAGAAAAAAATATTGAACGCGTCATAATTCTCCACCATATCTGACAAAAGCCCACCCGGAAGCTGTGAATGGCCGCCCAAACATTGTTGAATGGCCTGGATTTTCTTTGGGGATGTTTTTTTTTCACCCTTAATCTCGAAGAGATCCTTTCGCGACACCTTTGAAGAAAAATTACTCATATTTCTTCACATTGTAAAGGTGAATTTATCTTGAGAGAATTTCAAATTAAAATTCGTTCTCGCCGAGCAATGGGCATAAAATATACCGACAATATTTTATTTGAGATTTCAAATTTAATATGAGATGGGTAGGTACCTACCCACATAGTTAGCAGATGATATTAGATTACTACAATCAAAAAACATCAGACCAAAAACTAATCTCGACTTATTCCAAAAAATTAATTTATCTATTGGTACCAACCTACATATATACCTATATCTTTATATGATAAATTGAAAGAACGCCGGATTATATGATACTAGTATTAAAAATAGGGACATCAGAGGGGCAAGTCTAGTTCAATCGGCGAAATCAAAACCCTCACGATTACCCATATCATGGATATAATTATTATATGGAGTTCTATAATATCTTTAGATGTCATAGAACTCCATATGATAATTATATCCATGGTATGGGTAGTCACGAGGGTTTTGATTGCGCCGGTCGGACCAGACTTGCTTCCCTGGTGATTTAAGAAAATAATCGTAGGATTATTAAAAGTAAATATAGGTAATATGTACTTATGTTTTTCGTTTCATTATTGTTAAAATAAAAAAAATATCCATTTTTGAAGTGAGAGCGTTGGCTTGTATTCAATATTTCATAAATAATATGTTATTTCCATTATTGAATCGATGTATTTGTATTAAATACATACAAAGCAGTTACTCTTAGCGCCATTGTGGTAAAATATTAACAAAATTCAGCGCTATAGAAAACACCTAAAATTATTAGTATGCATTGTTTCAACTCAACAGATTTAAATTTTGATATTTGATTAAGATCGTTATTTTTTTACTTCTTAAGGGGATATATATTATTATGTAGTGGGATGTTATGAATTCGCAATTCTCAAGGTTATTTTGTTATTGCAGATTATCAACTAATATATGTATCATGCTGGGATTGTATTCTGAATGTTTCATCACAATGTATCAGTGTACATATGCTGTTTATTATGTGCTGTGTGCTACATATGTACGGTGTGTTTATTCTACTTTATCGATTATAGACAAATTTGTGTACCTATCAAATATTCGCTTAGTATCTATTATATTTTGAAGGCTATCTGAATAGTGCTTCTCAATTTTTTCAACTGTTGAATATTTCAAAGTAACGCCAAGCTCAGTATATACTTAATAAGTAATAAGTGATTTGGTAGTGAGGAGTATAGGATTGATCACAAACTATTCGTTTTTGTTTACAATTAAGAAATAACAAGAAAAATATTATAAATAGAATATTTTTTATTTTTCTGTTTTGACTTCTGTTAAACTATGTCCTTACCTAATTCTTTATTTTTCAAACTAACAGTTTTTTCTAAAAATATTTAATATGAATATTTAGATGAAATAAGATGCATTAAGTTTTTGTTACATATTCAACACGATGTCAAAATAATAACTGACTATTTCAATCTATTATTTCGTCTACATTTTTGTTAACTGTAAAATTTAATACAACTTATGAAACTTCAAGGGTTTTTGAAGTTTGAATCAAAAGGTGACATGAATACATAAAGTCGTATTGTAAGATTCGATTCCATACAATGGATTCTAACACACAAAGGTCTTTTCAAATCAGAACAATAAAATAGTAGAATGTTATTATCGCTATAATATATGTATAATATGTAGGTGTTGGAAATATATATGATAATTAAATTGAGGTTGACGCCAGTTTCGGTCGTAAATCATTATCAGTAATAATAAAATTGTTGTCAAAGGTGACATCGTAAAATTACATTTTCCAGGCAATGATTAAAATATGTATATTATGGTAACATTTAATACTTGCCCTGGGGGAACATATTGACAGGTAATTTATATACCTACTGAGATCTAAATAATATATCAGGAGTGTGTCTTGTACCTACCTATAACTGAATTTAAAAACAAAATATAGAACACATACCTTATATAACATTTTTTTATTTAAATAACCCAAATAAAAAAACAAATGGTATTAAATTAAACGAAATATGATAACTTCGCGGAAAACGAAATAACTTTTTTACTTGTATGATATAAACATACATTCATTTTTGACATAAAGCTTTAAATCAATTTAAATTTAAAGATATAACTTTGTATTAACCACGTTTTTTGGTTGAAACGATGCGACCGGTTTCGGAACTAACCGTTCCCTCATCAGGCTAACTTTCAACAGTTGAAAGTTAGCCTGATGAGGGAACGGTTAGTTCCGAAACCGGTCGCATCGTTTCAACCAAAAAACGTGGTTAATACAAAGTTATATCTTTAAATTTAATTTGTTAAATATGAACCACAAAGTTAACATTCAAACATTTGAAAATACTTTAAATCAATCTCTATAAAATCCATTTAAAAAAGTTATTATTGAGGTGAATGAATTTTTTCTAGTGAAGGCTAAGTTTGATCCCGAGGCCACAGTATTAGTCCAATGAAGTATGATAATATAATACTGGTTCATATTATAAAGGTATTATATTCATAACCAGCTGAATAGCAAAACTCTGATTCCCTTGCATTAATTATTTAATAAATTCAGCGAATATTTTACTTCACAAATAGTTTCCGAGATATTTGAATATTCTAAAAATATTTTAAGCATATTACTGAAAAATAAAATAAAAAGAGTTTTAAAATACTTGGATATATGTAGGTATGTTAATTTAAAGTTTATCTAAATAATAATAAAATTCACAAAGATTCGAAAGTTCATTGACAATTATTGAAAAAAAGTTTTCAACATACATTTTTATTTTCATTCTATAGGCTAAAATCAGATTCTGAAATAAAAATGAAATATAAAAAGTAAAATAATTGAATAAGAATGTAAATTAATATGTATTAATTCTTTCGAGTAAATGACTGAAGAAAGATTGGAACAATCGGCGGAAGAATGCGAGCAAAGCAAATCTGTCCCAAAAATGCAATAGGTAACTTTTCTACAATGTAAATCGCCGACTACACAGTAGGTACACCATGGATGTTTTGATGTTGTGTCGTTTACATAGCTCTAGTCACGGTGGTGACATGCTACTCGTCGTCTGGTTTGTCATTGTGATTTTCCCATGGTCACATTAGGTTTAACACTATGTAAGTAAATATCGGCGACATTACAGAAGAACAAAGAAAACTTCTAAAATTCTTATAAATAAGGTACATTAATGTATACTTAAATATTAATGTTAATGAAAATAACAAAAAATACATTTTAACTTCGTGTTTTTATATACTTTTTTTCAAATGTAATATAATAATAATTACAAGAATGTACATATGTATAATAAGTTTTGTGCTCTACTGTAAAATTTCCAATATTGACTTATGTACGTGGTGTTAGACCTATGTATGTAATACGAAGACATGCGGTCTCAATCCAAACTGATATGACAGCTGTGCACAAACAAGGGCAAATCAGATCGACAATCTTACGAGATCTACTTATATATGCAGATTTACTTAATTGGCGATAAATAAAAACAATATGTTATTGATTTTACAAACACCATATTTAAACTGTTTAACGTCGATAGCTACATATTTTAGGGCATTTTCAAGACCTTGACAGGTCAAGTTTCTGTTGTGGTAGGTATACATATGTAGGTACTGTACAGGTATCAGTGGGAAATACTGAAAGCTCCACCCTTCACTCGAAAATGCCGTAAATACGTAACTATTGACGTGAAATGTGCCGACCTCCGTGGCACAGTTGGTAAGCCCTTTGGTTTTTGTGCGGGCGTCCTGGGTTCGATCCCCAGCAGAGGATAAATTTATTTAAATTAATTTTCACGCTAATATTTTTAATATTTGCAATATTATTAAAGGAAGTTTTAAGTATTAATATGTTAATATGTATTTGTTTATTATTATTATTATTATTTCGGGCTCTTTAACACCTTCTCAGGTTTATCACCTGGTGGGATTTGGGGTAGCACGAGCAATGCTGCCAAGTGCTATCCTTACTGAGTGTATAAAATGTGGTGTTTTGTGTGTTGGTGCCATGTGTAGTATTTATGTGTTAGTAAGGTCTTATTATTATTATTATAAATAAAATATTGTATATAGAAAAAAAAAGCAAACTGCTTTTATTTATATTTAAACGAGAAAATAGTTAAACTTTAACATTTAGTTAGACAAAATCTTTTTTCTTTAAAATATATTTAACCTGCTTATTGAAGTGTTTTTCTTATAAGTACCTACCTACAATTTATATTTTCTTTGCACAATAATTTTTACAGAAGAGCTAGTGAGTGGTTGAACCGTTGGAGCTTATTGGATTAGAAGTAGATACATACATACGAGTAGGTACAGTGCACGATACAGCGAATCCAGTCTCGATACTTACATATATGCAATTAAAATTGTTCGTGTTTAGGAAAATAATAATAATGATAGTAAACACTTCCTTGCATCCTGAGCAAGTGGCGAGTTTATTGTCATATGGCAATTTCTTCCAACTAACCAGTGTCTCCAGCCCATAGAAGCAATATTAGCGTAAGGAACTAATTTAAATAAATTCCTTCTTTGCCGAGGATCGAACCCAGGATGTGCGCATAGAAACCAAACGGCTTACCAACTGTGCCACGGCGGTCGGAAAATATTTAGAAAATTCCTGCTTGTTGGTCTAGAAACATCGAGAAAAGTTGTCGAAAAATATAAGATGGATCGATGGCAGAGCGGTTAGTGCGCTGGGGCGAGTAATCCAGTGGTCGCGAGTTCGAATTCTGTCTCGACCGATTTCGATCATCTATAGCACAAGCATGTATGCTTAATTACGAATAATTTGAAACAAGACAAATTATGTTCTAAAACAAGCCAAGATCTGTATAAAATCAATTTTAACTAATTATTGATTGATATTTTAATTTGTATTCTAGTTAGCTTTCCGAAGTAAACTTTCATGTGGTCCACGTGCGTCAATTAGTCATAGCTAACCTATGTATGTTGTCATATGTATTGCTGAAATGGTTGTAGACTGGTACATCTTGGGTGTAATAATTGAGGAGGAGAGATGGGAGGTAGGAAAGGAGGTATGAGGTGATATCCTTATTGTGTCCTAGATAAGGAGAAGATATCAGATTAGAACGAGTGACGGAACATACCTTGATTGTCAGGGATACAAACACCAGAACATATTATATTGATAATAAATCAACTTACTATATTATTATATTGAAAATAAATAAACTCAGACTTGACAATTTTATTTATTATTTTTACAGGTAACAAAAATACAAAAATAATACGACCTCGCTAGGGCTAGCCTGTATTGAGGTCGATAATTAAATACATTGTATGAAAAAGTTAAACAAAAAGGATTATTAACCCATTCCTCTACCCCTCAAAAAAGTCTATATCAAAGAATCAATTCGATGGTTACATTTTAAAATAGAAATTTTGATACTGAAGATGTATTTTTTACATACATATTTTTCTTTAACTTCACGTGTCTGTCTGTACTGGAATTTCGCAATAGATTTTACACTACATTCCCAATCAGTTAGAGCTCAACCTTACAGAATTTATCTATTACCGATGACAACGCATGCTTTAATCTTTATTTATTTGATACAATTGTTATTTTTTTCATAAAAGTAAACAATAATGTATTAAAAATTAACTAAATTTTTAACTTTGTTTACACCACGTGAGAATTGAATTAGCGACCGGTTTCGGAACTAACCGTTCCCTCCTCAGGCAGAATTTCAACTAAACGCAGAATATGACTGTGTGCTTAAAAGAAAACTATGTATTTGGATATTGATGGGAGGTCATTAGGGGCGGGTCTTGTGTAGAATGGCTTTGATTGGTACGATTGATGGAAAGGGGAAACATTTTTAAAAGCGGGCTGTAAGTTAAATTTACTTGATTATTTATTATATTTCTGTTTGAATTAATTGCTTTTTTTATTTCAAGTGACTCTAAATTATCTAAGCGTAAACCTAATTTATTAATGTGTAAAATTTTTGTACCTGATTCAATATTAAATTGGTGGTCATTTAGTATTAAATGTTCCGCGAATTCCGAGAAGTTATCATTTTTTAAACATCTGATATGCTCTTTTATTCTAGTCTCGAATTTACGGCCCGTTTTTCCGATATATATCGCGGAACAGTCCTCACAAGTCAATTCATATACCCCGGAGTTATCCATTTTTTTGCTTTTGTCTTTACTGTTTATTAATTGTTTTCCAAGGTTGTTGTCAGTATAAAATGCTATACCTTTTCACCGGTACAGATCGTCAACTAAAGATGTTACTAAATTTCATTAATTCATTTCACCCTAAAATTCAATTCACATTAGAAATAGTATATATTATTATTAGAAACAAAAATGTTTTTTATCTCTGTTGCCATATTTGATACCCGGTTGAAATTATTTAGATTGTCATTTGGTGAGTCGCTTAGTAAAGTTCCTACATACAATTATTATGCTGTAGTATCTACATACATTCCATATCTACACTACTCCTTCATACACCACACACAATACTCCCCTCCCTACACACTAATCAGATATCACCACTCTACGCACTTTAATGTGAGTATCAAATGAAAATAATTTTCAATCCAATGTGATAAACTCATACTAACATCTGTACTGTAAAATAATCATCTTCTTCACCATATATGTACTTGTTGAAGGCCACGGATGCCTGTTTGTTTAGAGTTCGCTGCCTCTTGTGATTGTCTTTTGGGAGTCTTCCAGGTGTCATTCTTCCAAGGCATGGTAGTCGTAGAAAGTCCAATTTTTCGGCAATATTGTCTCTCCAATGTCTTCTTCTTTGCCTTCCTCATATTATGACTTATACATCTCTCTGATCGCACTGTTACTTATTCGCTCACGTAGAGTTCTGTCTATTATTTCGATAAAATGAAAAATATATAGGTATGTAATATTTATTATAAGAGGTGGTGTAGAATTTTATTTAACATGGCTATGTAGGGAACAACAACAATTAGAATTTGGGTAAACTATATGAGACATGTGAATTCGGATCATAAAAAAGTATGTGTAGTATCTCAACGCCTAGCGACCGCCTAGCAGGATGCATATTCCTCCTAGCAGGATACATATTCCTCCTAGCGACCAATCAGTGAGCGTCGATCTTTCTGGAATTTGGCGCTAGGGGGGTATTTAACCGAACGCGCAGGCGTCGCGCTTCAGTGACAATCTCTCCTCTTTCGTGTTAATTTTGTTTATTTATTATTTAGTGAATAAACATTATATTTTTGAAAGTTTTTACTAAAATATAGCAATTAATATCTTGAGTTAACTCTTATTTCTCTATAGATACCAAATTATTTTACGAACCTGGTAACTTTCATAAAAAAATAACTGAAAGAAGTTTGATCAAGTCAATAAATAAATAAATCAAATTAATTTTTTTAAACGATTTAACATTTGTGAGATTCGGGATTCAAAACCCGAGTCAACCTTAACAATAATAAAACACTACTATATGTTACATATGTACCTAAAGGTGTATAAGACGGCATTAGGCTAAAAAAGAAGTATCTAAAATGCATACTCTAGATATACCTATACCTACTTACGTACAATTTTCTTATAGGGTAGGTAGAGAGAACCGAACGCAATTTTTTTTACCTATCTTGGCACGCATCCATGTATCTCCTCACCTGCAGTCATGCATCGACTCGACTCATTCATGTCCGTCTTTTGTTTAAGTTTCTTACATTTCCTCCTTTTAGGGTATAGTTCATCCATTATTAGATGACCCGACCCGACCTCTCGTTCCATTTTAGAAATTCTTATACATTGTTAAAGGAAGGGGCTCTTACTTTGGTTCTCCACGCAGTTCAACTAAATAATTCTTTCATGGGCAAAATCCAAGTAGTAATAACTCCTTCCCTTAAACTATATCAGAAATAATTAATGTAAAGGGATGTATGTACATAGTTTGTGATTGCAAATAAAATAAGAAAATTATGGAATACTTACAAACGGTTTTATTCGATTTTCTTATTGTACCTACACTTTTTATATCAAAGATTCAAACAAATTAAAGAAAAAATATTCCAGCCAGTTCCTATGGCAGTATGGCAGTTGACAGTTTTTTTTTGTTTCTCCCGCTGTCGCCAGAGCGATCCAGCTAAAGATGCGCGCGCGCCAACCGAACTACACATGCGCAGTAGGCACCTACATGTGAACAACAGTGTTGCCACAACATCATTATAAACAAATTTATTTTAATTTTGTTGCGTCCACTCATATGATAATCTACAAAAATGGTTCTTATAACGCGTGGGGGTGAATAAGCAAAAAAATATTTAGAATGAAAATGAAAGAATTCTTTTCAACTTTAGGTACCTACACGAGGATAGACTAGACATGGGAAAAAACACGAAGATATGTATGTATTACTTTTAAATATAGCGGACAGTATAGGTATCCGATAAATGTGTGGTGTCAACTCTTACTCTGCCTTTTTGACAAAACGTGAGGGCATATAAATAGGTATAAAACAAAACAAAACAAACGTGTTGTGTTACGTACGAGGAATGGGTGCATTGATGTTGTTTTCAATATAACGTAACTCAATTTCTTGGCACATACATAGCACGTAATAAATCAAATAATATTTTCCCAGAAAGTGTACACAAATATATGTATGTACCTATATTGTATATCATATAATATAATATTTATGTTTAGCCAAACTAAAATATCGCTTAGGACAAAAGAGGCGTGAGAAGGTTTCCAGAACAAATTTATAGTGGAACTAAGGAACAATTTCGATTATCCACGCCCCATCCCTGGCTCCCGGGAGACGTGGAACAATAAAGTCGATTTTACCATAATCAGATGGTCTTTTAGACTATTTTATTTTAAGGGATCCCTTCCACCAATATACAGAACGGATATAGAGATGGTGTTCCCAGATATCTATATAACCTCTCCTTAACATCTCCACTCTCGCCTATATCATCCTGAACATTATTTTATTTCTTGGTTGTTTTTATTTTTTCTAGAGACCTTTTTTAAAGATTTAAGGTTTGTTTCGCAAAAAACTTTATTCCTAGGTACTTTCCTAAAAGGATAAAGATATTTAACTGAATGATTTAAATTCAATATCTGCGTATAACAAAAGACGTGAGATGTGTTTTATAAAATTATATTTTCGGAAAAGTGATTTAGATAGTTGATCATAAATCGAATATAATCTTCATTGTTGAAATTTTGCTGATTGATCAGCTAAGCGGTCAGTTAATTTTTTTCATACCCAGGCCAAATGAAAACAATGTGCCTGTATAGTCTTCAGGTAACCTTGCTCTTTCTCGTCTCATTTTAAATCTTGAGGCTCAATTGATCAATTCAACATATTGAAAGTATATAAGTATTTGAAAATTATCCCTTTTCTAAATTTCTCAAACAAAATTTAAACGAAAACAATTATATGAGTACCTACTTATTTCCTAATATAACGATTATCTTATTAATTTGACAACACATTCGCTAATTCCCATTTTCGTCTCGTACCCAACATTCAAAAGTTAATTCAAAACGTGCGAAGACTTGTCACAACACAACTGAACACAAGGTAAGTATTTATCTATATATCGACCCGTCCCTTTCCTTCTACCTACTTTCTTTCTCAAAATATCATCCTAATCATTTGAAAAAAACCGAATCTCATCTTCCACTCCACTTCTTTTTGAGATAATATATTTTGTATGATTTTACACACAATGGGAATACACCTTTGATTCATCAAAAAAGTATATGGGATGTGTGAGGTCAAACTAAATGGATATAAAGATAAACTTGAATATGTTGGCTCGAATTATAAATGAAAGATCAGAAATTTAGACAAACGTTTTTAAATTAGCTGTAAAATGTGATAAAAAGAAAAACAAAAATTGCAGACATATTTATAATTTTAAAACGCAAGGCGAGATCGCTGGTATCGGGGCACTGGAAGGAGGTGAACATCTCGGCAAAGAAAGTTGTGGTTTGATCAGTCAGTACCTTCAGAAAATTTAAGCAATTGTGAATTCCAACTGACAACCATGTACGGAGTCACATTGGTGTATAAATCAACAAGTGTCAGTAGACCTAAAAAAACCAGCAGACGACATTATTCCAATTGCCGGGAAAAATTGGATACAAAGAGTTCAAGATAGACAAATTTTGAGAATCACGGATGAGGCCTTTATCCAGCAGTGGAGAGATGACTGAGGAGAAGAAAATCATACGTTTATTCAAACATTTGATAACGGACTTATCAGCCATTTTCGATCCACCGCTGGATACAGGCCCCATTCTTAAAGTTTCTAGTAAGTTATATTTTAAACTGTTTACTGCCATCCATGCTGGACAATGAATCAAAAATAAATAAACAAACTTTTTATAACACTAATTCACCACAATGTATAAAGAAAAATTATATTTTCATGTCAATCCACGATCTACCTCTTCAATCTGCTGATCTTACTACACTATTCCGATTCATTCTACTGATTTTCTTAGTTTCTCTTTTGATGAACAATAAGCAAGATATAGGAATACGGTAATTGGTGAGATTAGGTATGTACATTGTCGCAATCGATTCTACTTAAAAAATACTAAAACTTGTCTAATAACTCTTAATTGACAGCCCTTTTTCATCCTCTCTATCATCCCGCAACCTTAATTTTTATCTCCATGTTTGTTTTTTTTAAATTTATAAATTTACTACTTCCACTGCACTATTTATTGTCTCACGTTGCTTTGGTTGGTTGGAAGAAATTGCCTTAATAAACCAGAAACCATACACACTATTATAGATACCTACATAAATTGAATAAATAATACGAGATTTTGCATGAATGTACCTAAGTGGAGATAATAATCCAACTGTCGATTTGTTCAGGAGAACTTTGTTCTCTTAACATATCGACAATGTATCAAGCCAGAATACGCGAGAATTGTATGGAGAGGTCTACTTTTTTCACGGCTTTTCCAACTTTGAAGTCAAAAAACACCAACTTAGAGGCTTCGCAGCATATATGTTCCATACACGGATTTACTCAGAATTCGGAGTAGAACATTTCGTGTGTCTGTGTGTGTGTCTGTGTGTGTGTCTGTGTGTGTGTCTGTGTGTCCCCCCCCCCCTTATAACTTTTGATCCGCTCAATTTACAGAGCCTAAAATTTCAGAATATATAAACAGTTACAGGCCTACAAAACTTTTATACTCGGAATTTTGAATTTTTGTTTCAGTCAGGGGTTATCAACTTTTGAATTTTTATTTTATTTTTCCATATATCTCAGAAACCATAAACGCTAGAACGCTGAAAATTGGTACAAACATAGACAAATACAAAATCTCAAATGAGTTTTTTCAAAAAAATTCCAGGGTTTCTCAAACATTTTTTATTAAGAAAAATATTTTTTTTATGATAAATTTTTGAGTTTAACTGCCTATATTTCCAAAACTTTTACAATTATCAAAAAAAGCCGAAACACCCCAACTAGATAATTTAATTTTCTATAAAAAATATTAACATTGTTGTAGAAGATCTCAATTTTTTTTTAACAATTTTTTTAAAAATTGAATTTAGTGACGACATCGCTTCATACATTTTGTATGGCAGTCGCCTATACACAATATGTAAGAAGATTTAATAGTTTGATACTTCATCTCCAAACATACATACATACCATCATGCTATTTGCATATTCTGGGTAGGAAAAAAGGAACTTCCTCCAAACTATCCTATCTTGACATACATACCTACATAATATATGTTGTATAGAAAACAAAATATCTGAAAATATTCAATAATTTTTATTTATGGGTTTATAGTTTGGTACATATTCTTCAACTATACATACTATCGCTATCGACAGTTGGATCTCATGTGTTACATGCAACTAGTTATATATAGAATAACTATCTAGTTAGTATTCAAGCAGGTCTAGCATTGGATGAAAAATAAGTAACTTTTTGTCGTTAGAACGATATTATAAAATGGAAATTCCATTTATTTGGATTTTATGATAAACATAGTTTTGATTGAGTCTAGAAACTTCAGACGTGATTCTATACTACTTCAATCACTACTATAATTTATTTATATACTTAAATGATATAGGGAATGTGAACCAACTCATTTTGAATTGTCATCATAAAATTAAATTAATTTAATCCTGGAATAATATCCTTTGGAAACTGGAAAAGAAAATAATTTATTATCAAGTTTTTAACAATATGTCACGTGTATTAACGAGAGTATAATAATACTAGTTGCATGTAACACATGAGATCCAACTGTCGATAGCGATAGTATGTATAGTTGAAGAATATGTACCAAACTATAAACCCATAGATACAAATTATTGAATATTTTCAGATATTTTGTTTTCTATACAACATATGTAGGTATGTATGTCAAGATAGGATAGTATGGAAGAAGATCCTTTTTCCTACCCAGAATATGCAAATTGCATGATGGTTTGTATGTATGTTTGGAGATGAAGTAACAAACTATTAAGTCTTCTTACATATTGTGTATAGGCGACTGCCATACAAAATGTATGAAGCGATGTCGTCACTAAATTCAATTTTTAAAAAAATTGTTAAAAAAAAATTGAGATCTTCTACTACAATGTTAATATTTTTTATAGAAAATTAAATTATCTAGTTGGGGTGTTTCGGCTTTTTTCGATAATTGTAAAAGTTTTGGAAATATAGGCAGTTAAACTCATAAATTTATCATAAAAAAAATATTTTTCTTAATAAAAAATGTTTGAGAAACCCTGGAATTTTTTTGAAAAAACTAATTTGAGATTTTGTGTTTGTCTATGTTTGTACCAATTTTCAGCGTTCTACCGTTTATGGTTTCTGAGATATATGGAAAAATAAAATAAAAATTCAAAAGTTGATAACCCCTGACTGAAACAAAAATTCAAAATTCCGAGTATAAAAGTTTTGTAGGCCTGTAACTGTTTATATATTCTGAAATTTTAGGCTCTGTAAATTGAGCGGATCAAAAGTTATAAGGGGGGGACGGACACACAGACACACACACAGACACACACACACACAGACACACGAAATGTTCTACTCCGAATTCTGAGTAAATCCGTGTATGGAACATATATGCTGCGAAGCCTCTAAGTTGGTGTTTTTTGACTTCAAAGTTGGAAAAGCCGTGAAAAAAGTAGACCTCTCCATACAATTCTCGCGTATTCTGGCTTGATACATTGTCGATATGTTAAGAGAACAAAGTTCTCCTGAACAAATCGACAGTTGGATTACACGTTACTATGTGGTAATAATTATTATACCTTTATATTTGTGTGCTATTTTTCTTTTTTAGTTCCTATCAAATATAATTGATTATGAACTCCATATTATCAAAATATAAATAGAATAATGATGTATATTTTATTTGATATTCATCTGTAATATATGTATGTAGGTAGGAGTTTATATTTTTTGACCATTATGATAAATATCACACGTAGTTTGTTAAAAAATCATTCATTCGTCAACTGGTTAACTGTCAACTTCATTAAGAATATTGAAATAAATTATGGTTTTATTAAAATAGTCAAGTCAAGTAATGTCACGCAACAATAAATGTGAATTATTGTAAATCTTGCTATTTTTTAAAATACCATTAATTTAAATACTTCAAGTCAAATAAATTTATTTGAATTGGAAAATATACATTTAAGTAATAGGTACCGTGGATATTTCACCGTATATTATTAACACAGAAACATCAAGTAATTATTAAATATGTAATATAGGTAGGTACCCAATAGTAATTCGTGTATTATTATTTAATTGATTTTATAGGACCAACAGCCTACAATATGAATTTACAATAAGTATAATTATATTTACAGGTTATAAACCTTTTGAATGTTCTTTCTAATAGTTTAAAGTTATATATAGATTTACGTTTATTTGTATGTGTCCTATGAACTCCCAAACCAATCATCCGATTGCGATGAAACTTTGGGAATTTGTTTAGCTCATTCAGGAGAAGGTTTATGCATTATAATTTATTTATTTATTTATTCGAAATCTCACAAAAAAGTTGGTATTGAATTGATACTTAGTGGGTTTGTTCAGCAAAAATCCTATATACCCATACATAAAATGGTATATTATATAAAACTGGAATAATGCTAAAGGTTCACGTACCTATATTTGTTTGAATAATTAAATAAAATTTTAAATGAATGAATGAATAGGGACGGAAGGGACTGTAGGGATGGAAGGAAAAAAAATACGGAATTATAATTAGCGAATCTAGATAAGAATGTTAAGTGATAAAACGGAAACATACCGGACAACCATTTTTATATATTTGGAGGTAAATAATCAAACAGGCAGGACGACGTCTGCCGGGTTTTACTAGTTAAAATACAAAAAGAAAAGAGTTAGGTAGAGTATCTTAGGTAGAGTATGTTAGGTAGGGTATATTAACTATTTAGCTATCTCCGCATCCGCAACAAAAACGAGCTAATTCTGACCGATCCACAGTATTGTGTTCATAATTTGAAATAAACATATTTTATATCGAGACTAACAAAGGACTACGGAAGTTCTGAAATGGCGACCTAGAACAGAAGAGTTGGAAGAAATGGTTGGCTGACGATACTAGACGAGTTACTGGAGGCGGGTGGATGCGGTCTGTCCAAGATAGGGAGCTGTGGAGGTCTCAGTGAGAGGCCAATATCCATTACTGTACCAAAGAGGGCTAATGAAAGAAAGAAATATACATATTTTGTAATAGAGCATTTATCTAATGATACGCGTGAAATATTATTTGACAGGAGTAGGGGGGTAGAGTATATGAGTTAAATGGTAGGGGGGTGAGGGGTGTACTTAAACAGGATGAAAAAATAAACGTAAGAAAGACAGATGATACTATGTATCTCTCTCTCTCTCTCTCTCTCTCTCATTCTCAAATATCTCTTTATAATAATAATATTACATTTGAGAGTGCGGAAGTGATTCTACGAAAATTTCTATCTACTTTGATAATTACCTATCTTACAATTTAATTAAATATAAATACGTTCATAATTATATCTAAACACAATGACCATGTTAATTAATTTAAATATATCGTGCATCAAATGGCAACATTTTGTAAGAAAACAATACACGTTGTGCGTAATATTATTTTATTAAATTTACGAATAATTTATTTAATGTATATTGACGTCATAAATTATTTTAATGCAGCTTTTTTTTGTTACTGGCAACAATATTATCCTACCTGTATATTGTATGGTCCTTCGTGATACAAAAAAATAAAACGAACCAGTACCTAATAATCGTTGAACAGAGCCAAGTTTATTGAATGCTCATAAGGTGCAAGGACATGGTGCGTAGATAAAATAATCATAATATTAAATATTAGCCTAACTTTATTATTGTTAACATCGTATTGCTTTTTGTAAGTGACGAGTTTATTTACAAATATCATTTTATTCAAACTAATTATTGCAGTCCAAAGAAGCCAAATTGAGTGATATTTTTTTATAATATACGTTTTTATATGCAAATTGAACGCATGAAGGTGAAACAAATTATTGCTACGGCTATTAAAATCATCTAATAAATAAACCAATCAAAATTACATATGATTTCAGTACAGTGAAAAATTAAAAATATGTTAAATATGTTTCCACAAAATTCGATTACAATAACCGAACGTTTTCACCGAGATGACTCGGAATTATCAATGTTTGAAATGAAACTAACCAATTTAAGCAAAACTGAGTTCCTGGTTCTTCTATAATATCCCAACTTCGTCTCTATTGAAATGTTATTGTCAATAAAAATATCATTTGACAGCCGACAGGGAAGAAATCCAATGTTTGCGTATAAGCAATTAAAAATATATTCGATTTACATACACATTGATACCTACATGTAGGTAAACAAGCCAAAAATGAAATGATATTTCTGGCGCAGTTCAGGGGTGACATCTGTGCGAGACACCGTCACATCATTTAGAAGGACTGTTGCTTTCATTGTTTACAAATAAACTTATTTCTCAAAAGATGGGGTTACAAAAAGGTTTCTTCGTTACCTCATAGATGGCAATAGTATAATTTCGTATTATTCAGGTGAAATGTTTACACATTATTCAAATTTAATATATAAAACTTTCAAAAATAACATTGATATGGGAACTCAATAAAGGCATAATTGGTGAACGTTAAAAGTGATCACGTAAACCAGCCGATGACGGGTCGTAAGCCCTGTAGGTGCCTGAGTTCCTGGTTTATTTATATTTATATAACACTTCTTTGTACATACATAAAATTACATAGTACGAATGGCGGACTTATTGCCTGGAGGCAATTTCTTCCAGTCAACCATCTGAGATTAAAAGTACATAACATAGTTTCGGCATATACATAATAACACAACCAGTATAAGACAGCAAAACAAAAAGTGAGAAATTACACAAATTCAGAAAGGAGAGGAAAATCAGAAAGGGAAGGGAGAGGATGAGGAGCGATCAAAAGGGATGGAAAGTGAAATTGGGATATATGTTCGTTATGGAATTGATAGGAAGAGTGAGCATTTAAGACGAGATTTGAAAATTGGAAGTAATGTGGCAGTTCTAATATCAAATGCTAAATTGTTACACAGCCGGGCAGCATGAATAGTGAAGGAAGATAAATATAATATCCCAACTTCGTCTCTATTGAGATGTTATTGTAAATAAATATAAACATAAATCATCTAACACTACAGCATTTTTGTTAAAATTGATTAGTTTCATTTTAGACCTTGATAATGACGAGTCATCTCGGCGAAAACGTTCGGTCATTGTTATCGAATTTCGTGGAAAAACACTTTGGTATATTTGTTTATTGATTATTTTTTTTTTAATCAATAAACAAATATAATATAAGGATAAAAGGATTTTAACTCTGTTAAAACAAAAAAAGAATCATTAAAAGTATGTATTTTTTTTTTCTGAAAATAAGTTACTAAGAAAACATAAAAAAAGTGAGTTAGGCGTTTAAAATCTTTATACGGCCCTGGTATAATGTCTCTATTTTGTATGAGTTGGTGTGTATAGTGATGCGTGTAAAATATTTTTTTTTCACAATCATTTTCTCAGCATCCCTCGCATACCTGCCATTGATTTTCAAAACAAGAAAGTTAAGTTAGTATAAGAAGTACCAACCTACCTTGTATAGAAGAATAGTAGGTACGTTTGACTCCTAAGTTTTGAATTCGTTTCCCGATGAAGTGCACGCATTATTTATTTATTTTAATGTTATTTTATGTTTAGATCACTAAAGATTCAAGAAAACAAGTTTTTTAATCGCAATTGACGAGTTATTTTTTAATGAATGATAAAGAAATAATATAATTGTAATACTATTTCAGATTAATTTTGCAATTAAAAAATAAAAATGACACGATACTTACATATTATGCATAGTATCATGATGACTCAAATTCCATTTTTCAATCTGTGTAGGTACAATAAAAAACTGTAAATAGGTACAACCTATATGTCTCCTGTGAAATATTATAACTAGTTGCATGTAACACATGAGATCCAACTGTCGATAGCGATAGTATGTATAGTTGAAGAATATGTACCAAACTATAAACCCATAAATACAAATTATTTATTATTTTATGATATTTAGTTTTCTATACAACACATGTACCTAGGTAGTCAAGATAGGATAGTATGGAGGTCAGTCTTTTTTTCCTACCCGGAATATGAAAACAGCATGATGGTATATGTATATTGTATGTTTAGAGATGAAGTATCAAACTATTAAGTCTTCTTTGATATTGTGTATAGGTGACTACCATACAAATTGTATGAAGCGATGTCGTCACTAAATAAAATTTTTATAAAAATTGTTAAAAAAAATTTGAGATGTACTGCTACAATGTTTATATTTTTTATATAAAATTAAAATATCTAGTTGGGGTGTTTCGGCTTTTTTCGATATTTTTAAAAAAAATGGAAATATAGGCAGTTAAACTCATAAATTTATCATAAAAAAAATACTTTTCTTAATAAAAAATGTTTGAGAAACCCTGGAATTTTTTTGAAAAAACTAATTTGAGATTTTGTATTTGTCTATGTTTATACCAATTTTCAGCGTTCTAGCTTTTATGGTTTCTGAGATATAGGGAAAAATAAAATAAAATTCAAAAGTTGATAACCCCTGACTGAAACGAAAATTCAAAATTCCGAGTATAAAAGTTTTGTAGGCCTGTAACTGTTTATATATTCTGAAATTTTGGGCTCTGTAAATTGAGCGGATCAAAAGTTATAAGGGGGGGACGGACACACACACACAGACATACACACACACACACACAGACACACGAAATGTTCTACTCCGAATTCTGAGTAAATCCGTGTATGGAACATATATGCTGCGAAGCCTCTAAGTTGGTGTTTTTTGACTTCAAAGTTGGAAAAGCCGTGAAAAAAGTAGACCTCTCCATACAATTCTCGCGTATTCTGGCTTGATACATTGTCGATATGTTAAGAGAACAAAGTTCTCCTGAACAAATCGACAGTTGGATAATATGTATACTGCTAGCCCTAGAACAGGTATAACTAGTTGGGCAGCAGTTATCACCGGCACGCTACGGTCGACTAATACAGTACTACAGCCGACCGATACAACCGCCGTACAGACAAACACCGATATGCGCACGCTACGGTCGACTAATACAGTACGTAACGTAACAAAAATAACGACACTCACCAACCCTCCTCGCCGCAGCCAGAGACTACAGACGAAGCACCTGACTTCCTGAGGATGGCCGTCAACGTACGGCTGAAACGTCGAAGACAAGGTTTCACTAGAAACCAAACGAACACGACGCGGAGTACCCGAGAAACGGATACATCATTTACACCCCTCCGCGAGAGCCTGAAAAACAACATATATATATATATATATATATATATATATATATATATATATATATATATATATATATATATATATATATATATATATATATATATATATATATATATATATATATATATATATATATATATATATATATATATATATATATATATATATATATATATATATATATATATATATATATATATATATATATATATATATATATATATATATATATATATATATATATATATATATATATATATATATATATATATATATATATATATATATATATATATATATATATATATATATATATATATATATATATATATATATATATATATATATATATATATATATATATATATATATATATATATATATATATATATATATATATATATATATATATATATATATATATATATATATATATATATATATATATATATATATATATATATATATATATATATATATATATATATATATATATATATATATATATATATATATATATATATATATATATATATATATATATATATATATATATATATATATATATATATATATATATATATATATATATATATATATATATATATATATATATATATATGCAAAACAACTTTTTGGGTAAACCCGTGTAGGATAGTCCTGAGAAGGACTGTTTGTCGCCTGACGTTTCGCCCGAATAACACCGGGCATTTTCGAAAGCCGCCTTAACGTTACCTACTCGAAAAGAACGAACGCGCGCGAAACACGACCGCTCGTAGAGCTCTCGTTGCGAGCGGTCGTGTTTCGCGCGCGTTCGTTCTTTTCGAGTAGGTAACGTTAAGGCGGCTTTCGAAAATGCCCGGTGTTATTCGGGCGAAACGTCAGGCGACAAACAGTCCTTCTCAGGACTATCCTACACGGGTTTACCCAAAAAGTTGTTTTGCATCTTATACCCGTGAAAACCTTAAAGTTAACATATATATATATATATATATATATATATATATATATATATATATATATATATATATATATATATATATATATATATATATATATATATATATATATATATATATATATATATATATATATATATATATATATATATATATATATATATATATATATATATATATATATATATATATATATATATATATATATATATATATATATATATATATATATATATATATATATATGTATGTTATATTTGATGTTTTCACGGGTGAAATATGTTATGATATTTATACTCCGCTATAATATTTCACGGGTGAAATATTATAGCGGAGCACAGAGTCGACATGAGAAACAAAAAACTTACATCCTCACTTGTACAACACTCGCTCACAGAAGGACATACAATAGATTTTGACCATTCAAAAATAATAGCAAGTTTAAACAGTGAACCTCTCAGAATTTACAGGGAAGCTATAGAAATATATAAGAGAAGGGATATAATGAACAATCGGGACGACGGAGTTCGTTTGCCTAGTACCTGGAAGAACATTTTATATGACAAACAATACAATAATAATATTAATAATACCATAGCGAAAATAACCCCAAAACACAACAATAATAATATTAATGTCACAACTAAAATTAACAATAAATCACAACACAAAAATAATGATAAAATATTATTACCAACGAACACGACAGCAGGTGGGCGTGTCACAAGGAGCCAATCACGTCGCGCTAACAATATTTAACATAAGCGGCCATCTTGTACGCTACGAGTCACTTGACGGTGAGCTTTCAGTGTGAGTAGACGTGTGTCGCGCGCGTGCTTTTCGTTAAGTCCTTGAAAATGCCTGGTGATATTCAGGCGAAACGTCGGAAGACAAATGGTCTTAGTAAAGACCTACTGACACGGGAAAACCGAGATAAAAATATTATAATATATATGTATGTATATATATATATATAGAGTAGGTATATGTATGTATATAAGTAGGGACCTAGTACATACATACAATATTCACATTCCATGCATTATTCACACACCCATAAAAGATCCAGCATGTCTTAGAAGAATTTTCATGTTCATTGACTCGACTTACTTAAATATATCACGTATTTGTAAGATATTATTTAGTACCTATATTTCAAAAACACATTCACATACGAGTACATAACCGAGATATTGTACGGAAATTAATATTCATATAATATATTATTTATATTTACATAACGCATATAACTATTTTTAAAATTATTGTTATCACTTTGACATTTTATTTTATTTTTGTATTGATTCTCAGGGAACTTGTATTCATTCTGTATAATTTCTAAGTACTTTTTTTTAATAAGTTTTTTTCAAATATCTGAATATTATACTATTTTTTTTTTAATTCTAATATTTTATATAGCTTCTCGGGAAGCTAATAGGTGCTATATCAAATAATAAATAACATGCTAAAAATATCCAGTATGACACACGACATTTATCGTCTCATATAGACCCAAACTAAAAATACAATTAAAAAATGTAGGTACCTCCACCGGGAATGGAATTCTGATTAGATATCAAACCAACTAAGGCCACCGAGGCCGACATTCGCAATATCAAATATAACTAACAAATTATTATTGCATAAATCTTAACAAAACAGTTTCTTAATTCTATATTTTGATGGAATTCCGTATTGCTATCGATTATGTTTCATAAAAATAATGTTTTGACCTCGTTTTATCTTTCGATGATAGAATAAACGTTTATATTGAAGAAATGATAAGTTCATCCATCTTCATATTTATTTGCTATGAAACAAAAATTGTGTTACCTACAATTAAAATAACTTTACTTATAACAAAGTAACATAACATTATACGAATATGGTATTTATGAGGGGAAAGTACTTACGATAGAAACACACGTAGGTAAGTTTTAAAATAATATGTTTTCTTAAATAATCAATGATATTAAATTTTGATAGTTTATGCAAGAATATCCCACTTCCAGGGCACTGAAAGTGGGATATTCAAACAGACGGACGGATTTGGTGATATATAAATATTGTTATGACAAAGGAAAGATGATGAAATGCTTTGAATTTTTTCTGCGAAAAAGAAACGGTTACGTCAGCGTTTAGTATATCCGTATTACATATGGATTAGGTACTATCACCACCAGCTGCCATGTACATCACGTTTAGTATATCCGTATTACATATGGATTAGGTACTATCACCACCAGCTGCCATGCAATAAGTACATCACGTTTAGTATATCCGTATTACATATGGATTAGGTACTATCACCACCAGCTGCCATGCAATAAGTACATCACGTTTAGTATATCCGTATTACATATGGATTAGGTACTATCACCACCAGCTGCCATGCAATAAGTACATCACGTTTAGTATATCCGTATTACATATGGATTAGGTACTATCACCACCAGCTGCCATGCAATAAGTACATCACGTTTAGTATATCCGTATTACATATGGATTAGGTACTATCACCACCAGCTGCCATGCAATAAGTACATCACGTTTAGTATATCCGTATTACATATGGATTAGGTACTATCACCACCAGCTGCCATGCAATAAGTACATCACGTTTAGTATATCCGTATTACATATGGATTAGGTACTATCACCACCAGCTGCCATGCAATAAGTACATCACGTTTAGTATATCCGTATTACATATGGATTAGGTACTATCACCACCAGCTGCCATGCAATAAGTACATCACGTTTAGTATATCCGTATTACATATGGATTAGGTACTATCACCACCAGCTGCCATGCAATAAGTACATCACGTTTAGTATATCCGTATTACATATGGATTAGGTACTATCACCACCAGCTGCCATGCAATAAGTACATCACGTTTAGTATATCCGTATTACATATGGATTAGGTACTATCACCACCAGCTGCCATGCAATAAGTACATCACGTTTAGTATATCCGTATTACATATGGAGTAGGTACTATCACCACCAGCTGCCATGCAATAAGTACATCACGTTTAGTATATCCGTATTACATATGGATTAGGTACTATCACCACCAGCTGCCATGCAATAAGTACATCACGTTTAGTATATCCGTATTACATATGGATTAGGTACTATCACCACCAGCTGCCATGCAATAAGTACATCACGTTTAGTATATCCGTATTACATATGGATTAGGTACTATCACCACCAGCTGCCATGCAATAAGTACATCACGTTTAGTATATCCGTATTACATATGGATTAGGTACTATCACCACCAGCTGCCATGCAATAAGTACATCACGTTTAGTATATCCGTATTACATATGGATTAGGTACTATCACCACCAGCTGCCATGCAATAAGTACATCACGTTTAGTATATCCGTATTACATATGGATTAGGTACTATCACCACCAGCTGCCATGCAATAAGTACATCATGTTTAGTATATCCGTATTACATATGGATTAGGTACTATCACCACCAGCTGCCATGCAATAAGTACATCACGTTTAGTATATCCGTATTACATATGGATTAGGTACTATCACCACCAGCTGCCATGCAATAAGTACATCACGTTTAGTATATCCGTATTACATATGGATTAGGTACTATCACCACCAGCTGCCATGCAATAAGTACATCACGTTTAGTATATCCGTATTACATATGGATTAGGTACTATCACCACCAGCTGCCATGCAATAAGTACATCACGTTTAGTATATCCGTATTACATATGGATTAGGTACTATCACCACCAGCTGCCATGCAATAAGTACATCACGTTTAGTATATCCGTATTACATATGGATTAGGTACTATCACCACCAGCTGCCATGCAATAAGTAAATCACGTTTAGTATATCCGTATTACATATGGATTAGGTACTATCACCACCAGCTGCCATGCAATAAGTACATCACGTTTAGTATATCCGTATTACATATGGATTAGGTACTATCACCACCAGCTGCCATGCAATAAGTACATCACGTTTAGTATATCCGTATTACATATGGATTAGGTACTATCACCACCAGCTGCCATGCAATAAGTACATCACGTTTAGTATATCCGTATTACATATGGATTAGGTACTATCACCACCAGCTGCCATGCAATAAGTACATCACGTTTAGTATATCCGTATTACATATGGATTAGGTACTATCACCACCAGCTGCCATGCAATAAGTACATCACGTTTAGTATATCCGTATTACAGTTAGATTACCTACAGTTCATACCTATATCGAACAATTATTTATTTTAATAAAAATGTCGACTACTAAAATTATTTTTGGGTGTGTCTACATACCACCAAACTCAGACATTAAATTGTATTGTGATTATTGTAGTGAAGTGGAATTGTTAAGATCGCAATTTTCTGATGCTAAATTCATTTTGACAGGTGATTTTAATATACCTAATGTAAATGTCAATTCGTCTCCTAAATCTGTTGTGCTTTGTGAGATGGCAATTTTTGTTGGATTGAAGCAAATTAATAATGTGTTTAATGATAAAGGTTCATTGTTGGACCTTGTCTTTTCAAATGACACTTCTACCACAACTGTAAGTCGTTCTTTTGACTACTTGCTACCTATTGACTCCTATCATCCACCTTTAACTATATACTTAAATGACTCACCAGTAACTAACACCAATTTTAATTTATATTAAAATAAAACAATTTGTTTTAGATTCTACGTGTATTTATAAGTTCGTCGATAGCTATTTCGCCTTGCTAGGGCATCTTCAAGACTATAGTCTTGAAGATGCCCTAGCAAGGCGAAATAGCTATCGACGAACTTATAAATACACGTAGAATCTAAAACAAATTGTTTTATTTTAATATAATTTAAAATGGAATTCTACTACGTAAATTATCCACAAGTACCAATTTTAATAAACCCTCGTATAACTTTTACAAAGCTAATTACAAAAATATCTGTGACTACCTTGATAAAGTTGATTGGAATTTTTTAAAACATAATTTAACTGATGATGGTGTAAATATGTTCTATAACATACTTAATGATGTTATTAGTTTAAATACACCATTTTCAAACTTTAAGAACACTTGTAATTTTCCAGAATGGTTTAGTAAAGAACTTAAAGATGTAATTTTTTTAAAAAAGATAGCTCATAAGAAATATAAAGGTAGCAACTTAATATCTGACTACGATGAATTCAAAAAAATGCGTTCTCGTTGTAAGCAACTGTCATCTGAATGTTATGGTAACTACATAAAAAATGTTGAGAACTCTATTCATAAAAACATCAAAAGCTTTTGGAAATTTACCAAATCTCTTCGAAATAATTCATCTAGCTTTCCCTGTAATATGCATTTTTTAAATAAATCTTCCAATACTCCCGAAGGGATTGTAAACCTCTTTGCTTGTTTTTTCAAAAGTGTGTATGATGATGAGATATCTGATAGCGATATTCCAGACTTAAATATTTCTGAATCAATTGATATTCCTAATTTTATAATTAGCACCACTGATATCGAGAAAAAGATAATGTCACTAAGTTCTCATAAAGGGGCCGGTCCTGATTGTGTTCCAGCTATTTTTCTGAAGAAATGTGTAAAAAACCTATTGTATCCACTTCAATTATTATTTAATCAATCCTTGTCAAATAGTTTCTATCCTAACATATGGAAACGCAGCTACATAACACCCATTTTTAAGAAGGGTGACAGAAATGATATAGCTAACTATAGACCTATTTGTATTCAGTCCACCATTCCTAAATTGTTTGAGAGTATTGTCTTGGATAAAATCTTCAGCCATATAAGATTGAGTATTATTGACAATCAACATGGTTTTTTGCCTGGTAGATCTACGCTTACAAATTTGTTGGTGTATGAAAATTTTTTATCCTGTTCTTTGGCTAATAAATTACAAGTGGATTCAATTTACACAGACTTTAGTAAGGCGTTCGACAAAGTATCTCACAAAATTCTTGTATATAAGATGAATAAAATGGGTATCAGAGGCAGTCTTCTAAAATGGTTTGTTAATTACTTATCTAATAGAAATCTTTCTGTAAAGATAGATGGTTACTTATCTGATTCATTCTCTGCTACAAGTGGCATTCCTCAGGGATCTCATTTAGGTCCCATTTTGTTTATATTATTCATTAATGACATCATAAATATATTTAATGACGTCAATGTTTTAATATTCGCTGATGATATAAAAATCTATAGAGCCATTAGTCATATAAATGAGTGTCTGATTGTCCAGGAAAATCTGGTTAGACTTTATGAATGGTGTGAATTAAATAAATTACCTCTTAATATTGGTAAATGTCAAATAATTACTTTCTTTAATATAAAAAACAAGATTACCTTCGATTATTCTATTAATGATGTAAATTTGACTAGGGTTTCACTTGTATCTGACTTAGGAATTATCTTTGATGAGCGATTAACCTTTGTTATGCATATTAATGACAGAGCTAAAAAAGCGTTGAAGATGTTAGGCTTTGTTCTGCGAACATCTAATAATTTTAATTCATTGTCTGCTATCAAACATCTCTATTGTTCTTTGGTTCGCAGTCAACTGGAATATAACTCAACTGTTTGGTCACCGCATTATAATATTCATTCCAACAAATTGGAAAATGTTCAGCAGAAACTTTTACGTTATGTAAATTTCAGACTTGGAATATCTTTGTACGATATAAACTATGACTTCCTTAGAAATTCACTCTGCTTGCCGAAATTATCCAATAGAAGAATTATGTCGGACTTGATTGTCCTGTACAAAATCATATATTCTGAATTTGACTGTCCATCATTAATTTCATTGATTAAGTTTCATATACCTAACAGATTTACGAGGCACTCATCATTATTTAATTGCGATATATTGAGGACCGAAGCCCATAGACATTCTCCGTTTCCCAGAATTCATCGTTTGGGGAATGAGTATGCCTTTGTTGCTGACATTTTCAATGTAAGCTTACACAAATTGAAGATTGAACTGAGATCAGTATTGTTTTCGTAACATTTTCAATTGTGTTTTTTTTTTCTATTTTTTCATTTTTAATTTCTATTTTATATGTTTCCTATATTTTTTATATTTTTTATCTTTCTCTTGATTTTTATACTTATGTACCTATTTGTATTCTTGTTACTTTCCTTGTTTTTTATCTTTTTATAATTTGTATTTGAATAAGAATTCTAATTCTAAATAAGGAACAACCATTTTTATTTTCAATTATATTCATATACATATATGTATAACTTTTGATTTTTATATTTTTAACTTAAGATGATGTGATGTATCTTTATTCTGTACTCTTTTTATGTAAATGGTTTTATTTTACCGTAAATAAATAAATAAATAAATTACATATGGATTAGGTACTATCACCACCAGCTGCCATGCAATAAGTACATCACGTTTAGTATATCCGTATTACATATGGATTAGGTACTATCACCACCAGCTGCCATGCAATAAGTACATCACGTTTAGTATATCCGTATTACATATGGATTAGGTACTATCACCACCAGCTGCCATGCAATAAGTACATCACGTTTAGTATATCCGTATTACATATGGATTAGGTACTATCACCACCAGCTGCCATGCAATAAGTACATCACGTTTAGTATATCCGTATTACATATGGATTAGGTACTATCACCACCAGCTGCCATGCAATAAGTACATCACGTTTAGTATATCCGTATTACATATGGATTAGGTACTATCACCACCAGCTGCCATGCAATAAGTACATCACGTTTAGTATATCCGTATTACATATGGATTAGGTACTATCACCACCAGCTGCCATGCAATAAGTACATCACAATTTACCAACCAACTTCTTTATTTCTGCTACAAATTTAATCTTTCTTTCTTTTTGCGGTCTGTTGTTGAGATATACGAGTGTGATAACCCTGTTATGTTTTATACTTACACATATAAATGAGGGTACATACATACTACATAAATGAGCTGTAGCTTCCCAAAGAAAACAAATAAATAAATAATTAAATAAATATGTAAATAAATAAAATTTCAGTAATATTTGAAAGATATAAAAAAATACTTTTTTACAAGTTTCATTATCTACATAAAACGTTGTCATGTTCTCAATAATTGAAAGATAAAAGTATAGAAAAAGTAACACCATCATTCATTCATTCATACCATCACGGCATAATCTAAAGTTATTAAACAACCTGTGTACCAATGAATATCAGAGCAAAAACAAATTATGAAGAATTTGACAAGAAACTCAAAACAATTCGAAACACAATCTCATATTCCATTATTAAATTGGTGTGTTTATGGTTTATTTTATATTTTTTTTAAAGTGATTTCTTCATAATTTGAAATGTAATTTTTTTAATTTCTATTGTATTGCTTTTCAATACAATTTTTTTTTTAAATTGTGTTTTATTTATAATTGATAATTAATTTATTTTTAATTCATGATTTGTTTTACATATTATAAGTATTTTTAACAAATAATACATAAAAAAAGAGAAAGAAAAGAGCTGCAAAGATGTGTACGCATAAAGCTGGTACTTTCCTTAACACAAACTTCCAGCTTAAATTAGGAAAGGAAACATTAATTAGTTTGATAACATTCAATTTTGTGTATAATTATAAAGTATATTAAAGTATTATGCATATTTAATAAAAATAAAAAAATATATCCCTCAATGTGGGTTCCCACAACGACATGTGTGCGGGTGTGCATTAGCTTATAAAAGGAAGCGTAGTGTAAACCCATGCCTCAGGTTCATTTGACAGGTACACGAAATAGTGTGTATTACAAAGTAGATTAACTGTATAATGATTTACTAGAATGTGTGAAGTAAGCTTCTTGTCTTGTCGCTTTTCGTCGCCTATGTATTGATGAGAGATTGAAAGATAAATAAGGATATAATAAGTAAAATGAATGTGAATGCCTTGAGGTGTTTTGATCATATTGAAAGAATGAATGACGAACGACTGACCAAAAAATATGAATGGTGTAAGAGATGGAGTAAACAGAAGGAGTCGCCCCAGAAATGGATGACGTAACCGTCTGAATGATGCTTACTTTGAAAAAAGGAAACATAAGAAGCTAGAGCAATCGACTAGCATGTATGAGATGATGCATGGATGTAAATGAAGCCTGAAATGTGTTGCAAAAACAGAGGGGTATAGCGCTCGGATTTCTGCCTACCCCATACGGGACATGGCGTGATGGTTTGTATGTTTGTATTGAATACATAAAGGAAAAATTCTTGAAAAGATATTGTTTGCTTCCTTTGTTTTTTGTGTCTTTGATGGATATTGGAATTATTTTATTTTATTTTATTTTATGTAGCTTCTCGGGCAACTAACAGGTACTATGTCAAATATTAATTTAACACGCACCCAATAACAAGTTGCCACATTCTGGAGACTTACGATATTAATCGTCTCACAGATCCAGACTGAAAACACAATTAAAAACTGTGTCTCCACCGGGAATCGAACCCGGGGCCCTTGGATCAGTAGCCAGATACCCAACCAACTGAGCCACGAAGGCCGACAATATTTTTTTAGTTTTGTTTTCAAATTGTTTTAACTATATTTGTTTATACCTATTAGATCTAAGAATCTGTACTCATTTTTAGTTTTGTTTTCAAATTGTTTTTACTATATTTGTTTATACCTATTAGATCTAAGAATCTGAACTCATTTTTAGTTTTGTTTTCAAATTGTTTTTACTATATTTGTTTATACCAATTAGATCTAAGAATCTGAACTCATTTTTAGTTTTGTTTTCAAATTGTTTTTACTATATTTGTTTATACCTATTAGATCTAAGAATCTGTACTCATTTTTAGTTTTGTTTTCAAATTGTTTTTACTATATTTGTTTATACCTATTAGATCTAAGAATCTGTACTCATTTTTAGTTTTGTTTTCAAATTGTTTTTACTATATTTGTTTAAACCTATTAGATCTAAGAATCTGAACTCATTTTTTATATTTAAATAAAATATAGGTACATAAACCAGTCTCGTCTCTTAAAAGGCACTACATTCAGAATGTGTGGTGAACCTCATTGCTAAACTATGTGATATAATATTATATAAGTTGCCTGTTGTATTTGTTAAAGGTTACACGGCTTTTATAGGACACCCCAAAATGATGATGATTGAAAAGAGTGCAAGCACTTTTCTGTGCCGGTGTCTCCCAACAAAATTCATACATTATTCATTTATTCATTCATTCATACATTATTGTCAAACAATAATTATTATCATTAAAACATTGAAGAATCTAAAGAAATAATGAAATATAAGAAACCTATATTGAATTGATAAAATACACAACTCAGTTCATATGTACCTAAATAGTACATCACATTAGTATGTATATATGTAAGTAAACCTACACTATACCTATTATATTACTTTGGTCGCATTGCCCTGATTAGATTATTTGATAAGAATGTTATATTTGACCTGGTGGCACAATGTCTCCAAAGACGTAGATGACGGCTGAGGACAGAAGACCCGACCCTGGTAATGATGACAATGGCATACTCGTTATTGGAATGATTTTTTTCAGTCATTTTAAAAATATTCTATTGACGTGTCCATTCCAGTATCGTCTTCTTTGTCTATCACATCTGACGATGCCTTCCGTATTACAAATTATCCTTATTTTTGATTCAATCCCTTAGTGAGATAACGGTTTGTAATTCATTGTTTTCGTTTTCATCGTATCTGCTCTTGTCTCTATCCTGTATGTGGCAATTGGTCTATCGCATACTACATAGATCATTATTTTACTTTAAATATATGTAAATGTGTTATTAGACATATGTAGGTACATATTTTTTTAAAGAATGAATATGTCATTGTAAACAAGTACCTACATGTACATCCTCATACATTCCTTAAAATAAGCATAAATGCTTGTGCTATAGGTGAACGAAATAGGTCGTGGAGGATTTGATCTCGCGACCAGTAGATTACAAACCCAGCGCGCTTTCTACTCTGCCACCACCCATCTAAATTTCACCCATCTAATATTATATTACACGTTTCGAAAAAGCTGCTTTTAACTTGTCACATGGTCTCGTCTAAGAGATTTTCGTTGCTAAATGATAGATGGATAGACTTCCACGTTTCCTTTCTTCCTAAGACCATTAAGATGATCTACGAAACGGTGGCAAGATAGTAGGGAATCCACATCACAGGAGACTAGCATCGCAGCGGCGTAAACACATCTCAAGATCAACACAAACGAAGAAAAAAATCTTTAAAATAATGAATGGTTTGGTCGTATCAGTGATTCTAGAGGCAGGTAAATATTCATGGCATTTAATATATTGTCTGTGAATCCTAAAGTTACAAGCGCTATGGGAGGCGGTTCATGACTCCATTACAATCCAGCAGAAATAGTTAGTTTGAACCGAGAGGAATTATAAGTATCGTCATACAACTGAAACTCTATTAGTATACTTTTGAGGCGAGTTTCTTCGTGTGGTCAGACTGCCAAGCAATCTCATTCATACCCTGGTTATATTATTATGTATAGAAAATGTAAGTTTCTCAATAGTTTCCAACTAACGGCAGCATCTGCAGTGGGATTGGTCTTTTATAGCCAATTTGTAGTGAAATCGACATACGTTGGTTTACCATTTTATCAGATAACTACATGAGTATTTCTCGACTTAACTTTGAATACCTACAATTTAAAATTGTTCCATATGGAAGAAGTAAATAAGCACAAGAGTTATCTTTATTTAAATAACGTAGGTAAGTAAAATGTAAGTAAAATTAAAACAAAAAATATATACCTATACATATATAAAATAAATTGATAACTATTTTTTATTTGTAGACGTACTCGTATAATTATTTGTAGATTTATTTTATTTTTAACAGGATATATTTTATTTTTAATAAATGCCCCTTTTTTTCATTTAATAATACGCGTTAAAATAATATTAAATTAAATGTATTAACTGTTCAATATTTCTGAATAAATAAATTGGGATAATTTTTATAGCGCCGTTTTTGTGATAACCTCACTTCAAGAGCGCTTAGATGTTTACAAGTAAAGTTTGGTACATATGTATAGTTATATAGGCAACTAATGTTATGTGTGGTAGATTAACAGACCAACTAATGTTATGTGTGGTAGATTACAAGACCAACTAATGTTATGTGTGGTAGATTACAAGACCAAGTAATGTTATGTGTGGTAGATTACAAGACCAACTAATGTTATGTGTGATAGATTACAAGACCAACTAATGTTATGTGTGGTAGATTACAAGACCAACTAATGTTATGTGTGGTAGATTACAAGACCAACTAATGTTATGTGTGATAGATTACAAGACCAACTAATGTTATGTGTGGTAGATTACAAGACCAACTAATGTTATGTGTGGTAGATTACAAGACCAACTAATGTTATGTGTGGTAGATTACAAGACCAACTAATGATATGTGTGGTAGATTACAAGACCAACTAATGTTATGTGTGGTAGATTACAAGACCAACTAATGTTATGTGTGGTAGATTAACAGACCAACCGATGGAAGTTGAGAAGTCGTTTCGTAAAATGCGAGAAATGGGAATACTTTGTCAAATTGATCGGTAACATGGAAGTATAAGAAAGAGATGGTGATAGGGAGGTAGACATTGAAGAGGGAGATAATATGTAAGACAGACGGAAACATTGAGAGTTATCATTTCAAGCAAATCAACAAAGTTTGACAACACCAGTCTGTTGATGCCTAACTACATATCTAACGTCACTTTTTGTATTCGAGTTTTGAGTTGAGGAAAGTACCTTAATTAAAATATTTACAATTCACCGGTTTAATTATTGCTTCGCTGACGTTTACGCTTCCATTGTATTATTTCAACGATGAATAATATTGCCATTTAGAAGGAATTAAACTGTTATCAGAAAGTGCGAGCACCATAAGATAAGAATTTGTTCAAAAACAAATAAGAAGTTTGTATAACTTTGAATGTCTGACGAAAAATATATTATCAGAAATAATAACGATTGTAGCGAGAGGTTTGGGCGTTAAAAAGTCATTTTGAATGTTGCCATTGTTCCGATTGCGAAAGCAGTCGCTATGTTTTATTATTCCGGGAATAATTCCCTACACAGAGTGAATTATGAACTGTGTCTAAAGAACAAACAAAACAGTACAGGGCCGGTGGAAATATTAAAAGTAAATTTAGCAGAAAAACATGGGCAAAGTAGCATTTGTGATTTGCTCGCGAGTTCATGCCCCGTTTCAGGCAATAAAAATGATTTACGCCCAACTGGTAATGATAACCAAATAAGTTTCAGCCAGAAATCAGCCAGCGAGGCCTCAGTCCTATAAACACTCCCTCTTGGCTTGGCTTGGCACGGCACAAATTCTTGTATAGTTAGGCGATTTATTCTTACAGACCGAATGCTGTTGTTCTAACAAATTTATGCAATGTCGGAAGTAGGTACTTGCTCTTGTATTTCACATTATGTGTTTTATCACAGGCGATAACGGGAGACGGGAGGGATGGTTCAACCACCGTGAAAGAGCTTTTTCAGGATAAGGCTTTTAAGTTTCTCTTATACATACATACTTATGTATTGCGACCGTAGGTACCTACATTATACATCTCATTGTTTATGTATACACCAACTTACATATTTATTATCATGCAATAATAAAACATATTATGACTACTTGTGTTTCACAAACTTTAAAAATAACATGCTTCAGCTTTACGAAGCATACTATACCTACACATTATTATAATATTATGTTTGTCAACCATAAAATTACCGTCTCCATTTCCATCTATACAATACATAATAAAGTACATTTAACAATCCTTCTTCATTTATTTAAGTAGCTACCTAGTTCTAAGTCCATGTGTAGAAAAAATATGGGTGTAAAATAATGAAATACCCTTGCGCTGTTGATTACTAGAGTTAAAATGTATTATTGGTGAAACATAGAATCTTGCCAATTGAGATTTTCCCACGTCTTTAGGTTCACAAGTCAAGGTATTGATTTGTGAGTTGCATCAATGTTGAATACTGACAGACTATAACACAATGAAATAAGTTCATCATCTTGGTCGTCACCCATAATATATTTTTTTATATTTTCTCCTTTTTCTTTCCATGCCATTGATTTGCTTTTTCATATCTATGCTCTATCGTTATCTACATATTGCGGGCCGGATTACATCGCTTCTCTATAAGATAATCAATAACTTACTTAGCTCCAGACCTTGTTAGTCAGATACATTTCATATTTCCAACAAGAAATAGGTACCCGCGAAAGTTAAACATTTATATGAAAGATGTACAGGTAGAAAAAACAAATAAATAAATCAATCAAAAGTAATAAAGCAATCAATATGTTAGTGTGTGTCTGTGTGTGTGTGTGTTTGTCTCACGCCTTCTGAAAAACCAAGACCATCTAAAAATCTAATTTATGTGCGAACATGTACCAGTATACCTGATGCAGTGTCACGCTAAAAATAATGCTGAATTGATGAATGATGAATGATGAAAATGCTGAATTTTAAAAATATTTAAATAATTATTTTTTTCATACAAAATTTTCCAAGTCATATCTGTCAAAAAAGTGTACATTTTGCACGCAAATATCTGTTAGTTTAAAAGTTAGAAGTACGTATTTACACAAAAAAAAATATATTTTGAAGTATAACTTAGCGTTTAAGTGAAAAACATGGTGAATATTTGGTATAATTATAATTTTTAACTTATTTTTAAAGTAAGCCTTTTGTACATAAACGCCGCCATTTTAATATCTTTTCATACAATATTTCATTTTCCCACCGAATGAATATGTTCTTGAAAATAATAAACCTTTGAAATAAATGTAATTATGAAATAATAAAATGAAACACAAGACATTACGGCAAGTTTTAAGACATATATTGTAAAAATGTGTTTATTTTATAGGCATAATAAAATTGCATAATTTGTAAATAATATTTGATTTTTCTGACAATTTTCATTTTTATGGCATCGAACAAACCAATGTAGGTACCTACATATTCCAAAAATGTCTCAAACCATTTGATATTTTTTATGTGTTGGAATGGTTTCTATGGTAACGGAAAGATTCTGATATTCAAATAAAATTTGTTATGAATCGAATTTATTTAGAACATTGTTGTAAGTAGGTACCTACCTATTACTATTTACTTACAAATCAACAATATACTGATTTCCTATCGGAAAATTGTATGCGATGTGCTCCTAAACCGTTTGTCCGATTACAATGAAACTTTGGTGAATTGTCGAGCGTGTGCCCGGGATGGTTTCTGGATTTTAACTTTTTTCTTATTCTTCTTCATCTTCGTGTATTTGGTCATTTTACCTATGAAGGTGGACTATCCTGGGAGAAGAAGGTCCCATTTTCCTTCCATCTCTTCGCAGGTTTCTGGATTTAGACTTTTTTCTTCTTTTTCTTCATCGTGTATTTGGTCATCTCACCTATGAAGATGAACTATCCTGGGAGATGAAGGTCCAATTTTCCTTCCATCACTTCGCAGGTTTCTGGATTAAAACTTTCTTCTTCGTCGTGTATTTGGTCATTTTACCTATGAAATTGGAGTATCCTGGGAGAAGAAGGTCCAACTGTCCTTCCATCTCTTCGCAGGTATCTGGATTTAAACTTTTTTCTTCTTCTTCTTCTTAATCGTGTATTTGGTCATTTTACCTATGAAGGTGGACGAACCTGGGAGAAGGTGGTCCAATTGTCCTTCCGTCTCATCGCAGGATTCTGGATTTAAACTTTTTTCTTCTTCTTCTTCGTATATTTTTGGTGATTTTACCTATGAAGTTGGAGAATCCTGGGAGAAGAAGGTCCAACTGTCCTTCCAACTCTTCGCAAGTCTTCCAAGACGGTTTTTGGATATAAACTTTTTTCTTCTACTTCTTTTTCTTCTTCATCGTGCATTTGGTCATTTTACCTATGAAGGTGGACTATCCTGGGAGAAGAAGGTCCAATATTCCTTCCATATCTTCGCAGGTATCTGCATTTAAACTTTTTTCTTGTTCTTCTTCGTGTATTTAGTCATTTTACCTTTGAAGGTGGAGTATCCTGGGAAAAGAAGGTCCTTTCATCTTTTCGCGGTTCGTCCAGGATGGTTTCTGGATTTAAACTTTTCTTAAGCGACTGAAGGGACGGGATGTAATGAAGGGAAGGGATGCACTAAAGGCCTGAAGGGACGGGAGGTATAAAAGGGCCTGAAGGGACGGGAGGTACTAAAAGGCCTGATTGGAAGGGACGTAATGATGGATTGAAGGGACGGGAGGTACTGAAGGGCCTGAATGGACGGGAGGTATAAAAGGGCCTGAAGGGACGGGAGGTACTGAAGGGCCTGATTGGAAGGGACGTAATGATGGATTGAAGGGACGGGAGGTACTGAAGGGCCTGAAGGGACGGGAGGTTCTGAAGGGTCTGAAGCGACGGTTCATGGAGTCTATTTCTTTTTCTTCTTAATTTTATGAAGACCTTACAGTTTTTACACAAACTATTTCCTTTAGTCTTTTTCTTGGTTTTTTTATTTTATGTAGAACTTTGGTGAATTTTATACGAACTATTACCTATAGATTAATCTTCTTCTTCTTTTATGAAGACCTTTTAGTCAGTTTTTATACAATCTATTTCCAATAGTCTATTTTATGTATTGTTTCTTTTTTATGTAGACCATTGGGATAGTTTTTTATACAATCTATTTCTTATAGTCTTATACTTATTCTTCTCTTTTTACTCTCCACACTATGGAATAGGGGAGAGTCATGATTTCGCAAAATTTAAGCGTATTTTTTTTACATCAATTTCTCAATGGGTATCATGTAGAGAATGCACACTATGAGTTTCGTCGTGATGTGTTTGTGTGTATGGCGTATACGCTGTACGCCGTACGCCGTACGCCGTACGCCGTACGCCGTAGCATTTATCTTTTTTGTGTCCTCTCTACAGCCCAAACTATAAGTCTGATCGACTTCATATTAACATCATATGTGTAAAGTGCAAAGACCTAGAGCTGATTAGTTTTCCATAGACAACTTTTGATTTCTTCTCTATGAATTCATCATTTACGTTGTTTTTTTTTTGTGTCCTCTCTGCAGCCCAAACTATAAGTCCGATTGACTTCATATTGATATCACATGTGTTAAGTCCATAAACTTAGAGCTGATTAGTTTTCCATAGACAACGGTTCATTTTTTCCCAATGTTTCTTTATGATTTCATCTATTAAAACTGAAAAAATGCTCTCACGACCTGGAAATTAGAGATATTTTAATTTGGTTTCAACTATTTATACAACACCAAGAATCTTCATAAAATTGTATTCAAAGTTGGTCAATGTTAAAAGAAAAATATTCAACGGTTTCAAAAATTATATTTTATTTAATGGATATTTGTATGAAACTTATATGTAACAAGAGAATTTTTTTATATTTGGCAATGTTCAGTTCATTGATTTCATATTGATATAAGAATATTAATAGCTTGAACTTAGAACTGATTAGCTTTTCATAGATATCATAAAATTTCTTCATATGATATCACGTGTCAACATTGTCAAAATGCTCTAACGCTCTTTGAAACAAAATTTATCTGCTTTTTTTAAAATATTTCATACAACATAAGCAGTCTTCACTATACTGCATTAATAGTTTGTCTATCTTAACATAAAAATATACTATCGGAAGAAAATTTATATTCCTGTTAGTAACATTTAGTATGAATAAAAATGTAATTAGATAAATTTCTATTTATGGAAACGTTCAGTAATTTGATTTCATGTTATAATGTAAAGAGCTTGAACATAGAACTGATTAGCTTTCCATAAATAACAAAAAAAATCTTCATATGATATCACCTGTCAAAATTTGGAAAATGCTCTCGCGTTCTTTAGAACAAAATTTATCTGCTTTTTTTAAAATATTTCATACAACATAAGCATTCTTCCCTATACTCCATTAATAGTTTGTCTATCTTAACATAAAAATATACTATCGGAAGAAAATTTATATTCCTGATAGTAACATTTAGTATGAATAAAAATGTAATTAGATAAATTTCTATGTATGGAAAAGTTCAGTAATTTGATTTCATGTTATAATGTAAAGAGCTTGAACATAGAACTGATTAGCTTTCCATAAATAACAAAAAAAATCTTCATATGATATCACCTGTCAAAATTTGGAAAATGCTCTCGCGTTCTTTAGAACAAAATTTATCTGCTTTTTTTAAAATATTTCATACAACATAAGCATTCTTCACTATACTGCATTAATAGTTTGTTTATCTTAACATAAAAATATACTATCGGAAGAAAATTTATATTCCTGATAGTAACATTTAGTATGAATAAAAATGTAATTAGATAAATTTCTATGTATGGAAACGTTCAGTAATTTGATTTCATGTTATAATGTAAAGAACTTGAACATAGAACTGATTAGCTTTCCATAAATCAAAAAAAAATCTTCATATAATATCACGTGTCAAAATTTTGAAAATGCCTTCGCGTTCTTTAAAACAAAATTTATCTGCTTTTTTTAAAATATTTCATACAACATAAGCATTCTTCACTATACTGCATTAATAGTTTGTTTATCTTAACATAAAAATATACTATCGGAAGAAAATTTATATTCCTGATAGTAACATTTAGTATGAATAAAAATGTAATAAGATAAATTTCTATGTATGGAAAAGTTCAGTAATTTGATTTCATGTTATAATGTAAAGAGCTTGAACATAGAACTGATTAGCTTTCCATAAATAACAAAAAAAATCTTCATATGATATCACCTGTCAAAATTTGGAAAATGCTCTCGCGTTCTTTAGAACAAAATTTATCTGCTTTTTTTTAAATATTTCATACAACATAAGCATTCTTCACTATACTGCATTAATAGTTTGTTTATCTTAACATAAAAATATACTATCGGAAGAAAATTTATATTCCTGATAGTAACGTTTAGTATGAATAAAAATGTAATTAGATAAATTTCTATGTATGGAAAAGTTCAGTAATTTGATTTCATGTTATAATGTAAAGAGCTTGAACATAGAACTGATTAGCTTTCCATAAATAACAAAAAAAATCTTCATATGATATCACCTGTCAAAATTTGGAAAATGCTCTCGCGTTCTTTAGAACAAAATTTATCTGCTTTTTTTAAAATATTTCATACAACATAAGCATTCTTCACTATACTGCATTAATAGTTTGTTTATCTTAACATAAAAATATACTATCGGAAGAAAATTTATATTCCTGATAGTAACATTTAGTATGAATAAAAATGTAATTAGATAAATTTCTATGTATGGAAACGTTCAGTAATTTGATTTCATGTTATTATGTAAAGAGCTTGAACATAGAACTGATTAGCTTTCCATAAATAACAAAAAAATTCTTCATATAATATCACGTGTCAAAATTTTGAAAATGCTCTCGCGTTCTTTAAAACAAAATTTATCTGCTTTTTTTAAAATATTTCATACAACATAAGCATTCTTCACTATACTGCATTAATAGTTTGTTTATCTTAACATAAAAATATACTATCGGAAGAAAATTTATATTCCTGATAGTAACATTTAGTATGAATAAAAATGTAATTAGATAAATTTCTATGTATGGAAACGTTCAGTAATTTGATTTCATGTTATAATGTAAAGAGCTTGAACATAGAACTGATTAGCTTTCCATAAATAACAAAAAAATCTTCATATGATATCACGTGTCAAAATTTTGAAAATACTCTCGCGTTCTTTAAATCAAAATTTATCTGCTTTTTTAAAAATATTTCATACAACATAAGCATTCTTCACTATACTGCATTAATAGTTTGTCTATCTTAACATAAAAATATACTATCGGAAGAAAATTTATATTCCTGATAGTAACATTTAGTATGAATAAAAATGAAATTAGATAAATTTCTATGTATGGAAACGTTCAGTAATTTGATTTCATGTTATAATGTAAAGAGCTTGAACATAGAACTGATTAGCTTTCCATAAATAACAAAAAAATCTTCATATGATATCACGTGTCAAAATTTTGAAAATGCTCTCGCGTTCTTTAAATCAAAATTTATCTGCTTTTTTTAAAATATTTCATACAACATAAGCATTCTTCACTATACGGCATTAATAGTTTGTCTATCTTAACATGAAAATATACTATCGTTAGAAAATTTATATTCCTGGTAGTAAAATTTAGAATGAATAAAATATTTCATTGTCAATATTTGTGGTGTGGAGAGTTTAGTGTTGGCCACAACCCACTCGTTTATTTAGACTTTTGGGTTAGTTTTAAGTCTAACTGTGCAGAAATATTATTAACGATATGCACACTTGATGAAAATACATAGGTATGTAAAAACGAATGGGATGTGGGATGTGACGATGTAACCTGCACTAGAGTCTTTTCAATACTTTTGTTTAATCAAATTTAAACCATTTATATCATCCTATTTTGAATAATTTTCAACACCTTCATATTTGATTTCGTTGACGATATTTAAAGAATGGGCGTTGTGGCCATTACTGAACTCTTCACAACGTTTATATTCAAATTAAATACTATTTACTATAGTTTAAGTCTTCTTCTTCTTCGTTAATGTAGACTTTTGTTTCAATTTTAAGTCTATCAGTCTAATTGTGCAAAAATATAATGCACACTTGATGAAAAAATATAAAAACGAATGGGATGTGACCAAGACTAGATTTTTTCAGTACATTATTTAATCAAATTTTAACCACATTCCAACATCCAAAATTACTAAATTTTCAATAGGTATCTACATATTACAATTTGTTTTCGATGATAATATATAAAAATGGGGGTTGTGGCAAAACCAATCTCTTTACAACGTTGATAAACAGTCATATTTAAAACCATTTCGCATAGTCCATGCGTGCAGAAATTGTAATTGTAATTGTTCATTCACACTTTATAGCAATATATAAAAAAGAATGGGTTGTGGCCATCACTTGAACATTTCACAATGCTTAAACTCAATCAAATTTCAAACCACTTTATTGCAAAATAATTGGGTGACAATATTATAAAAACGATTGCTTTTTCTTTCACAATTTTACATTCTTGGCCAACGGCGGGACATAAAAGCTAGTTAATAAATCAATAAATAAATAAATAAATAATAAATAAATAAAAAAATGAATATATAAATAAATAAATAAATTAATAAATAATAAATCTAAAATAATTATTTATTGATTAATTAATTAATAAAAAAATAAAATAAATAAATTTATAAATTGATCAATTAATTTGTAAATACCTATATTTACAAATTAATTAATTAAAAAAAAGAATAATAATAAGTGAATAAATAAAAAAATTATTAAATATTGAATTACTTAAATAAAGAAAGAAATAAATGATTTAAAAAATAAATGAATAAGTTTAAAGCTGATTGGTAACCAGAGGGGATACCAATCAACAGTAGGTAGTAACCAGAGTGGTTACTATTAAATATAAGTGGTAACCAGAGGGGTTACCAGTAAAGAGAGTTTACTATATCCCAAGTGGATATGATTTGAAATAAGAACACAAGGACAGTGGTTGAGAGAGAAGAAGAAAGAATGGTCAAAAGTAACAATGAGTATATTGATCACAATTAATAGTTTGCTTAAGGGTAAATTTACAATTGATGAAATAACTTACAAAGGAACTTTTCTCATGATGAGTAGGTATAACGAGCGAGTTAGCGGGTGTGTTCGAAGTGTCCGAATCTTCGCATGGTGAAGTACCATCGTGCTCGCGAGGTCGAGAGATGACCGGTGGTCGAGATATGAAGTGTCGGCGAGACGGCGTGGTCGAGAACGGCGGCGTGATGTGACGAATCGAAGTGACGGAAATACGGAAATGAAGTGACAACGTGTAGAGGTGTAGACTCCCTTAAATAGTGCTGCGCTGGGGGTAGCAAGTTCAATGTCCTCGAACTTTCTAGACTTATTTATTTGAAGTGTCATACCCAGTTGAGGAGTATTGTCACTTGTTTGACGTTGCGGGCGATGAACTCGGCCTAGCGATAAACAAATGTACTTGCCGTCGCTAGGCGCGCGCTCGAAAGAAATTTCGAGATGTGGTCTGCCACATTCCTCCCCTCCAAGTGGTATCGAAGATGGCACGATACCTTGGTAGAACGTCATGGTGTGGCTGAGCTGAGGCAGTCGTTGCTGAAGATTTTTGTAGTCATTACAATTTTGGAGAGATGGTTAGACTTGTGTTAGTTGGACTGTTGCCTAGTTGCTGATGATGATTGCGACGGATCAAGATGTGATTGCTTTGGAAACAGTGTTCCCGTTCAGCCCGTTGACAATTGCAGTGTGTCGGTGAGGCTTGTTCGTACACAAAGCTGTGGAGTCCGTGGAGTCAGTGTAGTCCGTGGAGTCCGATAAACCGTGCAGTGTAATTGGCATCTAAACATTCTTGTCGAATTTGCAGAACTGTGCAGTTGGCTTGCGTTGGCGTTTTCGAAGTTTTCGTTGACTGTCGTCGTGTTGACAGCGTGTGTTGACAGTGACGTGTTGACAGCGTCGTGTTGACCGTGTCGTGTAGACGTCGTGTTGTCGTGGTTGAGCAGCTCCTTGGGTATGCGAGACTGAGTGCGAGTCATAAGCATAACACGAAGGATGGGACAGCGTCCCAACAAAATCATTCCTCGTTCAAAGACGTGCGTAGCGATGAGACGAGGTGAGTTTTTGTGTGCTCGAGATGTGTGCGTGCGTTCATATTTGGGTGTCCGACAGCTCTGGAGTAGTTCTCCAGCGTTGAAGTTGCGGCGTGTCTATTGCGTTAGACAGCTTTGGAGTATGTAGTTCTCCAGTGGGGCCTGTGTGTGCATTCTTTGCTGCGCATCAAGTGAGTCTGATGTCTTTGGGAATACGTGCCAGTATAGCGAGTGCTTGTGCATTCTTTGCCGCGCATCAAGTGAGTCTGATATCTTTGGGAATACGTGCCAGTATAGCGAGTTGTAGCGTGTCGGTGTTGCTCTTGGTTGCTGGTGAAAACCATTTGTTGCTGAAGTTGTCCATTTTGATTTGGTGCCGTTGCCAATGTTGTTCATCTTGATTTGGTGCCGTTGACAATGTTTGCCATCTTGATTTATCGATGTTGATAATGTCGGTTCCATCTTGGTTTGATGCTGATGATGATGATAACGTTGATCATCTTGCTTCTATAGTTGTACATAGTAACAGCAGTTGACAGTTGTAAATTTTAAATTTTCATAATATAAACATTTACAATTGTAGCAAGCGAATAAATAAAATATTGTTGGTTGCATGTTGCAAAAATATAATATGTACAATGATAAGTATTTGTCAATAATAATTAAGTTGATTACAATATATTTTAAAAGTGAAAATAAATTTAAGTATCTAATTAGGTATACAATGCAACAAAAAAAAATAATATGAATTTCAACAAAGTCCAAAAAATGTTTAAAATATTCTATTTGTAATAGTTAAATATTGAAATGTGTCTAAGTACAAAAATTCTTTACAAGTTTCCAAGTGTAATAGGTATTTAAAGCAAAATTACAAAGTATGAAATAGGTAAGTTAAGTATTTCACGAAATTAGTACCTATTTTATATATTAAATAGTGATAATTAAATTCATTATTTGCGAGCTGTTTTGATATAAAAAAAAATATAATTCTGATTGCAATGAATTTAAATAACGTACGTAAATAACTTGTTAGCAAAACTTAGATTGTCGCTCGGTAGATGGTGTTTACTTAAAACTTAATTTTTCTACCGCTAGTTGAAATTTAGATAGATTAGTCACGAGCTATGTTCGCGTTGTTTACATATTAAAAATAACAAAATTGAAGTTTTATCGTTTAAAACCGAAAACTTTCGATCGATATTTGTTTTAACAATGAAATTAATATATCAAGTTCAATTAAATGTTCTGTACCACGCGTAAATCTGTATGTAAAATATAAAATTATTAAGTTTTGTCACTTCAGTATTATTGTTGTGCGTGTGAATTTTATGTTGCGAAGTATGTGAAAAATAAAATTTAGTTCCGTGAATTATGTGAAAAGAATATAAGTAAATTCGGAAGTGCGGTTTTGTTTATGTATATCGCGATCGTCGGAGTATTTTTTTTACTTAAAGCAGTGCCGTACAGAAAATTTTTAACAGTATTTGTTTATGTGAAATTATAAAGTGGGTACCAATATATACCTTTGTTTACAATCTCAGAATAAAATGAATGTGTACTATGCATGTGTTATTTGAATGCAACATTTATGACAAAGAATAACTAAAAACCGAGAAACGCGGGTGATTTTTAAACGCGATTGCATAGAATTAAGCGCGATTGTTTCGCGGGTGTAGTGTAGTGTACCCATCGTGAGAGATTCAAAAACCAATTCGTTCTTTTTCAAAGCTAGGAAAAGAAAAGGAGTGATCTGAGGAAAATCGGTAAGTGTTGTTTAATGTTATTGTAAGGAAAAATACCACTGTTGTGAATGCATATTTATCGTTTTTCGACCTCGGGCCGGTACTAGATAAATACCGATGTTTTGTAAATACCAGTAGCTGTGAATCTTAGCTGTTAAGCTGTTTGGTAACGATTGTGTTCATATTCACGTTTTCAGGGTCACCAATAAAGCTAATTGGTAACCGGAGGGGTTACCAATCAAAAGTAGGTAGTAACCAGAGTGGTTACTATTAAATATAAGTGGTAACCAGAGGGGTTACCAGTAAAGAGAGTTTACTATATCCCAAGTGGATATGATTTGAAATAAGAACACAAGGACAGTGGTTGAGAGAGAAGAAGAAAGAATGGTCAAAAGTAACAATGAGTATATTGATCACAATTAATAGTTTGCTTAAGGGTAAATTTACAATTGATGAAATAACTTACAAAGGAACTTTTCTCATGATGAGTAGGTATAACGAGCGAGTTAGCGGGTGTGTTCGAAGTGTCCGAATCTTCGCATGGTGAAGTACCATCGTGCTCGCGAGGTCGAGAGATGACCGGTGGTCGAGATATGAAGTGTCGGCGAGACGGCGTGGTCGAGAACGGCGGCGTGATGTGACGAATCGAAGTGACGGAAATACGGAAATGAAGTGACAACGTGTAGAGGTGTAGACTCCCTTAAATAGTGCTGCGCTGGGGGTAGCAAGTTCAATGTCCTCGAACTTTCTAGACTTATTTATTTGAAGTGTCATACCCAGTTGAGGAGTATTGTCACTTGTTTGACGTTGCGGGCGATGAACTCGGCCTAGCGATAAACAAATGTACTTGCCGTCGCTAGGCGCGCGCTCGAAAGAAATTTCGAGATGTGGTCTGCCACAAGTTAATTAATTAATTGATTGATTAATAAATAAATAAATAGAAAAATTAAAAAAAAACTTTAAAATAAGTACATAATTTAATTAATTAATAAATACATGAAAGATTACATAAATATTCTAAATTCTAACTAACAAATAAATAAACAAACAATCAAATAAAATACATAACTAAATAAACACACTAATAAATAAATGAAATTATTATGGGTTATGTAGATTTTTTGCTGTTTTTAGCGGGGGATTTCTTGATCTGAGCCTGTTGCTGGTCAAGAGGTATTCCAGATCTGGGCAGCTCGGCAGCTCAGGTTGTTTTAGTAACTTCCTATATTCTTTTAGAAGAGCGTTCTGTCTTCGGAGGTCTTGTGGTACAATATGGCTCAAAGTTGGTAGCCAGCTTAGGTTGGGGTGGATTTTAGTGTACCCGAGACAATCCTCATAGCATTGTTCAGTTGGACATCAACCAGGCCAGTGTGGGCGCTGTTGAGGTCACTTGCTTCCCAAGTCTCCAATTTCTGAAATATTGTCCAAATGTGTTCAAATCAGATGATAGAGTGGACTTTCCTGCTTCAAATGTGCGATGTTGGCATGCAAGAGTCCAGTCGTCTGCGTAGCCGAACTTTCGTGATTATGGATGAAGAGTGGTGGTAATGCACTGGGTTATTAATCCAGTGGTCGCTAGTCAGAATCCTGCCATGACCTATTTCGTTCACCTAGAGTACAAGTATTTATGCTTGTACAAAAATAAATATTATAAGATTTATAAAAAAAAATACAAAGAACTGCCTATTTTCAGAATACATATTTTATTTTCAAATCATATTTTATTTCAAAGGATAGTTTCACATCCACGTACATCTGTAATGTGCACAAAGGATAGTTTCACATCCATGTACATCCATGTCTGGTTGGTTGGAAGAAATTGCCTAATGGCAATAAGCCCGCCAGTGTACGATTATATTTGTTTATATTATGTACAAAAAGATGTATAAATAAAATAAAAATAAAATACATATGTAATGTGCACAAAGGATAGTTTCACATCCATGTACATCTGTAATGTGCACAAAGGATAGTTTCACATCCATATACATCTGTAATGTGCACAAAGGATAGTTTCACATCCATGTACATCTGTAATGTGCACAAAACTGGATCAAATAACGAACATTTATTTGGAAAAAAATACATGACATACTTGAAGTGTATAAAATTATAATTTTTAATTTTATTATAATATTAAATTGAATTATGGAATGCCACAAGGTAACCGTGGAAACAATGAATATTCTTAATAGTTCCCTCATCATCATACATTACATTAGAGCGTTAAACTCAATTCAAGTGGTTATAGCAATTTAATATTATAATAAAATTGAATTATGGAATACCACAAGGTAACCGTCGAAACAATGAATATTCTTAATAGTTCCCTCATCATCATACATTACATTAGAGCGTTAAACTCAATTCAAGTGGTTATAGCAATTTAATATTATAATAAAATTGAATTATGGAATACCACAAGGTAACCGTCGAAACAATGAATATTCTTAATAGTTCCCTCATCATCATACATTACATTAGAGCGTTAAACTCAATTCAAGTGGTTATAGCAATTTAATAGTATAATAAAATTGAATTATGGAATACCACAAGGTAACCGTCGAAACAATGAATATTCTTAATAGTTCCCTCATCATCATACATAACATTAGAGCGTTAAACTCAATTCAAGTGGTTATAGCAATTTAATATTATAATAAAATTGAATTATAGAATACCACAAGGTAACCGTCGAAACAATGAATATTCTTAATAGTTCCCTCATCATCATACATTACATTAGAGCGTTAAACTCAATTCAAGTGGTTATAGCAATTTAATATTATAATAAAATTGAATTATGGAATACCACAAGGTAACCGTCGAAACAATGAATATTCTTAATAGTTCCCTCATCATCATACATTACATTAGAGCGTTAAACTCAATTCAAGTGGTTATAGCAATTTAATATTATAATAAAATTGAATTATGGAATACCACAAGGTAACCGTCGAAACAATGAATATTCTTAATAGTTCCCTCATCATCATACATTACATTAGAGCGTTAAACTCAATTCAAGTGGTTATAGCAATTTAATATTATAATAAAATTGAATTATGGAATACCACAAGGTAACCGTCGAAACAATGAATATTCTTAATAGTTCCCTCATCATCATACATTACATTAGAGCGTTAAACTCAATTCAAGTGGTTATAGCAATTTAATATTATAATATTAAATTGAATTATGGAATGCCACAAGGTAACCGTCGAAACAATAAATATTCTCATAATTTTTAATTTGATGTTATGAATACATTTGATTAAAACACAGTCAAGATCTTCAGATTGAGAATTGTAAAGAAAAGTATGTAGATATATTTGATTTCCGAAATCCATTTGGAGTATATCTATCTGTTATAGGTATATTATTATATTATCCGTATCAAATATTTCAAATTCTGACATATTGAAATATGTTTTCACGCTTTTGTTGTTCCATACGAGTTTAATGTAAAGTTTTTTTCAGATTTCGCTCGTATTTTCACCAAAGAAAAAATATTAATTTATATTTTTTTACCCAAAGAAAAAAAAACAGTCCGTATTAAAAAGTATGTATGAATGTGTATCTCAAATTCATGCTATGAATATTTTAGTCATGTCTAGGTCTCATTTAGAAGAATAGAATATTGAATGAAGAATACAATAGATAAAACAATTCACAGTCTTCGGTAAATACCAGTTATTAGCATTTTTTTAATGTAAGTAGCTAAACTATGGATATTATTTTTAAGAGGTATAAATGTTATGTCCTATTTTATGGTGATTTCAAAAAAGATAATATAGGTAGGTACCTACTTACCTTCCTGTAATTTGTTGTTAGTGTATTTAATTGTACCTAACTACATATTAATTAAATATTTCGAACTTATTAATAAAAAATAATTACAGCTTGCACTTGTACGAATCTTCAATTCATTTTAGTCGATTATTCTTTTTGCACTTTGGTACCGAGATTCCTAATCTATGTTCCGTGGTTCCGTGAGCTAGTCTTCTATAAAGAGGCTGATTACAGTCCTCATAAGCAAATTATTTCGTTTGAATGTTAAGCATTTTACTTTGTATTATTTGTACAAAGAATCAAGAAAAAATGTATATCTACTTATTGACAAAATATAATTATTAATAAAATATTTGTCATCATCACTGGCACTACAGTCCGCTACGGACCCTGGCCTCCTCCAGAAATCGTCTCCATCCCTCCCTATCGACCGCCAGTCTTTTACAATTGTTCAGATCGATTTCTCTTATATCACACAGAACGTCATCCAGCCATCTCAACCTAGGTCTGCCTCTACTTCTTCTGCCTTTAGGACAGGTGTCTAATACATTTTTAGCAATGGCTATTCGTCTTTTTATTTCCTTCTCGCACCCACCCTCAGCACTGATTTGAGAACCTAGATATACAAAGTCTTTAACAGTTTCCAGACCTAACAGTCTTCCCGATAGGTGTCAATACACTCCTTACATTGCTCCAATACTTATCTTTTCATTTTTTTTAACGAGCATCACAATCAATTTTTGTGCGAGCATGATCATTTTCAAATTGGTTTCGGTGCAATTACCCATACCTGATTATATACTTATACATACCATACCTGATTACAGATTCCGCCAAAGACTTGCATATTACACTTTTAATTTTGTTTACACTGACAGCGTTTACTATGTAGAATTCCATTTTTAAAATAAATTAAACACTTGTTTTTCTTTCTACATTTATTTTTACTCTCCAGAACGACCGTTTCGTCGAAAACCAGTTGAAAAGGCCTTCACCAGGCGAAACGGTCGTTCTGGAGAGTAAAAATAAATGTAGAAAGAAAAACAAGTGTTTAATTTATTTTAAAACTTGCATATTAGTTTGAATTTTGCCTTGGGTAAAAAGTAGGTACTTATTCTAAACATCTAACCAGCTATGGATCGCAAACGTATACAAATTTTATTTACATGCAGATCCCACTTTAACCTATTTTCTATAGTTACACTTAAATACACAAAACAATTTACAAAATCTTTACACAAACAATCACAATAAATGGGGAGCACGACATGGGTTCAATTTACGTACATATATAAATAAATAAATACATGCTGATAAACTATCCCTATGGAATAATAGTTTTATGTAAAATAATTAAGACAAATATAGAAACCAATTACATTACAATTGTAAAAGGTAAGTAAATGTAAAGTAAGATATTTCACAAAGTATTAAGTAGGTAACCTACAAACATAGGTAGGTATTATGTAGGTACATACCTACATATTACATATGTAAGTACCTATATAATAAAGGGTGTTGTTACTTCCTCCTCTGGTGTGGAAAGTAATGACTCCCATTAATATTCTCTAGTCCAACAGAAGTAGGAAATCTTTTATATATTCCTTATTCTCAACAATTACTGAGAAAAAAAAATCTCCCTGAATTCATTCTCCCTCGGCTTCTTGTGAATCCTTTCAAACACTCTAATCTGATTAACCCAACAGGAGGCGTGAATAAAAAAGTTTAAAAAAATACTTTTAGTAACCAATGAGGGTTGGTACTTATAAATTATATAAGTATATAATATATACATAGATAGGTAAGTTCTACCAGGCTGATATGATCAAATAAAATGCTCTTTCTAGCTAAGCGAAGACTAAGAATATACAATAGTTTACCATTGATTTACAATATTTACATGTAATTAATTAATAATTATAATTATTTATTAATTCATTAATTTATTTACTTATTTATTTATTTATTAATTTATTTATTTATTTATACATTTATTTATTGATATTTATTTATTTATTTGTTTATTTATTTATTTATATATTTATACATTTATTTATTTATTTATTTATGTATTTATTAATTAATTAATTAATTAATTTATTTATTTATTTATTTATTTATTTATTTATTTATTTATTTATTTATTTATTTATTTATTTATTTATTTATTTATTTATTTATTTATTTATTTATTTATTTATTTATTTATTTATTTATTTATTTATTTATTTATTTATTTATTTATTTATTTATTTATTTATTTATTTATTTATTTATTTATTTATTTATTTATTCATTTTTTTATAGATATTTCGTGATTCTTACACACGAAATGTTCGACTCCGAATTGAGTTAATCGGTATATGGAACATATATGCTACGAAGCCTCTAAGTTGGTGTTTTTTGACTACAAAGTTGGAAAATCTGTGAAAAATATAGACCCTGCATACAATCGTGTTCCATCATACACGCGTCTTGGATTTAAACTGCCTCTACCTTCAAAAGAATTTCAATCTCCTGAAAGAATCGCCAGTTGGAATATGGCAATGGTTGATATTTTTATACAATTTTTTATATGACACGAGAGTTGGTAAATTAAAGAATAATACCTATTACGGGAGACTTTATTCAAACTTTTGTGTCGTGAACAGATATGTCATGGTGTACTTAAGTTATATTCCTATTCCAGTAATTTCTGATGTTGTTAAGTACATATTTAAGGAAGCCAAACTCACCAGATTATATGAAAACCAAAGGTCGACCCAGAAAAAACTAAGCAAATGAGATAATTATAGAAAGACACGTTAGTAAATAGAATAACGGAACATTTATACAAGGACGAATGGAAGTAGCGATGGATACTTGGCAAGATAGGAAAGTGTGTTGCTTGATCCTCTTTGCCTAACTCTTCAGAAACGCCGTGTGTCGATTTTCATGATTTTATCTCATACCACATTTGACCATTAATTCTTATAAAATATTTATTTTATTTAATCTATGATACAAACATTCTTATTACTGATTTAATGTGTGGTTTTTTGAGCTTTGAGTTTTTAAACACTGCAATATTTGTATCACATCTTCATGTCGATACTATTGTCAGTGCCATGGTTACATTACATTGGTCATCACTGATTTTTTTTTTGTTATTCAAGGCACCATGTGCGTTATCTCAGTAAAGAATCGACAAAGTTTAAACTTTATAAATATGTTAATTTGAAAATAGCACATAATGAAATGGTACATAGATAGTAATATGTAGAATATAGATGATATTTGAGTGCAATTCTGAGACTTTATTGGCCATTGTCAATGGGAAGTAACAGCCTACAGATATAACTAATGGTACCTACCTATTGTAGCATCTCTTAATGACACCGATGTCATGCATTTTGCCAACACTTTATTGCCAACTCAAATAATTTCAGGAAAATGAACAAGTTTATTAATTAAGTTGTGTGGCTTGTTGCGCAAATACAACAATAATATATTTTGTTGTACATATAAAAAATGATAAAATTAATTATGTAAAACGATTATATTATAATTTATCAAAAAAGATATTTCAAAACATCATCATCATCATCAGCTCCACATCCCAAGGTGGGACCTGGCTTCCAAAAGAATTCTTCGCCATTCTTATCTCTCAGCGGCTCCTTGTCTCCAATTGACCACGCCCAAAGAGTCCAGGTCACCCTGGACGAAGTCCATCCATCTCTACTTGGGTCTCCCCCTACGCCTCACACCCTCTGGTCTATGGTAAAAGACTCTTCTGGCGGACAGTTGCTCACTCATCCTCTCCACATGTCCAAGCCATCTTAGTCTCCCAATCCTTACAAATACCCTAACGTCTACATCATCATTTCAAAACATACCTATAAAAATAAGCGCCTAGAAATTATAGTTACATATATGTACCTAAGTGTTTAAAATAAAACGAAGTAAATTATAAATACCTAAATCAATAAATTTACATAAATTGACTTATTAATCATTAAAAGATTACCGATAAGTAATACAACATTGTTTAAAGGACGATCTCATTTATGGTGTAGAAATGAGATTAGAATAATATTATGTAAGAAAACAAGTTCCAAAGAAAAAAAATCTACTTAGGAACAAGAAAAGAGCGCTATCCACTGAAAAAATAAGAATATAATATATGCCTTGAAATGTTCTAGGTATATTAAATGAAAAAAATATAAAGAAATAAATATCATAAATTCAATATAATATGTAAATAGGTACTATCGATTTTAATACATGACAAGACTGATTTACATTATTGACAAAGTACTACGCTGAAGTTGACGGTTTTATTGAAATGTTACACGAAAAGTACATATTATATAATATGTACCCATGTATGTAGGTACCAAATAATAATAGAAATATCGTGAAAGTTTGAGAATATTGATGGCGGAACAGGTTTCCGAAGTAACACCATCCTAACAATTTACATCAATCGAAATAATGTTTTGTAATATCAAAAGAAAAATGAAATGGTAAGAAGCGTTTTATTCCCAAATCGTTTTATATAAAATACTTACAATTCAGAAGAAAAATAATGTACAAACGATGAGTTTGATATAGTTACCTATTTTTAAATAAATCTAAACGTTGTTTGAGCACATTTTATGTGTAAATAAATATTCTTACACAAGTAGCTAGAAAATAAATTGAATTGAATCGAATATTTTAAAAGTTGCATATACGCAAACAATGGATTATTCCCTGTAGGGAGTCAATTATATTTTCGACATTTTTTTCAACATCTCAATAGAGACGATGCGACGTTAGAATATTATAGAAGAACCAGGAACTCTAGCCCTGTAGGCTTACGACATGTACATTAGGGTGTCCCGTTAAATTTTTTTTTGGAATTCGGATACGTAAAAGCACGGAAAACTTGGGGATGGACAACCTGATTACGGGAAAAATAATAAAAAAAATCCTAGAGACTACTTTTAGACCTTTACCGGGCTTTGAAGTTTTGAAAAAATACAAATTTTCTTTATATGGTTACCGTCGTTTATTCCACATAATAATATAAAATTTATATGTTAAATATGACTCAAAATTTTGGAATTGAAAGACTTATTAAGAAAAACATAGTTTTAAAAATTATGAAGACTAATTATAGAACTCTACTAGCCTTTGAAATTTGGAAAAAAACACAAATTTTCATTAAAACTGCATCTTATATTTAGCCAAAAAATTGAATTAATTTGTATGAATGCTTCGATTCCAAGTGTCTCTCGTATAAGAATAATACACTAAATTCAATACCATTTTGATAAATACTTGACGATAAAAAGATATCCAAAAACTAAAATAATTGAAAAGTTTGAAACTAGATTACAAGAATTTTTCACGACCTGTACCAAGACGTTGTTCGACATTCCATCATGTAAGTGCATTTCTTTGGAGTGTTGTTCTTGCGCAAAAGAAAATAAAGTACCTTTCAAAGAAAGACCATTTTTAATGGATCAAAGAACCGATAGAAGAATGGTTATATGTACCATAGATAAAAAAGAAACAATGAAAATTGAAAGACGATTGGAAAGAAAGATACTGGAATCTAAACTAATACACCCAATGGATGTTATACTTCAATCAATCCCAAGTTCGTCAATGCTAAGTTCGTCAGTGGCTGTGCCAGAAAATGGAGATAGTATTCGTGAGATAGAAGAACACTTACAACCGGCAGATATTTCTTTGGAGCCTTCATCACCATCAAGCAGTCGCAACACTTTATATCTGCCTTCTGTTGCAAAAGTTTGTGATCGGTATGGTTTATCAAGCCGTTCTGCGGCGGCAGTTGCTTCGGCGCCTCTTCAAGATGCAGGTATCATCACTTCTGCAGATACTAGGTTCGTGATTGATAAAAATAAAATACATAGAGCTGTATCAAAATCAAGGGAGCATATGCAGAAAAACATAGAAAATATTTCTGTGAAGAGCATTTACTTCGATGGACGGAAAGATATAACCCTTATAAATTAGAAGAAAGACGGTCGTTTTCACCGTAAGGAAGTTAATGAAGAACACGTTTCCATCTTGTCAGAGTCAGGATCAATATATTAAGGCTATGTTACTCCAAAATATGGCACAGGATTGGGCATATCTAATTCAATAATAGAGTTCATCGTTACTAAAAAAATAGATATTCAAGAAGTTGTTTGCGTTGGATGTGATGGTACTGCAACTAACACAGGCTGGAAGGACGGCGTTATTCGATACTTAGAAGTTTATATAGGCAGACCATTACAGTAGTTTATATGTATGCTTCATGCGAATGAACTACCATTCAGATATCTTTTCACAGTTTTAGATGGATCAACTTCAGGCCCTCGCGAATATTCGGGACCTATCGGGAAAGCTCTCATTGGTTGCGAGAATAATCTCATTGTAAGATTTTCGCGAATAATTGGTAACCTATTAGAAATAGAAAAAAATATTGTAGATGTGATGAGTACTGACCAAAAATATCTGTACGAGATATGTAAAGCAGTTGAATCTGTTTTTTAACCGATTTTTTAATTATCTCAATAGAGACGAAGTTGGAATATTTACTGTAGGAGAATCTGGTTTTTGAATCATTTGAATCTGGTTTTTGTACCGTAGAATTATCTAATCGTTAGGTGGCTTACTACTGCAAATCGTATTGTAAGACTGTACATATGTGAGTATCCTTTCGAAAATTTAAAAATTCTTGTGGAGTTTGTAATGAAAGTTTACGCACCTGTTTGGTTTCTAATAAAGATTCATTCATCAGTCAAAGATGGAGCGCAGCACATTTATAAAATGATACAATTTTCAAGATACCTACCGGAAAATTTAAGATCAATAATTGATAATGTAATAGAAAGAAATGGTTTCTTTGCTCATCCAGAAAATCTGTTACTATCGATGTTGTTTGATACTAGAAGACACATACGAGAACTTTCTTTGCGACGTATTCTTAAAGCTAGAAAAAATGTTGATCATGGCATCAGGACTTTCAAGCCACCAAAAATTATTTTTTCTGCAAAAGATTACGTCGATATAATTATCTGGAACGAGTGTCAAGTAACATCACCCCCTGTCCTAAACCACATACCTATCTAATGAAGAATTGGAAGCGAGGCTACATGAAAATAATTTACATCTTCAAATCATTGATTTTCCGTGTCACACACAAGCAGTGGAGCGGTGTGTTAAAATAGTGACGGAAGCTTCTCGATTTGTTATAGGTGAAAATTCTGGAGATGGATTTATAAGGAACAGAATTTAAAATAGTCATTTTGTTTCAAGAAATTCACTGTTTGATATGTTCACATAATTGTAATTTTAATTCAATTATATTTTTTTGTTAATAAACTTTAGAATTGGGTTCATAAATGTGCTACATTTTATTGCATTCACAAAGAAAACATAATAGAAAGTTTAAAAAAGTTGATTGGATATGGAGTACGTAGTACTTGAACTACAAAATTCCCGTCTTTAGGGGCTGGTAGAGGTCTTAAAGTAGTACTGTAATGAAAAACAAAATATGGGGCATGAAAGTACTCGTCAATACCCAAATTTTGACACCTCTTACGTTACGATACTCCGAAAAAAAAAATCTCCATACATTGACGGGACACCCTAATGTACATACATATATGCAACTTTTAAACTATTCGATTTACATACACATTGGTTAAATATGTATAGATAAACAAGCCAAAACTGAAATAATATTTCCGGCGAAATTCAGGGGTGACATCTGTGCGAAGAAACACTGTCACCTCATCTATAAGGATTGTTGCTTTCATTGTTTACAAAAAAAATAACTTTTCAATACATGGCGTTACAAAAAAGGTTTCATCGTTATTTGATAGACGGCGATAGTCAAAATGTGTTATTTTCAAACGAATTGTATTCCATTATTGAAATATATAGAACTTTCAAAAATTGCATTGATAAGGAAACTCAATAAGAAGTTATAATTGGTGAACGTTGCGCAAGCGCATAAAGTGATCACGTACCTAAATTAAATTTAAATCAAAAGTTGAAATTAAATTATTATAATAATTTATACATTTAAAACAAAATCAATGAAAGACTAGAATATTCTCTTATAAATTAACTCATGGTAGCAGAGGAATCGAGTTAGAGTAGCGTATCGCTTATGTATTAGTAACTAACGCTTAGTAGGGTGACCACGTGGCATATGTTTATATGTTTAAGTACGAACTATATAAATATTATTATTTAATATTACACAGCAACTAAAATGTATCATAAATATTTTTTTTATGTATATCAGAATAAGATTAAATAGAGTAAATTAAAACAATGCCTACATATAAGTTGTAAATATTATAAAACGAAAATATAATGTTGGATGTAATTTTTCTTTGCAAGTGATAACTGTGTATTTCGTTTCTTATGACATCTTTGTCGAAATTTTCGACAAAAGCTTTGCTTTTTGTCCTTTGTCGTTTCTTTTTTGGTGACAGAACTTCCTATTTTAAATGAAAATAATTATGAAAAATGGTGGCAGTTTTATTAAAAAAAAAACACATTTCGCAATATTAATTTTTACACGGAAACCAAAAGGATAATGTTTTTTTATAATTCTTGAAAAAAGAAGCAGAAGTTTTTCTCGATTTATTTCTGCTAATATTTAAATTTATAAAAATGAGGCTGTTGCTGATAAATGTCACCATCCGAGATTCTACACACAGAATCTTTACCAGCTGAAATAACCATGTATAGTAAAGTACAATCCAACTGTCGATTCGTTCAAGAGAATGAAATTCTATTGAAGGAAGACTCAGTTTAAGATGCGTGTACGAAGGAACATTTTGTATGGCGTAGTGGACTTTTTGCAAGCTAAAAACACCAACTTAGAGGCTTAAGAAAATAAAAACAAATAAATATTTAATTTTATTTATCATTTAATGCAGGTAATTGAAATATAAACACATACTAAAAAGATAAAATTGTGTATAGAATAGTCAAACCATTCCACTTGTGTGTACTTATGTAAGTACACGTAGCTATGAATGTATGTACATAATAATATTATATTGTATGTAGATAATAAATGTAGGTCTCACCATGTTGCAATTTTTGTACAGGCTAAACGAAAAGCATTTTTGAAGATCGCTCTTGGAGCGCTCAAAGTGAATTTTCGGACGTGGAAATAAATAGGTCCTTCAAAATAATCTGGGATTTAAAACGTAAGCCGAATAAAAAATGTCTCAGGTAAAGCTCCAAGAAATAAACCAAGCCACATTGATACTCTCTATAGTAGCATTAGCTGGGAACCGCGAGAAGGATCATCTGAGTGTTTTTTCTTCTCCAAAGAAAATGAAAAATAGTCTGGAATTTGTATGATCATTTGTGGAAATTTACTCTCGAGCCATTTGCCTTTTTAGCTCGTCTGTGATTTAGAAGATATATTGCTGTGGTTTATTTCACGCTATTGAAATATCGTATTCTCAAGTGAGAACTAGCAACCCCATTTATTCTAAACTAATTTTTTTCACTACACATTTAGATAATACATACTTATGATAATCTTAGGAACACATAAAAATAATTTAAAATATTGTTCCCGAATAGTAAAGCAAAGTTTGTAGATTTGTTTAAATCTAACAAAACTAAAGATAATAATTGAAGACCTTGACAGAAAAACAACAAATAATGTCACAAAAAGTAAAAATTACAGGAGACCTTCCTAATTGCTTTAAAACGAATATTTCTTTGTAGGCCAGGCATATTAGCAAAAAAAAAATATTTTTTCACCCTTTATGTATTTCGGGTCGCTAAATATTAATTTGAAGTTTGCGGGCAAAAATTTTGTCCGGAACTTTGTTTTTTGGGCATTTTTTGACGACATTTTGGCATTTTTTTCAGTTTTCTGCCTATATCGCAAAAATAAAGCAATTTTTCGGCAAATCATTCAAGACAAAATTAAAGAAGATAAAATTTCCTATATTTTTTATTCACAACGTTTTTTTGCAAGACTAACCGTTTCGCAGCTAGAGTCCGCCCGAAAGGGACCATATTTTCATATGGTTTTTTGGGCACTTTTTGACGAAATTTTCGCACTTTTTTCAGTTTTCGGCCGATATCGCAAAAATAAAGCGTTTTTTCGGAAATTTATTCAGGACAAAATTAAAGTAGACAAAATTTCCTGTATTTTTGATTCTTAACATTTTTTGTAAGACTAACCGTTTCTCCGCTAGAGCGCGCCCGAATGGGGCCATATTTTCATATGGTGAAATTAACCGATTACGCAGAAATCGCCCTTGCTGTGATACTTAAATCGCTGTAACAATTTATTAAATTATACAATTTATATGCTACAAAAGTACGTTTTTCAAAAATAATGTTTTTCTTTGGAGGACTACCCTTTTGATTTTCAACCACCGTGCCGTGGCATTTTTGTGTGCCGCGAAATTCATAAGGTGTGACGCCAAATTTTAGAAATGTATATAATTAGTAAATGGGGCTATATTTCCATGTCTGTGAAAACGGGCAGGGACAAGGAGAAGTGGAAGAATAGGAGCCACGCATTTTCTCATTGTATCATCAGTGCTGTAGACCTAGATCCTTTTTGTCTAATTTTTATGTTGGGTTAGCACCATTCCTATAAAAATTTTGGATCCAGAAAATTATTGGATGTATTGAGTTCGCTGGGGTATTTCTTCCACCCTAACAACAGAATCATTAGTATGTGCCGAGGGTTTTATGCAGTTCATTTAACGCAGATTACAACACTCACACGATAGATGGATACAACACATTCCATGTCATGGGAGGGATGTATACTATTGGCCCAGCTTCTGTAGTTCCTACAGATTTCCATAAACATAGATACGAGCTGCTGAGGTCTTTAGAAGATTTGGTCATTTGACTTTGAAACATTTTGAGACGAAACAGGGTTGTGATGGACTGAAGGAAATCAAGATGAAAGACCTGTCAAGCGAATTTCAAACATCACCGAGCACCTATCCCTCAGCAGTTGAAGTTCTGTGGCTGTACAGCAAACACATGGAATTCGGCATTATTCCTAGATGGAGTGGATTTATGGAGCAAGCGACAAAGGACCTCCTCTTCGAAAAAAACGTATACTGCTTGCCTTCCTTTCATCAACTCTCCTCCCTCTAATTATGACACAATCTACACCGCGATGCTGAAATCTGTTGAGAAGTGTCGTGCAAAAGGTCAGGCGTGATGCTTCATAACATTCGACCGACCCCTGTACTTAAAGGCAAGGTTAATTGCAGCTAACAGCAACGACCCCAGGCTGAAATATGTGGTGCCTCGACTGGGCGGATTTCACCTACTTATGATGTGTGACTTAGGGTCAGTCTGTTACTCAATGGATGGTAGTGGATGGATGGATTTGGTTAACACCTGCTATTCAAAAATACAATCAAAAAAATGATGACAGGGCACGCCTATTACAGAGCAGTAAGAGCCCACATTTTAGCTCACACTGCACTGATGAAAATTGTAATGAAAACGATAACTCTCTCCCCAGACTTAGAATCAAATTTAGCTAAAGTGTTATATGATTTTGATATATCCCTGATCTAGAGCAATGTAGAGAAATCAGAAAGAAGGTATTTAATCAACTGGAACAACTAAAAACACGTGGTCCTACCGCCAAGCTATCGTATATCGAAAGGGTCCAGTATATCGAAATGGTCAACCTTGTTAAACTATTCATTCTGGCTGAGAGGACAGGAAATTGGGAGTTGCACATGGAAGCAGTCTGAAGAATGCTGCCGTATTTTCATGCCTCATGACACTCCCGTTACTCAAAATGCTCTCACTTGTATCTCCAGAATATTATGATAAACTCGAAAGTAACAATGTTTCCCGATGAATATTACAAGTTTACATCTGAAGGTTTTTTACGGTATGACGGATCGCTAACAAATTTTGGTCAGGGATGTGGACTGATATGGTCATTGAGCAGTTTCTAATGAGGAGCCTGAAGGTGCAAAGAGGCCTGACTCATGGACATGGGGTACAAGAAAGTATTCAAACCAGATGGACCATTTCATTTACATGTTTGTGAGTAAATAGAAAACTACTGTGGTGTTTCATTTGAGACTTCCCATTAACATCATAGCCTATCAAGTACAAGCTCTATTCGGGATGTTAAGGATATTCCCAAGATGTATGCGTGGTTGCAGGAACACTTTCCATTCCCAGAAAGCCCAAAATTATTTTCTCTGGGTACAGGCATTCTAGGTGATGAGAGGGTAAATTGTCATGAGGCGTGGGAGAAGGGCATGATGGCCATGAGGGGCATCGAAAGATGTGTTAAAAATGTCAAATTCCAAAGGAGTGACCGAGTCCAACCTTTTGCCATAATGATCAAAGATTTGTGATCAAAGTAGGCAACAACATTGTACCCACATTAAAAAAGTTCAGCGGAAAGGTGCTGAATGGTGCTAATGGCGCGGAAAGAATGTAAAATAAAATAATATTTACATATTATAAAAACAACAGTTTGTTTATAAGGGATAAATAACATTTAAATAATAACTATATTTTTAGTAATAAATTTGAGATTGATTTTATTATATTTTTTACTAATTATATACATTTCTAAAATTTGGCGTCACACCTTAAGAATTTCGCGGCACACAAAAATGCCGCGGCACGGTGGTTGAAAATCAATAGGTTAGTCTTCCAAAGAAAAACGTTATTTATGAGAAATGTACTATTATACAATAAATTGTTACAACAGTCAAGTATTACAGCAAGGGAGATTTCCGCGAAAACGGTGAATTTCACTAGATATGGAAATAAAAAAAACTTTTTAACAAGAAATATAGTAAATTTTGTCCACTTCAATTTTGTCTCGTACGATTTGTTGAAAAAATGCATTATTTTTGCGATATAGGCCGAAAACCGAAAAAACCCAAAATTTCGTGGAAAGGTGCCCAAAAAACAAAGTTCCGGGCAAAATTTTTGTCCGCAAACTTCAAATTCGTTTTCAGCGACCCAAAAAACATAAAGGGTAATAAAATAAAAACTATAGCAAAATTTGCGTCTGAAAATTCTTATATGCCTAGCCTATTGCTGCTTTTGTTGTAAAATGTTGAAAATGCATTGAACTCTTAAAAAACTTTTTTTGTCAGTATAATTTAAAATACAACGGAAAATGATGACACATTTGCTGTTTTTACAAAAATTATGCACATTTTGTTGTTTTTCCACATAATTAACATATCATACCATCACGCCATTTCCATATTTGTGGTAGGCAGAGAGAACCGAACGCCAGAATCCTCTCTCTTGAGATTCACGTCCATACATCATCTCATACACGCTCTTCTATTATTCTTACTTCTAACATCTCCATCTTTCAAAATCCCATTTATGTGATCGTACCAACTTTTTCTAGGCCGATCTCTACTTTTCGTTCCTCTTTTATCAGCCTTGTATACTTTTTTTGTCAGACGGTCATCACTCATTCTTTGTATGTGACCGAACCACCTTAGGGCATTTATTTTCATCTTACTTACGATATTTCTTTCAATCATACATTCTCGTCTAATATCCTCATTTCTTATTCTATCATACATCATTTTACCACACATTCGTCTTAGTGACCTTATTTCATCCGCGTTAATTCTACTTTCATGCGTCTTCTGCCATGTCCATGTATCACTTGCATACATTAGAGTCGGTGCGACGATACCATTGTGTACCGCGAGCTTTGCTTGCCTCGAAATAATTGGGTCAGTCATTACCAGTCTTAATGCACCATTCACTCTATTACCTGCCGTTACTCTCCTTTCAATTCTTTCTCTTTCGTATTGGTTTCTTCTGCTCATTGTATTTTTTGGCTGTCATCTTTTTTGTGAACTTTTTACTGCGTAGGTTGATATATAAATAATATTTTACTTTGAACTTTTTATTGATACGTTTGATTTATGTATATTTTTTATTGTTTTTTTTTGTATACCTAATATGTATGTGTTATATTTTTAAGTATTGTAAAATGTACTAACTTTACAAACTTTACTGATAATTGCTTCGGAACAGACTCTGTCTAGAGAAGCAGTTATCTTTAATGTATTTTGTTTTTAATATTGTGCTACTAAATAAATAAATAAATATCTTTTTCCAATCTTCCATCACGCTGAAACATGCTTCCTAAGTTTAAATATTCATCGACTTGTTCTAATTGTTCATTCTCCACTCGTATCTCGCATTTTGTTCGTCTTTCGCTCTTTTCGCTCAAATACCATCACTATAGATTTAGTTGCATTCATTCTCAATCCAAAAATGCAGTAATCTTGTTGAAAATCATACAAAAACATTTTACCTTTTCAAGGATGAAATTTATACCTATATGGGAGAGTAAAAATATATTTATATAAAATGAAAAAAATCGACATCAAGTGCGTCTCTCTGCGACACTTTCAGTTTGTACATATGCAATTGAATCGTAGTATTAAGATAAATAAGAGAACTTATTTATCTTAATGAATCGACAGTGTTAAGCCAAGAAACGCGAGATTTTTATGCCAGGTATACCTATATTATTCTAATTTTTTTCAATATTGAAGTCAAAAATATACTAACTTAGATGCTTCGCAGCATATATGTTTCATACATGGATTTACACAGAATTTGGAGTAGCACATTTAATGTTTGTGTAGAAAACATCAGGTGATGGGTATTAGATGGTAGGTAGTGGACTGTATTATAAACGATCTCACCGATGCTTCTATATTCCTGGTTCACTGATTATTTTTTCTGTGCACACATCCACACGCAGTGGTCTTCAAACTTGTACTGGTTAATTTCTTTCTTGACACTTATTGTCACCCAAAATTATTTTGACAAGTGACAATTCTCATACATCGGTGAGGGGACAATGGCATGGAAGGGATTTAAAGGAAATATGCTTCTACAGTTTGTGTGTGTGTCCTCCTTATTAATTTTGATATTATTGATTCACAGAGCCTTAAACTTCAATGACAGAAAGTGTGGACAATTTTTAGCCGATATAACTTTTATTTTCAGATTTTTGAATTTTTGTTTCAGTCAGGTGATAAACATAAAAAAAAACATTTTCTGTTTTCACACTCATGAAATTTTAAATACAGGTAATTTTGATTTTGATAACAAAATATTGGCCAAGAGAGTTTTTCGTGACAAATCAATTTTCAAATGAAGTCGTTTATATTTTGCCTTTGGCAGTGTACATATGTGTCTAAAAGTGGAATTATATTTATCCCGGTATTGGTTTTATTAGAAAATCATCGACATTAAAATTTTGAACCATATGTATTCTTAAATCTGTTCAGATTTACGTCATTTTTATGACAAATATTGGTTTTTTTATTCGTGAGTACGCCTTTGGAAATCATATAACTCCATATTATATAACTGCATATAATATAACTCCATGTTATATAACTGCATATTTTTGAGTAAGGCAGAAAGAAATGAGTGGGTTGTGGCCAACGATTTACTCCTCACTACCGAGCCACAAGGTTTTCAAATTTTGAATATTTGTTTTTAGGATTTTCATGAAATGAGTTTGTTAAATTATTTTTGATTTGAATATTTTTCGACGAAAACTTGATGATTCTTCAATGGAATTTTATGAAAGTGATGTTTTCAAAGCGATTTGAAAATAAGCTATCAAATTTAAAGTTCTCTGAGCTTGGGGTCACATTGAATTATTTGAGAGTAAAAAAATTCGTAAACACCGATCAGATATCCTTCAAAATCTAATGGGGTCTTAGCGAGTATTAGATATACAAATTTGAAAAGAATCAAATGAGAACTTTAGTCTTCAATCAGTAAAGTAGAATAAACACGCCCTACATAGTAGGTACATATTAAACAGCACACACACAGATACATTGTGATGAAACTTTTAGAATACAATCTCATCATGATACAAGTAGATAGGTAATCTGCGATTAAAAAATATCCTTATAAATTTTAGAATTTAGAACTCCCCACATTATTATAATTATTAAGGTACTTCAAGGAACTCAAATTGTAGATATACCAAATCATCGAAATAATTTCCAAAATAAAATTATTTTTTTTATTTATCTAAGATCATTATCTTTCATTAAAACTTAGTAGCTTGAATAACAAGAAATTCAATAAATTGTATCAGTAGGTAAATGATCACATTGAAATTGTGGAAAACGTATTAACGAGTTAAAAATATGTTGGTTTCTTCAATATACTTATAACCCGGAGATTATAATAATTAATAGGTACCTATTTAAAACAAAAATAATATCTACGTATAAATTACAATACGGTATATTACTACGGTATATGTAATTATAGAATAGTATATTAACTGTAGAAAGTAGGTTGGTAATTTAAGTGAAGGTGAATCGTACAAGTTAGGATTTGGAATATGATATACAAGAGTTGGATCATATACCTATGTAGGAAGGTATAGGAAGGAGTTGGTAAATCCCGAGGACAAACGAAGCTAATTCTGATAATCCCTTTCACTTCAGTTAAATCTGTTTCGATATATTTTTTTATAATATTAATTACAGTTATATCCTCTAGGATTAGGATTCAAATGAATGTTTCAATCTATTTCATAAATTGTGCAAGTTTCCAAATTATATTTATATTAATTATATTATTTAGTTAACACATTAAATTGATGAGGTGATTCGAAAGTTTCAAGTGGGAAGGTTCTGGAACCAAATCGAAGGCGATTAAACTTCATCAATTATCGTGAATAGTTTCCCTCTCAGTTTCCATCGCATAATCTCTCAACTGCTATCGTCCTAATCTGCAGAATCTGCTCTAACCAGAGACTGACCGACGTCCCGTATCCCGTATCAGCCTGGATTATCCCGGATTTATACCTTTAGACCAGTATTAAGATGTCATACCGACCTCTACTTGCTTTCTACCTACAGGACCAATATATATATATATATATATTTACAACTTCCCATATTTAATTATTTTCTACTGTCGTTTAGGGAAATTACAACAAAATCGATTAATCTACGTCCGTATGACAATGTATAATACTATAACAACCTTAACTAACAATGATCATTGGTATATTTAACAAAGGACATTTACCATGGCATATATCATATTTTTGTTTACATGTTGTGTTGTGTTGTGGTAGTTTTGAAGATAAATGAACACTCTACTGAAAAAGATCCTCAATTTCAGTGAAATGTCAAATTATTATATAGCTCATAGAATTATAAGGTACAGAAGCCGCGTGTAGTACAAATTTCGAATTCAAATGTATGCCAAGTTTTTTACTCCTCACTAACACAAGGTGATATAGTGGGGAGTTATGATTTCGCAATTTTTAAGGGTATTTTTTTTTTTGCAGATTATCAACTAGTATCATGCTGAGATTGTATTCTGAAAGTTTCATCACAATGTATCTGTGTGTGTGTGCTATGTGCACTGTGCTATGTGCTATGTGCTATGTACGGCGTGTTCATTTTTCTTTATCGATTATAGACTAAAGTACTCATTCGATTCTATTCAAATTTTGCAAATATGTATATCTAATACTCGATTAGATCCCATTAGATTTTGAACGATATATGAATAGTGCTTCTCAATTTTTTTAACTGTCAAATATTTCAAAGTGACCCCAAGCTCAGGAAACTTAAAATTTGAAATTTTTATTTTCAAATAGGTAAAAAGGCTCCTCACTTTCATAAAATGGCATTAAAGAAATATCAACTTTTCATAATAAAATAAAAAAATAATTAAACAAACTCATTTCATAAAATCGCTGAAAATTTTCCATACAAAATTTGAGTACGGAACATCTTTGACTAGGTATATACCAAAGACCTTATAATAATATATACTGACTAAAGGATATATATTAACATTATTATTGTGAAATTTGCTCTGTTTATGTTAAATTATTATTTAATTTTACTCTTTTACATCATTTTTCATAATATCTTATATGAATATTAGGAAAATGTTTATTTTATCAGTTTTTTTTAGAAACCGGACGTCATAAGAGTTTATTTTCTAGAAATATACTAGTTACTAATAAATATTTTGTGTTTTTTTACATACATACTATCATGCCTTGTTCATATTGAGGTAGGCAGAGAGAACCGAGCGCCATACTTTCCTATCCTGATATACTTTTCTCGCTTCACTTAATCCAAACATTGCCTCATGCACACTCTCCTACTATCTACACTTCAGATTCCATTCATGTGATTTAAATGAGTCTTTCTCGACCGACCTCTATCTCTTATTCCGCATCTTTTAGCCATGTATAATTTTTTTGTCAACTGTTCTTCATCTGTTCTTTCTATGTGGCCGATCCACTTAAGGACATATATTATATTTTTATCTTGCATGTGGCGTCCTTTTCCAACATACATTCTGTTCTTGTGCTTACTTTTTTTATTCAATCACACATCGTCTTATTACACATTTGTCTGAGAGACCTCATATCAACGGCAGTTATTCTACTTGGGAAACTTGATGTTTTACTATGTTGTTTTGAAAAATATATAAAAAGGACATTATTTACATTGAATTACATTCATGTATTCTCAATGTAACATAAAGAAATTAAGTTTATAAAAAAATAACAAAACAAATAATATTCATCAATTACTAATTTCCACTAGCGTCTACAATCCGCATTTACCATTCCGCATTATGTTTCTGGTTGGCTCTCTGATTGGTTGAGGTCTCGTAGTATGGAGTCAAATGAGCTGTGAAATTTTATATTAAATGCAATAAATTAAATAAAAAATGTAAATTTAACTTATAATAATTTATAATTCAATTTATAAAGCAACTCGCTCACGCGAGTCGCTATTATTATTATACACAAACTTAAACCTAACCTAATAATGCAGAAAAGAAGAGCTGGGGCTAGACGCTACTCTAATTTCCCATGTAAAGTTTGAATTTAGAACAACTTGTATAGACTTAATATTGATTTTTGAAATCATAATATTGTGTATGTTCATCATGAGTAACAAACAACTATATTTTTCCAGACCAGCCATAACATGTCATGCATAGAAAACTTTCATATTACTATATAATATAATTTATATTTCACAAAGTATGCTTTTGAAAAATTTCTTTTAGAATTTTTGGTTCATTGTCTTAAAATTATGCACAAAAGCTAAAGAAATATTTCATGGTATTAGTTAAAGCAGCACTTCAGAGATCAAGTGATTTTTTTTTCCTATATTATGTTTAGTATTATATATTAAAAGTGTTCTTTGATTGACCAGACTCTTATTGAGCAGTCTCTCTCGCACCCACACATTTACAGATCTATGTCACTGTGCACTACGAGCTCAGGAGATTAGTCTGTGTATAATAAATCGTTAAATTTTAGTGACTTTAAATATATATATTTGTAAAATAGAAATAGAATAATGTTTATAAAGAAATGCTTTTCCTCATAAGCAAAATTTGAATGAAAAACAGCTTTTGTTATACTGAATGAGGGCAATATAGAAATATTATTTTCAATATTTGTCTTGTTTGTAGTAAATCGTTTGTCTAATTTAATTATTATATTTAAAAAATTTCTCATACCTAATGTATGTGATTCTTATACATACCATAATGCCATGATCCTCACATGGTAGACAGAGAAAACTGAATGCCATATATCTTGACACACAATCATCGCCTCGTCAACATTCATACATCTTCTTATACATGTTTATCTGTTCTTCACGCTTCTAACCTTTTCGTCTTTCAAAATACCATTCACATGGTCATGCCATCCCTTTCTTGGGCGGCATTGATTTCTCATTTCATTCCTATGCGCATTGTATATTTTCTTCGTCAGGCATTCCTCATTCATTCTCCCCATGTGGCCAATTAATGAATGAAATGAATTCATCATTTTCATTCTATTAATGACATCTATCTTCATCTTAAATTCATTTTAGTGATCTCATTTAAACTGCATTTATTCTGCTTTCATGTGACTTCTGCCATGTCCAGGTTTCACTTGCATACATCAAGGTTGGCACTATTAAGATAGCGTTATCAATGGCAACTTTAGCATCCTTTGATATGTTGCGGTCATTCATAACTGGTCTAAGTGCTCCATTCCCTCTGTTTCTTGCCATAACTCTTCTTTCGATCTCCTTATCAATCCGTCCATTCCGGTATTCCGTTGCTTCCCAAATAGACATATTCGTCTACTTGCTTGAACCATTTGTTCTCTAATTTTATTTGGTACGCTGTTCTGCTTTCACTCTTTTGAAACACCATTTGAACTTCGATTTGCTGGCATCCATTCTCAGTACGTTCTCTTTACATCCTTCATATACTATACTTACTGAATTGTCAACGTTTTGACATTTCTCATATACCTACTAAAATTCAGACAGATAAATTTAAACGAATCGGAATGGGACATATTATGAATATTTCGATTTGTGTGATAGATTTTGTATTTTAATGAATTATTGTGTTGTTTTTCTTGTTAATTGTTGTGTTGTTTAATACGAGTTTTATGTTTTATTTTTACCATATTTTTATAATGGCTAAGAGGCCGTGTATGTGAATATAAATAAATAAATTTCAGACCCTTGCTATCCTCCATAAAAGTTCTGATGCAACATTCAACGTATAGATTGAAGAGCCATGGAGATAGCATACACCCCATTATTTATAGAGAACTATGTTGTTACTGTGTCGGTGACACAAACACGTGATATTCAGTAGTGGCCAAAAGAATGGAAACTTTATTTTGACTACATTTTTCAACTTACTAGGTGATTCATTTTACTTTTTCATTGAAATTTTATTGCATTCTTATTGTTTTTAATGACAAATATTTTCTTTTGTTTATTTCGCAAGAAACAATAAATATTTTTTTAATTGTTTTAACTTTTTTTTACAAAATTAGTTAATCCTTTCTAATTTGTCTCATAATGAGTTGTAAGGAACATATACCTTACTATTTGATGATATGAATCATCATTATTACTCACATTTTTTTCTGGAAATTTGTTTTTTTGATGTCTGTGATCATTAGAAAGTAATTATTGAGGATATTTGAAATCCTATCTAAGCAAGAGCTATTAGTCTGTCGTTCGTCCTGTACTGTGTCATTTGTAAGTGGTTGGACTGTTTTTCAAATTCTGAGATTATTTTATTCTGAAACTTCTTCTGAAACATGCTTGGAGGCTACTGGTTACCTACAAAATGTAGTAGAGCAGTTACCCTACGAGAAGAGGGATATACATATAAACAAATTGCTGAAAAGTTGGGACACAGAGCGTCCAAGTCTGGAGTTCAAAGGTCTGCGAGAGGTTCAAAGTCTCCAAAAGTTTACACAATGCTGTAAAATCTGGCAGAAACCGGAAGACGTTATTGATAGACGACAGAAGGATAACGAAATTAGCTCTTCAAGACCGTAGATCCACTTCGAGTGATATCCAACACATCCTTGCTGAGAGTGGTATAATTGTAAGCGCTAGGACGATTCGACGACGCCTAGTCAACAATGGATTAAGGGCGAGAAGCCCAAGAAAAAAAGCTTACTTGAATAGTAAACAAAGGGAAAAAAGACTCAATTGGGCAAAAGAACACAAGAATTGGACCAAAGAAGACTGGAAGAATGTAATCTGGAGCGATGAAACAAAAATTTCTATATTTGTATCGGATGGAATAAAGTATGTTAGGAGGAGAACTGGAGAAGACTTGTTACCAGTGTGTACCACCGTCACCATGAAGCACCCTCTCAGCATAATGATATGGGGGTGCATGTCAAGAAGTGGCGTGGGTCGTCTACATATCATTGATGGGACGTTACATGAAAAAAATACAAGGAGACTATCTTGGATCCAAAGTTAAAGCCTTTTATAGCGGATCTGTTTGGAGAAAATAGAGAGACATGCATATTCCAGCAAGACAACGCACCCTGTCATACTGCTAAAAGTGTCTCAAGCTGGTTCGAAGAAAATAATATTATGGTACTTAAGTGGCCTGGTAACAGCCCAGATCTTAATTAGATAGAAAACTTGTGGGCCAGGTTGAAAATCTTTGTATCTTTATACTTTGCTGCTATTGCTTTGTGGCACATTTTAACTAATATAATTAAATAAAATCTCTTATCGAATAAGAGGGCCCTGATTGAAGCTGTAATAAAATCATGATTCAAGGTCATCAATAATGCAGATTTGGAGAAGTTGGTGGACTCAATGCCTCGAAGAATGAAGGCTGTGATAAAAAATAAAGGCTACCCAACTAAATACTAAAGTGATTTATCTTAAACACGTGAATTTTAAATTTTATTGTCATTAACAATTTTCCATAGCTGAGCACAATATTTTTTATATTTTATTCAATGTACAATAATTTTAATAAAATGTGTATTATATCTGAATATTTTATGTATAAATGATAATTCATGCATAACCCACACTATAATAAAGACAAGGCAATAATATTTTTTTAGAAATATTCATTTAGAAATCTAAGAAGGAAGATTTTCTATATAATTTAGTCGAGTAAAAAATAGTTTCCATTTTTTTGGCCACTACTGTATTATATAGGTACAAATTTTTATTTGTTAACCGTTCATCTTAAGTTCATTCTATATGGTCAAACAAAAAAAATATAAACCAAATTTTGAATTAATTGAACTAACATATTTAACAAACCAAATATTTATTTAGAAATAATTGAAATAGCCCACCTAAGTGTTGAAGAATGATAAATTACTGATTTTCAAATAATAAGAACCTGCCAATAAATCTAAAGTTTAAGTTATGGTTTAAGTATTGAATTTAGAATAAAATATGAAATTATGTGAACAAAAAACTGATTTAATAGATAAACATTATTTTTGAAAAATAGTACAATATAATAATTTATAGTACAAGTCATTGAACCAGCCATTGTATGTAGTACAAGTCATTGAACGACTGTTAGTCAAGTAAAGGTTTTTTAAACAACTGCGATCGAGCGCCATTGTTGATTGTTTTGGCAGGGTTGAAATTCATAGTATAATTAGTTGCATGTAACTAGGGAATGCAATCCCGCAGGACGATGTCAATCCAGGTATTTGCGGGACTGAACAATCTTAGTACCGCTGGATCCAGGTATTTGCGGGATCCAGCAGGGTGGACTTAGATATCTTATCAATCGTATAATAAAGACCTAATTAATACCTCGATCTACCAACCTTGTTTTTAGAGTTTTAAATTTATACCTAATCAAACACGTTCTTTGGGACATTTTAAATGGTTTATTAACATACTTACCTTTAGTTAGACATCGGTAAAGTTTGTCATAAATTGGCAAAGAATAAAATGAGACATAAATTTATATTACAAATTAAATTTAAATAATAACTTTCACACGATAAACAATATTTTTGTACAATAAGCATCATAAGTTTAAACATTATTTTGGAAATAGCTTCGTAAAAAAGTTAAAGTATTGTGTCGTCTGATAAACGGCTTCTGATATTGGACACAAGGTAGCCAGTGGCTGAAAAAGCTCGTTCAGATTCCACGCTGGTTGGCACAATAGTCATTTGCGCATTGTAAGTGAATTGAAGGTATGTGCCTTTCCACCGGACTCGAAATAATTCATTTCCTTCTTTATCAAAACCTCAATGTTGCTCATATTGCCAGATCTAGGTTGTTGGGCTGTTGATCTCGAACTCTTCATACTAATCAAAGTAAGTTTGAGTTCGTCTTGAAGTGACATTGGTGCTGCTGCTGCTGCGTATGTCTCCTGATTTGCGAGAGGAGTGTCGTCATCCTAAGGTTCATCAGCGTCAGCAGGAGCAGTGGCTTCTGCGTTGTTACCCATGTCCGTGTACTCTAGCCTTTCGACTATAGTTTTGACTGTCTTGCATATTAAACTTTTTGAAGGTAGACTAAATGTGTCATCAACATTAATAAATTGACTACTGTCTTCTTCGTACTTATATGGATCATGTAAGTATATAATAAAACCGCTGTCAAGTTAGTTCGCCGCTCTGAAATCCGTTTCCTCAACAAATCAACAAAGAGTAACACGTATGAATTACGCTTCTCTGTAATCCCGCCAGTCCAGCGGGATCCCGCAAAATTTTCGACAGAGATTAGTCCCGCAAAATGTCTGCGGGATCTCGGTATTTCGGGATCCCGTTTGGGATTGCATTCCCTACATGTAACACATTACATCCAACTGTTGATAGTATGTGTATAGTAAAAGAATACGTAAAAATCCATGTATTTTATAAATAAAAATAAATAAACGTACCAAACTATGAACCCTAGCATCTAAATTATTGAATATTTTTAAGATATTTTGTTTTTTATATAAAAAATGTATGTCAGGCAAGACTTGTGTGAAGGTCAGTAGGTACTTTTTCCTCTCTCGAATATGTAAACAGCTTGATGGTATGTATGTATGGAGATTAAGTATCAAACTACTGAGATTCCCCGTAAGAAAAGTTCAAGATGCACTGCGATAGTGTATATGTTTTTATAGAAAATTAAATTATCTAGTTGGTTTTTCTGCGTTTTTCAATATTTAAGAAAAATGGGAAATAAAGTCAGTAAAAAACACACAAATTATTATAAAAAATATACATAAATATATGTTTTTAATTTGATGCCAAAAAGAATAGTGTTTGTAATCATTTTTATTGACTCACAAACAGCGAAGTGTATAATTTTATTTTACTATTATATTTATTACGCTGCAGTTTATCAATGTTGGAGATAGTTTTTTCAAGTCAAGTTTGTTCAAAATGCAGAAAAATATCAATAAACATTAGGTGTATAATTTTATTTTAATATTATATTTATTACGCTGCAGTTTATCAATGTTGGAGATAGTTTTTTCAAGTCAAGTTTGTTCAAAATGCAGAAAAATATCAATAAACATTAGGTTTCCGTTGATTTAATTCACGTATAAAACTTTTTTAACGCACGTGATATTTATCTTAACTAACATGTAACTTCATCATGTATTAGGGTGTTTTAATAAATCATATTATATTCAATTACTAGATTCAGTGTTTTATGTTCTCTTAATTTCTCCCAAATGTAAAACAAAATGTTTAATTTTGTTTTATAAAAGTCTGTACTTAACATCTATAAAACATATTGTCATATAAAAGGAATATAACAGGTTCATCGACAACTACATATTATGTTTTATAAAAGTTTTTGTTTTTCATTTATAAAACCAACTGTTGAATAATAGGTATATAAACGTCACACTAATAATTTTATGTCATATTGAAGTCATCCATAATACCACTATACAATCGTCTATTAAAGTTTTTTCTAAAACGTTTATAGGCCAATAAGTTGTTTAGATGTTATAATAATACCCTTTTTATGACGATATTGTCTTTTTAAAAATCTTTATACAACTGAAATGTTTTTACGACTTACAGATTTGTTAAGTTAACGTTTCGATTAAGACCATTATGTGATCCTTGTATAATTACGTTGCAAAAACGTTTATTGGACGTTGCAATTAGACTATTTAGTTAGAGGACTTAACCGTCAGATGTACAACGTCTATACGACTAACAGAGTTAGTTAATAACCACTATAAAACTCCTATACGACTAAAAGTCATAGGTATAACTCTTATTTATACGACTTGTTTGCTAGTTGGATTGTCTCTGGGGGAAACATAAAATTAAAATAGTCGCATCATTTCTATTTTCGGCCTTCGTGGCTCAGTTGGTTAGGTATCTGACTACTGATCCAAGGGTCCCAGATTCGATTCCCGGTGGAGATACAGTTTTTAATTGTGTTTTAAGTCTGGCTCTGTGAGACGATTAATACCATAAGCAGATCGTAAGTCTCCAGAATGTGGCAGCTTGTTATTGGTGCATGTTAAATAATTATTTGACATTGTACCTGTTAGTTGCCCGCGAAGCTACATAAAATAAAAAGTTATAATATAATATTATGCTGATTAATTATTTAAATGTTTTATCAAATGACAGAACGAACGCGTATAATATCTGTCAAATGACAAATGTCAACCACGGTAGACGGTGCTGCCAGGACTTAAATTTTTAGATATTATTGGAGAGTTGCACGAAAAAAATATGAATCCTTATGAAGAAGGGGTTGAACTTAACATTGTTTTTACTCCTCACTACCCCAAGGGGATTTATGAATTCGCAATTTTTAAAGTATTTTTTTATTGCAGATTATCAACTAGTATCATGCTGGGATTGCATTCTGAAAGTTTCATCACAATGTATCTGTGTGTGTGTGCTGTGTACTATAATATGCTACGTACGGCGTGTTTATTCTAGATTATCGATTATAGACTAAAGTGCTCATTCGATTATTTTCAAATTTTGCAAATTTGTATATCAAAAACTCGCATAGACCTCATTAGATTTTGAAGGATATCTGAATAGTGGTTCTCATTTTTTTTAACTGTCAAATATTTCAAAGTGACTCCCATGCTCAGGAAACTCGAAATTTGTTATTTTTATTTTCAAATTGCTAAAAGGGCACATCACTTAAATAAAATGTCATTAATAAATATCAATTTTTCATAATAATATATTTAAATAATAAAAGAATTAAACTCACTAATTTCATAAAATTGCCGAAAACTTTCTATAGAAACTTTGAATACTCTATAGTGACTTGTTAGTGAGGAGTTTAGCGTTGGCCACAACCCACTCGTTTTTACATGTGTGTGTGAGGCGGTAGATCGGTTGGTTTACGTATTATGTAGGTGTGCGTATCGGTAGGTGTACGTATACAGCCGGGCGAGTGAAATTCGTCTGTTTCAGCGTAGTTTTAGTTGGCATACATTCATTGCGCTGACTAGGTATCTGTATCATATATAGGTAATCTAAGATATAGCTATTCCGAATATTGAATAAAACAAAGAAAGTTAAAATATTAGAATGATAAAAGAACATCACTTGTTTTAGTCTAAAAGGACATTTTTGTTTTTAATGATTTAACGTTCATTCAAATTTTAATTTGTCTTATAGGCAAGTAGGTACTTTCATAGGTAAGTACTTTTTTGAAACATGAATATATTTCATATTTCTTTCATTTTGACAATATTATAATATATGACGAAGAAGAAGAAGAAAAACAGGTTAAATCTAGAAACCGTCCCGGGTATACATTCGACAATTCGCTAAAGTTTCATAGCAATCGGATGAACTGTTGAGGAGCGCATACCGTACTTGATTACTTGCAAACATTTTTTCTTATTAATTAGATACATTGAGATAAAACCTTACAGTTTTGAAATTTCTGATAGTACAACCAACAAAACCATAAATCATGTAAATGTATGTACATTTCTAAACAAAATTACTTTGAATTAATTAATTTAATTTTATGGCCAATAGTAGAAAAGAAAGATTAGAATTGGTTATTTTCAAACAAAAATATCAAGATTTTTGATAGATGAAAAATATTTCAATGAAAAGGCTTAGTCGTGTAGAAATACACATATAATATTATTACCTACACATGTTTTGTAGTAGGTATGTATGTGAGTATCTATAGCAAAGAAAGAAAAAGCTGGCTTACAATTTTCACCAAAAATACACATTAGGTATATCTTCATTACTATGAAAGGAAATTGATGTTAAGTAAACAGAAGACGTGTTGGTAGGTGTATGAGAGTATAAGAAAATACAAGAAATATGAAAAAGGAGTGATATGTTGGAGTGAAGTGAAGTAGTACTTACCTACCTACCTATGTATATATATTATGTAGTATTGGGAGACCTGCAGAGATCGGAAAACCATAAATCTTTGGTGTGGGTCATATAACCAAAGGTACCTCCTTGAAATTTCGCAAACGCGAGATTCTGAAGAGACGTGATATGATGTGAGAGTTAAGGGATGATGAGGTAAGAAGTGAGGTGCAAATATTTCATGTATCGGCACGTGGACACCATTTGTCATGTCCTTGTACCAACTCACACATACACACATATATACCTACCTACCTATATATTGATGTAGGTACCTACACATCGAACTAATATTTACCGCTACTAATACAAATAGCCAAATGAGTTATATGTAACTACGACAGGTAAATAAATATACTTTAAACAAAACAGAACCCAGGAAGAACTCTCTCCTTCAGCATGTCTATGTTTCTCCATACAGCATTTTTCAAGCATCCTGCCACGACGACGGCCTTATTTGCTTGCTCTCATACTTCCTCAAAGAAATTATTGATGCTGGACACTTTGACACCCAAGTACTTAAATCGCATCACTTGTTATATGTATAGATATCGATCTATAAGACATTTGTAGTTGTTTGAGTGGCTGTCAGGTGTTGAAGGGATTGAGTGGCTGTCAGGTGTTGAAGGGATTGAGTGGCTGTCAGGTGTTGAAGGGATTGAGTGGCTGTCAGGTGTTGAAGGGATTGAGTGGCTGTCAGGTGTTGAAGGGATTGAGTGGCTGTCAGGTATTGAAGGGATTGAGTGGCTGTCAGGTGTTGAAGGGATTAAGTGGCTGTCAGGTGTTGAAGGGATTGAGTGGCTGTCAGGTGTTGAAGGGATTGGCCGAATAATGCCGTTTCCAGGGGCGATGGATTGCATTAGTTATAGAAATATAATAAGAATCCCCCGATTTTTGACCTATATCATATATTTCTAATCAACTTTAAGGCGTAGAACACATATGTGTTGTGCTCCCTTTTATAAGGCAATGCACACCCGCACACCTTTCGCTGGTTACCCCACATTGTGGGATATGCCGTGATGGTACGAATGAATGAATGAATGAACTTTAAGGCGTAGAGCAATATATTTTTCTAAGAACACAAAAATATCTGAAAAAATATGTCTTGATATTTGCAACAACGCTTCAGATTTAGTAAGGAAATCTAATTGACATTTATTACGCAATGCTAAGTAACCGAGATTATTCCTATGCAATGGTACAATTCAGACATCATACTGCTATACAAAAAAGGTAACCCTCTTGATATAAAGAATTATAGACCTATTAGCCTGATGGCAAGTACTTACAAACTTTTTTCATCCATATTATTAAGAAGAATTTCGCAAACAATAGATAGTAGACAACCGATAGAACAAGCTGGTTTTCGTTCAGGCTTTTCGACAACAGACCATATACATTCCTTAGAACAAATAATTAAAAATATAAAGAGTTTAATAAAATATTATACATAGCGTTTATTGACTACAGCAAAGCATTCGATAGTATAAGCCACAAAGCAATATTGAAAGCATTAAATGCACTCAATATCAACAGTAAATACATAAACTTAATTGAAAATATTTACAAGAACAGTATAAGCAACTTTAAACTTGAAAAAAGAGGAGACGATATAAAAATAGAAAGAGGTGTTAGACAGGGGGACCCTTTATCTCCTAAATTATTTATCGCCGTGCTAGAGGAAATTTTTAAAGGCCTAAACTGGAAGAATAAGGGCATTAACATTTAAGACAAATTTTTGAGCCATCTCAGATTTGCGGATGATATTGTCATCTTCAACGAAAACCCAAGAGCATTAGAAACTATGCTGATTGAATTAAACCAAGCAAGTATCTTTCAAAAACACTAGAAACGAAGAAGAGTGAATATAGCATGGAAAAAGTTTTGGACGCAGAAAGACATACTAAAAGGAGACTTCAATTCCGAAATGAAAAAAAATAGTAATGGAGACCTGTATTAATCCCAGTTTGTTATATGCATGCCAAACTTGGACTTATACAAACAAGACAAAAACAGCAATCAGATCATGTCAAAGATCAATGGAAAGAAGCATACTTAAAATTGCGGAAAATACATAAGATTAATAGTGAAACTATTAGGAAAAAGACAAAATTAACAGATGCGCTACAACAAGCTTTAAAATTAAAGTGGCAATGGGCTGGACACTTATCGCGTTTCACAGATGATAGATGGACCTTACAAACCACGATATGGACGGGACCCAAAGGAAAAAGGAATGTTGGCAGGCCGTACATAAGGTGGATCGATGATATAATAACAACGGGGGGAATGGACTGGAAAGAAAAGGGCAAAGATAGAACTATATGGAAACTATTGGAGGAGGCCTATACCCAAGAGGGATCCATTTCATGAAAAATATACATATATATATATATATATATATATATATATATATATATATATATATATATATATATATATATATATATATATATATATATATATATATATATATATATATATATATATATATATATATATATATATATATATATATATATATATATATATATATATATATATATATATATATATATATATATATATATATATATATATATATATACTTACAAATAAGAAAGAAGAAATAAATTTAAATACTGTACATTAATTAAACTAACTACTAATAAAATAAAATACTTATACATTATGCTTAAAAAAAATAATGTAAAAGAAATGGAATAATAAAAGGTTTAATTAATTAATTAATTAATAAAAGTCTGTGAATTACCGGCTTAGAATAGTGCTTCCACTCTTTTCATCGTTTTCAGGTGTCCCGTAAGTCTTGCTTCCTTTTAGATAATGCAATGCACACCCGTACACCTGCCGTTGGTTATCCCATACTGTGCCATGTCATGCCATGATGGTATGTATGTAGTTATATTATTATACCGTCGTGTACCTATTTTAGGTCAGTTTTATTCACTTCTATTTATGTACATCAGATAATAATCAATCTATTATTAGTTCAAAGGATTGGATAGTAGACAATAATGTCTATAATCATCTATTTTTGGAGGTTTATATTTATCCAACAGATGGGGTTAAGCCAAAATTAAATATGCGCAGTTATTTTATATACAATATATTATGTTTTGTTATAATTTTAATATTATATAATTTTATTAAAATAATGAAATATTATAACCAGATTCTAAAATCACAGCTAGAAATGAGAAAACAATAAAAGGATTATCATATATTTTCAATTTGACACTCGTGAAATAGAAAATACGAGATGGTGTTGTATTCTTTTAGTTTAGTTCAACTATTTTTCACTTTTCCGGTGACTTGAAAGTAAGAAAACACTCTGAGAGAAGTGTGAAGGGGAAGATGGGGTAGGTGAGTGTGAAAAATGATCCGCACATTTTACGATCCACCCAGAGAACCATAAAATGATTTTTTACGAATTGGTAAGCACCTGTTCTTTGGGTTTTCTTTGAAGGAAGTATTGCCATTGTCATGTCTGACGAATTTAAAGGCGAGTTAACAGCGGGAAAGACAAACATAAATCCGTGTCACTGGAGACATTCACACATTACATACATACTACATACATACATACATCTCAACAGATTTATTTATTTAACATTAATTTAAAAAAAAAAAACGGAATGTCATTGAAAAATGATAATATCATTTTAATTTTCTATTTCACACTCTAAAACTAATCTTAGGAAAAATTTCTTTACTAACCGGGCCACCTCCAATTTTAACAACCTGCTCAATAACATTGACTTTTTTCATACTCAATCTCTACACTCGTTCAAAATTGCGATAAAGCGCCAACTTTGCACTGATAACATAACTCAAAATTCCACTCTCTAGTATATACACGAGTATATGTATGTGTCACCATAATGGTTGCAACACCTTCTTCGTTGATCCTTAAGTAAGTTAGAATCCCATGTTATGATTCTAGAATATAATCCTCTCTGTACTATTCCCTGTATGTTTCAGGTGTGTTCCTATAATTTTGTTTTTTCTCATTTTTCGTAAATTGTATGTTAAGCTTTTAAAATTATTTGATATGATGTCCTATTATTATGTACTGTAGTCTACATTTACTTGTTTTTTTTTTCATTGTCTTTAATATCATTATGCTCTACTGTACTGTTGGATATCCAAAAAAAAAAAAAAATATATAAAAAATAATCGAATTAACAACAAAATACTATTTTTCAACATCTCAATAGATGACAGTTCGTAAGCTCTGTAGGTGTCTCGAATTCCTGGTTCTTCTACAATATCCCAACTTCTTCTCTATTGAGATGCTAAAAAGTTTGTCAATAAAAATATCATTTTACTCCCGAAAGGGAAAAAATCCAATGTTTGCGTATATGCGTATTGCGTTTGTCATACATACATATAATATAAATATTGTTATAATCAAACACTAAAAATGTTCAGAAGTATAAATATTACCACTAATTGCATGTAACACATGACATCCAACTGTCAATGGCGATAGTATATATAGTTGAAACATACCTACATATATTACTATCAACCCTTAAATTTAAATTATCCATTATTTAAAGATATTTTGTTTTCTATATAAAAAAATGTATGTCAAGACAGGATAGCGTGGAGGTCAGCCCCTTTTCCCTACCCTGAATATGAAAATAATTCGATGGAATATATTATATATGGAGATTTAGTATCAAACTATTGATACCATTGAACAGTTGATACTCTAAATGTCCCGGAATACTTAAAATCTTCTATTAGTATACCCAACATTAAGTAGGTAAACCTAAATCGGGAAGATGCTGGGAATTACAGGCCACGATTAGAAGAACACGATTTGTTTTCTAAAATACCTACAATCAGCGTACAGACAACAAACGAATTCTAACGAATTCTTTCTGATCTCAATTCCGAAATCGAATCTGGTAAAATTGCATTAGGTAGGTAATATCTATTTTAGACATGAGCCCTGCCTTTGACACCGTTGATCATGAAACTTTACTCTTTGTTCTGGAACACGAATACGGAATAAGTGGCAACTTTTAAAATTGGATGACGTCATATCAGAGAGGCGCTAATCAGTCTGGGTAGAAAATAAAGCATCGTTATCAGAAAACATCAAATTTGGGGTACCACAGGGATCAGTTCTGGGACCCATTTTTATCATTTTGAACATTAAAAAACTTTATGATAAAATTGACAATGAAGGTTTTTATTCTTATGCATACGCTGACTATCTCCTGATTCTTAAATTTTGCACTGCTGAAAACAGAGAAATTCTTATAAGATGCATTGAAATAGTCGCTGCGTGGAAAAGCTAAAACTAAACCCAACGAAAACAGATTTTATGTGGATAGCTTCATCGCAGCGATACCATATTTTGACAATGCTCCAACACGTCAGTGGAGAAGCACGTGTACCTTTAAAGTATGTTAAATTCCTAGGCGTTCAATTCGGCACCAAACTATCGCTCGACCTTCTGATCTTAAAAATTGTTAGCTCATGTTTCCGTCATCTGATATAGCTTAAAATTATCGGTCAATGATTTCCCAGAAAATGAGGCAAAGACACTTACTAACGTATTTGTTGTGTCTCGGTTACCCTAATTTCAAATAAATATGTCGCAATTGGTATTCAATTCAGCTGCGATGCTTCTCCTAAACGAGCTGCACTGGTTGAGGTGTCCAGAGCGAATATATTACAAAGTGTGCTTGATTGTTTTCAAGGCTCTGCATAACTTAGCTCCGCACTAAAATCGAGGAATGTGAGAGGAATGTACCACCAGAGAGATGCTTAACATTGAGATCGTCAAAATCACAGAATACAATTTTTTTAAATGAATTGGACAGAGGCAATAAAGCGGCATATTTTGATCTCAGTTTCGGTGTAATCGGAATAAATTGCCCTCTGAAGTGCATGGAGAGTAGGTATGAAGAGTTTTGGGGACAGTTGATTTCTTAAGACAGCTCTGTTTCGCAAAGCTAAAAAATTAGCATAAGCGACCTTGGAATAGTCTTTTGCCATAAAACGGGTCTATAAAAAGAAAATTATTATTATTGCAGTACTGTAGATATTGTGTGTACTGCCATATAAATTGTATGAAACACTGTCGTCACTAAATTCAATAGGTATTTACAAAAATTGTTTAAAGTTAAAATAGTCTGAGATATAATGTATGTAGGTATATTTTCTTAAAAGTTAAATTATCTGGGGTATTTCGGCGTTTAACGATATTTAAAAAAATGGAATTTAGGCTGATAAATACTCAAATATGTCGTAAAAAATATTTTTCTTTAAAAAATTGAGATATTGTATTTTTGTAATAGGGGCTCTGCCCCTGGCCGCTATTGCGGCCCAACCCCCAACGGCCGCTGCGCGGCTTATTTGTTTGCCGCTACGCGGCAGTTGCGAAATGACCTTATAAAACTAAATATCGTCAAATATACAATTTAGGACATTACACAACATTTAAAAACTAAATATCTTTGCGTGAAAACCTTAAAATTAAGTAATAAAAAGGTATTTTTATAGTAAAAAAGCGGAAATTATAAAAAAAAATATTTTCGACAATGTTTTGAAAGAAATGCGAACGTTTGAAATAACAAACATTGATAATTTGAATGTACATTCGAAATATCATTTAGAACAGTACACAACAGTTAAGACTGAATATCTTTTTATAAAATACAGTAATAACGAAAAATTATACATATATATAATCAAATAATGCGATTAAACGAAAACATTACCTGTCATCATTATGACATATTGGAAGCAATGTTGTCAGTAATCAAAATGCATATTCCGCAGATTATTACGGTTAAAATTTATTCTGAATATTTTAAATTCCTTTTTAAATAATAATACTGTCAATTTATGCAGAAAATACATTTTAAACTATTAATTTGTACTTTTTCGGATCAATTTATTTTTTATTTTAAATATAAATTTCGAACGCGAAAATTGTTTAAGGAAAAATGATTTCACTGGCGATCCGTTGAAGGACGATAAAATGTGGCGTACAGTAATTTTATTATAGATATTTGTACAAATTTTCAGCGTTCTATTTTTTTTTTTGAAAATATATGGAAAAATGTAATAAAAATTCAAATAATGATAGCCCCTGTCTGGAACAAAATTCAAAAGTTTTGAATACCTAACACTTTCACTGTGTAAATTTATAGGCTCTGTAAATCAAGCGAATTATAGTTATGAGGGACACACAATCACTAAATAATGTTTGAGACGCCTCTAAGTTGGTGTTTTTTAAAAAAAAAACATGAAAAATGTAGATCAGGCCATACACAATTTCGCGGAGTATGGCTTGAAACTTTGTCAATCTGTTAAGAGAAATAAATTATCTTGAACAAATCGACACTTGAATTAACAAACAAATCGTCGACTTAAATCAATAAATCGAAACGTCGATAGCTATCTACATTATATATAAAAAAAATAATTAACACTCACCAAAATGTTGTAACACCACAGAAAATCTGAAATGAAGAAAAAAATATTATTTTTTGTATTCATTATGTAAATTATTTTTTCAAAGATTGTTATGTTTGGTCATAATATTATTGACCTTCATAATTATAATGGTGCTTATTCAGTGGACATCATTTCCAGTATCCTGGGTTTAATTCCCAAAACAGAAATAAACTCAGGAGATTCATTGAGAATAATTTCTCCTCTGAAATTAACCTTTTTAGTGTCGCCTCCTCTGATAATGTTTTTACCATCAAATTGTTCAAGAACTTTCTATAAACTTAGTAAATTCAAGCTCTTGATATAAACTTATCGCGTTCAAGCTCTTATTATAAACTTATAACGTTCAAGATCTTATTATAAACTTATTACGTACATAAGTAGATAGGTACATTATAAACTTATTACGTTCAAGCTTTTATTATAAACTTATAACGTTCAAGATCTTATTATAAACTTATTACGTACATAAGTAGATAGGAACATTATAAACTTATTACGTTCAAGCTCTTATTATAAACTTATAACGTTCAAGATCTTATTATAAAATTATTACGTACATAAGTAGGTAGGTACATTATAAACTTATTACGTTCAAGCTCTTGTTATAAACTTATAACGTTCAAGATCATTGGGTAAAAATGTGAACATTAATATATTATTGTGGGAACCTAGTAATGAATGACAACAAGTAAATCGAATCGAGGACACACTTTTCAAAGTTTTCTTTACGTTGAAATGAACAATAAAAAATATTTCACTTCAGTCCGTAGATTGTTTAAAATCGTACTACCAATGTCAAACGCATTTGTTTTGCGTTAAAAAATAAAGAATAATTCAAATTCAAAACAAATATGTGAAACGATATAAATGGTACAAGAAAAGCATGGCCCCGTTTAATTTGTATGAAATACAAAATTGTTCTGAAAACAGTTTTAAAATGCATTGTCATCGGTAATACACAAATTTTCTATATTTTCTGAAATTTTGTGCTTTGTGCATCAAGCGGATCAAAGGGTATACACACAAAAAGACAAACACTAAATGTTCTGAAATGCTGTTTTTTTTATTTCAATGTAGAATAAGCATTATTTTTTTTTTGAATACCTAATATTTAAATATTTTTTTTTATTCTTATCAAATTTTTTTTATTAGGTACTTTGTTCAGGAAATAAATTCTCTTAAACAAATCGACAGTTGGATTACAGTAGATTATAGAATTTACCTTGACTTTGTATGTAAGTCAAATGAAATACTATAATTTTTTATGTTCAACCAAGAATGTAAAAATAAAATAATATACCTATGTAAATGAATTATTATGAGTTTGTAATGATCGATACACTTATGTAGTTAGTAGGTACCTACATATATATTATATGTATTTGAAGTGTAAGTCTTTCTTTTTATCCAGTATGATAAGGTGTGAACGTGTTCAGTAACTGAATACAAAGATTTAAAATAGCGTAATGAAAAATGTTCGAGCATTAATTTTATCTCATTTTCTATGTTCAGCCTCTTTTTTAAGTTTATTCTGAACACCGCCCTTCTCTGTGTAAAGGGGTAGGAGTAGGTTTCAGTATACATTAGAGGGATTGTATTGTTTAAATGTAAACAAAGGGTTTTATTATAATATGCGTCAGTATAAAAGGTTCACAAACAATTAGAAGGCGATAATAACCTTTAAATAGGTACATCGGGGGTGAGAAAGAGATGCCATTATGTTACAATTCACTACATACATATGTACCTACTTACTTACACATATAACTAACTAATAGTACTTACTAAACAACACATTTAATACAGAATACTTAATTCAACAACAATTAACACGAAAAATTAATTATATTATTACTAGTTGCATGTAACACATGATACCCAACTTTCGATGGCGTTAATATTTAAAATAGAAGAACACATACCAAACTATAAACCCTTTAATCCAAATAATTGAATATTTTAAGATATTTTGTCTTATGTTTTTCAAGTTAAGATTTTGTGGAGGTCAGTCCTATTTTCTTACCCCGAATATGTAAACGACTTGATGGTTTATATGTACATATGTATGTTTGGAGATTAAAAGTATCAAACTATTGAGTATCCCCGTATATATTGTGTTGGGTATAGGTACTATTGTGTTGTTGGGTATATGTAGTCACTCAATTAAATTTTCTATGTTTATCAATATTCATACAATATTTCAGCGCATGGTTTTTGAAAAATATGGAAAATAATAAATTTAAATTAAAATGTTCATTACTGAAAAAAACCTACATGACCGGAAAAAAAATTGAAATTCTGAGTATAAAAGCTATGTAGGCAACTTTCTATATTATCTGAAATTTTGAGCCTTGTGCAATAAGCGGATCAAAAGATAAAGACACACACACAAACACACACACACACACACACACACACACACACACACACACACACACACACACACAAACACACACACACACACACACACACACACACACACACACAGAAACACTAAATGATCTACTTCGAATACTGAGTTCATCCATATTTAAAATTTGCTGCCAAACGTCTAAGTTGGTGTTTTATTTACTTCAATAAAAGCTGCCCAGATCTGGAATACCTCTTGACCAGCAACAGGCTCAGATCAAGAAATCCCCCGCTAAAAACAGCAAAAAATTTACATGACTCCAACTTAAGCATCATGGAGGCATGGAGAGCCAGCACGGCCTGCCCTGCATGTCAATTAAACCGCCGGGATTCGATCAACTACGTAAAGTCTGGACAGCCTTAAGAGAATCCGAACTAGACATGGCAGATGTGCTGACTTTTTTCACAAATGTGGCTGGTTGGACTCCCCTAGATGCGACTGCGGGGCGGATAGACAGACCATGGACCACATTGTGTCCGAGTGTGACCTCAGGGCGTACGCGGGAGATTTCAAGGACTTCTTCTTGTTGAGTGACTCAGCGATGAATTATATTTTAAACATTGACATTAAACGTTGACAAGCAAGCCTACTTGTGCTAATTACTATTATTTAAACATTGACATTAAACGTTGACAAGCAAGCCTACTTGTGCTAATTACTATTATTTAAACATTGACATTAAACGTTGACAAGCAAGCCTACTTGTGCTAATTACTATTATTTAAACATTGACATTAAACGTTGACAAGCAAGCCTACTTGTGCTAATTACTATTATTTTTGTATCTAAACTTTGTTTTGTTATGATGTTTATGTGATTAACCCATACGATAAATAAATATATTAAACATTGACATTAAACGTTGACAAGCAAGCCTACTTGTGCTAATTACTATTATTTTTGTATCTAAACTTTGTTTTGTTATGATGTGTATGTGATTAACCCATACGATAAATAAATATATTAAACATTGACATTAAACGTTGACAAGCAAGCCTACTTGTGCTAATTACTATTATTTTTGTATCTAAACTTTGTTTTGTTATGATGTGTATGTGATTAACCCATACGATAAATAAATATATTAAACATTGACATTAAACGTTGACAAGCAAGCCTACTTGTGCTAATTACTATTATTTTTGTATCTAAACTTTGTTTTGTTATGATGTTTATGTGATTAACCCATACGATAAATAAATATATTAAACATTGACATTAAACGTTGACAAGCAAGCCTACTTGTGCTAATTACTATTATTTTTGTATCTAAACTTTGTTTTGTTATGATGTGTATGTGATTAACCCATACGATAAATAAATATACTAAACATTGACATTAAACGTTGACAAGCAAGCCTACTTGTGCTAATTACTATTATTTTTGTATCTAAACTTTGTTTTGTTATGATGTTTATGTGATTAACCCATACGATAAATAAATATATTAAACATTGACATTAAACGTTGACAAGCAAGCCTACTTGTGCTAATTACTATTATTTTTGTATCTAAACTTTGTTTTGTTATGATGTGTATGTGATTAACCCATACGATAAATAAATATACTAAACATTGACATTAAACGTTGACAAGCAAGCCTACTTGTGCTAATTACTATTATTTTTGTATCTAAACTTTGTTTTGTTATGATGTTTATGTGAATAACCCATACGATAAATAAATATATTAAACATTGACATTAAACGTTGACAAGCAAGCCTACTTGTGCTAATTACTATTATTTTTGTATCTAAACTTTGTTTTGTTATGATGTGTATGTGATTAACCCATACGATAAATAAATATATTAAACATTGACATTAAACGTTGACAAGCAAGCCTACTTGTGCTAATTACTATTATTTTTGTATCTAAACTTTGTTTTGTTATGATGTGTATGTGATTAACCCATACGATAAATAAATATATTAAACATTGACATTAAACGTTGACAAGCAAGCCTACTTGTGCTAATTACTATTATTTTTGTATCTAAATTTTGTTTTGTTATGATGTTTATGTGATTAACCCATACGATAAATAAATATATTAAACATTGACATTAAACGTTGACAAGCAAGCCTACTTGTGCTAATTACTATTATTTTTGTATCTAAACTTTGTTTGTTGATATGTTATAAAAAATATAAAAATACTTGGTAATTGTTCTATTGTGTTTATTTGATTATTGACGCGTTTCGTGCAAAGCACATCGTCAGAATAATGCTCTACAAGACTGAGACTAGTGGTTATATACAAAATTTACATGGCAGGTGTATAAAAATGTTGGTTTTTGAACGGTTGAAAAGAAGTTATATAATGCAAATGAATCTATACAAATCTACGTTTTAATACTATGAATGTAGTTGGGTCACTGGTTGTAGTCCCCTGTGTCCATTAGGCCTGTAACAAAAGGAAACGACAGCAGTAAAATTCGAAAGGTAAATAATATTGTATTTATTGGTTTATTGTTATCTTTTAAGTGTGGTGTGGTTAAAACCAATGTATTTCATAGATTACTGCTGTCGTTTCCTTTTGTTACAGGCCTAATGGACACAGGGGACTACAACCAGTGACCCAACTACATTCATAGTATTAAAACGTAGATTTGTATAGATTCATTTGCATTATATAACTTCTTTTCAACCGTTCAAAAACCAACATTTTTATACACCTGCCATGTAAATTTTGTATATAACCACTAGTCTCAGTCTTGTAGAGCATTATTCTGACGATGTGCTTTGCACGAAACGCGTCAATAATCAAATAAACACAATAGAACAATTACCAAGTATTTTTATATTTTTTATAACATATCAACGTACAATGGAGTTCTATCAAGAATTGTCGATCGACAAACTAAACTTAGTTAAACTTTGTTTTGTTATGATGTGTATGTGATTAACCCATACGATAAATAAATATATTAAACATTGACATTAAACGTTGACAAGCAAGCCTACTTGTGCTAATTACTATTATTTTTGTATCTAAACTTTGTTTTGTTATGATGTGTATGTGATTAACCCATACGATAAATAAATATATTAAACATTGACATTAAACGTTGACAAGCAAGCCTACTTGTGCTAATTACTATTATTTTTGTATCTAAACTTTGTTTTGTTATGATGTGTATGTGATTAACCCATACGATAAATAAATATATTAAACATTGACATTGAACGTTGACAAGCAAGCCTACTTGTGCTAATTACTATTATTTTTGTATCTAAACTTTGTTTTGTTATGATGTGTATGTGATTAACCCATACGATAAATAAATATATTAAACATTGACATTAAACGTTGACAAGCAAGCCTACTTGTGCTAATTACTATTATTTTTGTATCTAAACTTTGTTTTGTTATGATGTTTATGTGATTAACCCATACGATAAATAAATATATTAAACATTGACATTAAACGTTGACAAGCAAGCCTACTTGTGCTAATTACTATTATTTTTGTATCTAAACTTTGTTTTGTTATGATGTGTATGTGATTAACCCATACGATAAATAAATATATTAAACATTGACATTGAACGTTGACAAGCAAGCCTACTTGTGCTAATTACTATTATTTTTGTATCTAAACTTTGTTTTGTTATGATGTGTATGTGATTAACCCATACGATAAATAAATATATTAAACATTGACATTAAACGTTGACAAGCAAGCCTACTTGTGCTAATTACTATTATTTTTGTATCTAAACTTTGTTTTGTTATGATGTGTATGTGATTAACCCATACGATAAATAAATAATAAATTTACTTCAATGTTGAAAAACACATAGAAAATGTAGATCTGACCATACGATATCTCGGGGATCTTGGGTTGTAACTTACATAGTAGACCTACATATTAAGAGAAACAAATTCTCTTGAACAAATCGACAGTATAATAATTACATATATACTGACATTTTCAAAATAAAAATAAAATGCTTTATTGTTGACAAACACCATAAATTCAAGAATATGCCTACCTAATATTTTCAAGGCCAAAAAAAAAACACAATCACATTTTTCATCTACTGAAACATTTATACTTTAATTTAATGGTTTTACTAAAATAATGAAATTATTATAATTTATTTAGTACTACTAGTTAGAAAGTACAAAAACATGATTTAACTACTATTTACTGAAAAATTGTTGCATAGTATATTTATTTTTCTAGTAAAATTATTTGAACTAGTTGCCACAGAACTTCACGAAAAACTTTGTAGAGTTTAAATACTAAAAGAAACTCATCCTCGCTTATCCCGAGAAAAAATAAAGAAACTTTTTATTTTATTTCGTCTGTAAAAACTTGTCCAATGTTTAATGTCTCCAACTATTAATACCTCAGGTTACCGTTGATTCTTTAGCAGGACTTTTATGACGCCGCAGTCCGCAGCAAATATAAATAATTTATATTTGGCACACACATACTGAGGTTGGTATCCCTGAAACATTTCAACCACATCATTTTTTATGATTTTTTTTTACTGTTTTGGGACCAAGTTACAGTTGGAATAACAAGAATGTGTCACCAAAACATCCCCAAAGCTAATAACATGTGAAGTGTCCGATATTCTTTACGAATCACTTCCTCATTTCATTATTTTCTTTTCTTTATTTTTTGACATCGATTATATGAAAACAGTAGATAACTATCTGAAACACATCAAAAGATAGTTATTATAATTAAAAAAAAAGCAATATCACTAATGGGTATAATATTTTTTTTTAAAAAAGATTTTTTCATGTAAAATATTTACATTTCTCATAAACGTTTTTTTAAAGAATAAATATACCCATAGTATTGTAACAAGTATGTAAATAGACATCCTCACTAAGCATAAATGCTTGTACTATAGGTGAACAAAATCGGTCGTGACAGGATTGAAAATCGCCACTTTGAAACTCATACAGATTGAACAGTTCAAAAAATTCACATAATAATTAATATTATTTTTAGAACCATTTATCACGACATCAAATAAATGAACAAGTATGTCGGCCTTCGAAGCACAGTTGCTTAGATATCTGACTGCTGATCCAAGGGTCCCGGGTTCGATTCCCGGTGGAGACACAGTTTTTAAAATTGTGTTTTCAGTCTGGATCTAAGTCTCCAGAATGTGTGACAATTTGTTATTGGGAACGTGTTAAATAATTATTTGACATAGTACAGCTGAGTGCTTACTCTCCCGAGAAGATACATTAAATAAAAATAAAAAAATAATACAATGTTAACACATCATTTTTCTCGAGGATATTCTTTTCAAAGTATATGAAAATAAAAAAAAAAATTCACTTCAGTCCGTAGATCGTTTGAATACATAGGTACCTACTGCCAATGTCAAACGCAGTCGTTTAATAACAGCAAACAAATTCAAATACAGAACATACAAAATCTATTGGGTAACGATATAAATGGTACAAAACTACACTACGATTGTATGAAATAAAAAATTGTTCATATTTATCAAAATAACAAATTAATGAGGATATAAATAGTTTAATGGAAATAGTTTTAACCATAGAATTATAAGGTAGTTTTAACACGCATTGTCATCGGTAATACACAAATTCCGAAAATTTCAGACCTCATACTGGTCGGTAAGTTAATTGAAAATCAATTAAATAAATTGAAATAAAATAATAAAGTACCGAAATAAGTAGAATTATTATGAAATAAGTTTCTTTTAAATCGTGTTCACAGACAATAGTGAAGTAAAGAAACTTCTAAAGAAATTTGTGAGGAAATTAATCGAGCGTCATTTTTCTGGAAACGATCGACTGATCGTGAGGTGTGTAGGTGTGAGGAATGCGGGGGAGGTGAGGTGCTTGGATGGGAGGTCTCGGAAAGAAGTAGGTAGGCATATATATATTCTAACCAACACTTAAGTGAAATGGTTCATCAATTTCACATGACACGTGTGCTTGTTTTGTGTATGTATGTGATGTGAATTTGTGGAGGTAAGTTATATTTACTTACCTACACATTTGTGTTAGATTCCCCATTCAATAAAAGTGTATATTCTTGGAATATGGTTGGGTCATTGGACACGAATGGAACATATAAATAGAAATTTGTTGACGTTTATGAAAATATACATGCTTATGTCTTATTACATACTTAGGATGATCTGTATGGAAAATTAAATATTTATATACATATCCATGTAATAACCAATAATTGTTTTAAGGATATATACAAGCATATTGCTGTGAAAACTATAGACAGAATTTATTTCATAATATGTAGGGCGGCTATCCATGTGAATTAATGCAGGTGACGTGACCTGTGTACAAACTAATAAGTACAACTTGATACATATAGGTACCTACTCCTGATGACGTGACCTGTGCACAAACTAATTAGTACAACTTGATACATATAGGTACCTACTCCTGATGACGTGACCTGTGCACAAACTAATTAGTACAACTTGATACATATAGGTACCTACTCCTGATGACGTGACCTGTGCACAAACTAATTAGTACAACTTGATACATATAGGTATCTACTCCTGATGACGTGACTTGTGCACAAACTAATTAGTACAACTTAATACATATAAGTACTTACTCCTGATGACGTGACCTTTTTACAAACTAATTAGTACAACTTAATACATATAGTTATCTACTCATGATGACGTGACCTGTGCACAAACTAATACGTACAAATTGATACATATAAGTAGGTAGGTACTTACTCCTGATGACGTGACCTTTTTACAAACTAATTAGTACAACTTGATACATCTAGGTATCTAGTCCTGATGACGTGACCTGTGCACAAACTAATTAGTACAACTTGATACATATAAGTACTTACATACTCCTGATGACGTGACCTTTTTACAAACTAATTAGTACAACTTGATACATCTAGGTATCTAGTCCTGATGACGTGACCTGTGCACAAACTAATTAGTACAACTTGATACATATAAGTACTTACTCCTGATGACGTGACCTTTTTACAAACTAATTAGTACAACTTGATACATATACGTATCTACTCTTGATGACGTGACCTGTTTACAAACTAATTAGTACAACTTGATACATATAGGTATCTACTCTTGATGACGTGACCTGTTTACAAACTAATTAGTACAACTTGATACATATACGTATCTACTCCTGATGACGTGACCTGCTTACAAACTAATTAGTACAACTTGATACATATAGGTACCTACTCTTGATGACGTGACCTGTTTACAAACTAATCAGTACAACGTAATACATAATATATGTATGTAGGTAACTACTCCTGATTCGGTGCGCTCTGCTTCAACAATCTGAGAAGTTTTATTTTGTGCAAGGTTTCGTGGAGTTCTAATAGTGTTTTGCAATGAGTTTTACTTAGTTGAACTAAAAGTAATAAACTCATTAATATATGTACGTTCAGATACCTATCTATATGAATACATGTCATATCATATAAATGTACGATATGTATCTTACGAAAGCAAATATATAATAAAAATTCCGTTCTTATGGCGACCTAAAAGGTTCCGGCAAAAAAACAGAAGCTTTTACATATGTGCGTTCATACATGGTCACAGTCCTAGGATTAGTTTGTACCGTACACTCCATATCTCCATCTCTCCACATTTCTTTGTTGTCCGCCAGCCTCTTATATGTTAAACAAAATCTTCATAACTTTTATTAAATTTCTATTTACATATGTAGATGTTAACTAAAGAAGTTAACATTTAACTTAGATATCTTGATACATTGCAGGTATTTCTTTGTGGCTATTTTAACTAATCAATTAAAATAATAACTTTTTTGTTTACGCCACTGATATACATAAATTGTGTATATAAAAAAGTTAGTTTGTTAATTTAGATAATATATGGAAATATATTTGATTTATATTTCTTTGTCTTTTGTATCGAGAGGAAAGAGTTATTTGAGTAATCGAATATTTTTATTATTGCATATGCGCAAACATTGGATTTTTTTCCCTGTCGGGAGTCAAAGATATTTTTTAACAGATTTTTAATTATCTAAATAGAGACGAAGTTGGAATATTTATTGTAGGAGAACCGGGAAATCAAGGCACCTACAGGGCTTACGACCTGTCATCGGCTGGTTTACGTGATCACTTTTATGCGCTTGCGCAACGTTCACCAATTATGCCTTTTTAATGAGATCCCGACAGGGAAAAAATCCAATGTTTGCGCATATGCAATAATAAAAATATTCGATTACTTACACATTGGTACAAGTAGGTAAATAAGACAAAAATGACCTTATAAGTCTGGCGCAATTCAGGGGTGACTTCTATGCGAAAAATGCATTGTCACCTCAGATATAAGAATTGTAGCTTTCATTATTTACAAAAAACCAATTCTCTCAATAGATGGCGTTCCAACAAAATAAATAAAAATAATAAGATTGTTGTTCATAATTTCACCCATAGATGGCTGTAGTAAAAATTCCTTATTTTCAAGCGAAAAGAATTTCAGTATTACAATATATAGAACTTTCAAAAATTGAATTGATAGGGATCTCATTAAAAAGGCATAATTGGTGAACGTTGCGCAAGCGCATAAAAGTGATCACGTAAACCAGCCGATGACAGGTCGTAAGCCCTGTAGGTGCCTTGATTTCCCGGTTCTCCTACAATAAATATTCCAACTTCGTCTCTATTGAGATAATTAAAAATCTGTTAAAAAAGTTATTTGAGTAATTTTTCTACATATAAATATTTGAAAGAAACGTTGATTCTATAAATAAATGAAACCAGAACTGACTTTTATAAGTACAAGGTCGCACACTCGGTGTCAACATAAAGAAATCATGGACTTGTAAAACAGAGACATGAAATAATTTAGTAGGTAAATAGGCAAAACATTATGGTTTACAATTTCAACAACAAAACGGAGTAAAAGTCCCACAGAAATATTATAGGAGTTCATTTATGTAGGGAAAGGAAATTTATAAATGAAAATGAAACAAGGCAACCTTTGTACGTTGTTTTATTTAGTTAGATTTGTTTTAGGGTCTCGGAGGTGGCTTGGAGTTTTCTAACATGACTGAAAATATTTAATTACTTTTAATTGTACGTAGTGCATGTGGACATTTTTTATGTATTCACGCGACAATTCAACGTGAATATTGATATTATTGAAAATTGTTATTTCTACAGTAGGGGATGGGATAAAATTAAGTAAAACATTAGTTTCATTGATATTCAATTTGTTGAAGACCATCGTCAGAGCATTATAAAGTATCTGTCACTTCAGGGTGGCTTCTTCAAAGTAAATATGAATATTTTCATTGGAATGCTACAGTAGTAGAAAAATCTGATATTTTATTTTCAGTTCAAATTTCACTTATAACGATATATCGACAAAACTATTTTTTTTATATTCATATCAGAGCCAGACTGACATCCAAAACTCCCATACTACCCGAGATAGAAAAACATTTTATATTCATATCAGAGCCAGACTGACATCCAAAACTCCCATACTACCCGAGATAGAAAAACATTTTATATTCATATCAGAGCCAGACTGACATCCAAAACTCCCATACTACCCGAGATAGAAAAACATTTTATATTCATATCAGAGCCAGACTGACATCCAAAACTCCCATACTACCCGAGATAGAAAAACATTTTATATTCATATCAGAGCCAGACTGACATCCAAAACTCCCATACTACCCGAGATAGAAAAACATTTTATATTCATATCAGAGCCAGACTGACATCCAAAACTCCCATACTACCCGAGATAGAAAAACATTTTATATTCATATCAGAGCCAGACTGACATCCAAAACTCCCATACTACCCGAGATAGAAAAACATTTTATATTCATATCAGAGCCAGACTGACATCCAAAACTCCCATACTACCCGAGATAGAAAAACATTTTATATTCATATCAGAGCCAGACTGACATCCAAAACTCCCATACTACCCGAGATAGAAAAACATTTTATATTCATATCAGAGCCAGACTGACATCCAAAACTCCCATACTACCCGAGATAGAAAAACATTTGTCCATTTATCGTCGCGTGAGGATACTTGACACAGAACTTTCATAGCAGAAACACAACAGAAGATTCACAACAGAAAACAGATTTTAAATCATAAAAAAACAGGCAACCGTCGTCAGCTAAAGCGAATGAACTAATACGAACCATGACAAGTTTAAAACTTTTTTAAAAAAATATACGAAAATCACTGAATCATTATAAAAAAAATACAATCTTCATGAAAACGTATATAAATTTTTTTTTATCATCCTCGCCTTATCCCGTTATACGGGGTCGGCTTTTCTAACCATGCAGCGCCAATAATTTCGCTGCTGCGTGTCTTCGTACGTATATAAAATATAAATTTTATAAAAATACATTCATGTTGTTAAAAATAGAAGTACATTATTAAGTTGACATTAAATAATGTATCGTTGTCTTTTGTTAGGTAACATTCCTGGAAAGAAAAATTAACCTCGTTTACATCAGGAATTGTTTTAGTAATATTCTGAGATTGCAGGAGTTCAACATTAACTGCTTTAATTAATTTCAAACAACACTAATGAGAATTTGATGAGCACAAAAGGCAAGAATTAAGATGGCGCCGGCCTGCAACTGTATCAACCTATTTATTGTTGTACCATCTATTAATTAAGGAACATTTCATTTACTTTCAAAGGCAAAGGAAAATATAACAAGAGTAAATCAAACTCTATTCATGGAATAATAAACAATCATAAAATGCAAGTCATAAATATTTTCAAGAACAAAACTCTGAATACAGTCAAAGAATTTCTGAAACTACATAATTAAGCCAAACTGAACTGATTTAAGAAGCAATGAATTATGACTAGTTGCATGTAACACATGAGATCCAACTGACGATAGCGATAATATGTATAGTTGAAGAATATAAGTACCAAACTATAAACCCATAAATACAAATTATTTATTATTTTATGATATTTGGTTTTCTATACAACACATGTACCTAGGTATGTATGTCAAGATAGGATAGTATGGAGGTCTGTCTTTTTTTCCTACCCGGAATATGAAAACAGCATGATGGTATATTTTTTAACAGATTTTTAATTATCTCAATAGAGACGAAGTTGGAATATTTACTGTAGGAGAACCGGGAAATCAAGGCACCTACAGGGCTTACGACCTGTCATCGGCTGGTTTACGTGATCACTTTATGCGCTTGCGCAACGTTCACCAATTATGCCTTTTTAATGAGATCCCTATCAATTCAATTTTGAAAGTTCTATATATTGTAATACTGAAATTCTTTTCGCTTGAAAATAAGGAATTTTTACTGCAGCCATCTATGGGTGAAATTATGAACAACAATCTTATTATTTTTTATTTATTTTTGTTGCAACGCCATCTATTGAGAGAATTGGTTTTTTGTAAGTAATGAAAGCTACAATTCTTATATCTGAGGTGACAATGCATTTTTCGCATAGAAGTCACCCCTGAATTGCGCCAGACTAATAAGGTCATTTTTGTCTTATTTACCTACTTGTACCAATGTGTAAGTAATCGAATATTTTTATTATTGCATATGCGCAAACATTGGATTTTTTTCCCTGTCGGGAGTCAAAGATATTTTTTAACAGATTTTTAACAGATGATGGTATATATTGTATGTTTGGAGATGAAGTATCAAACTATTAAGTCTTCTTTGATATTGTGTTTAGGTGACTGCCATGCAAATTGTATGAAGCGATGTCGTCACTAAATTCAATTTTTATAAAAATTGTTAAAAAAAAGTTGAGATGTACAAATACAATGTTAATATTTTTCCAACTGTCGATTTGTTCAGGAGAACTTTGTTCTCTTAACATATCGACAATGTTTCAAGCCAGGATACGCGAGAATTGTATGCAGAGGTCTACTTTTTTCACGGCTTTTCCAACTTTGAAGTCAAAAAACACCAACTTAGAGGCTTCGCAGCATATATGTTCCATACACGGATTTACTCAGAATTCGGAGTAGAACATTTCGTGTGTGCGTGTGTGTGTGTGTGTGTGTGTGTCCCTTATAACTTTTGATCCGCTCAATTAACACAGCCCAAATTTTCAGAATATATAAACAGTTATAGGCCTACAAAAGTTTTATACTCAGAAGTGGGAATTTTTGTTTCAGTCAGGGGTTATCAACTTTTGAAATTTTGGTTTATTTTTCCATATATCTCAGAAATCATAAAAGCATAAATTTATCATAAAAAAATATTTTTCTTAATAAAAAATGTTTGAGAAAACCTGGATTTTTAAAAAAAAACTTATTTGAGATTTTGTATTTGTCTATGTTTATACCAAATTTCAGCGTTCTAGCTTTTATGGTTTCTGAGATATATGGAAAAATAAACCAAAACTTCAAAAGTTGATAACCCCTGACTGAAACAAAAATTTACAATTCTGAGTATAAAAGTTTTGTAGGCCTATAACTGTTTATGTATTCTAAAAAATTGGGCTCTGTAAATTGAGCGGATCAAAAGTTATAAGACACACACACACACACGCACACACACACACACAGACATACACACACACACACAAAACTCACATAAAATGTTCTACTCCGAATTTTGAGTAAATCCATGTTGGGAACATATATGCTGCGAGGCCTCTAGTTGGTGTTATTAGCATGCAAAAAGTCCACTACACCATACAAAATTTTCCTTCGTACACGCATCTTTTGGCTTAACTAGTTGCATGTAACACATGAGATTCAACTGTCGATAGCGATAGTATGTATAGTTGAAGAATAAAAATCAAACTATTAACCCATAAATCCAAATTATTGAAAATTTTAACACATGTTGGTATGTATGTCAAGATAGGACAGTATGGAGGTGAGTCCTCTTTTCCTTCCCGGAATATAAAAACAGCATGATGGTTCTGTATGTATGTTTGGATATTAAAATCCTATCAAACTATTAAGTCTTCTTACATATTTTGTATAGGCGACTGCCATATAAATTGAATGAAGCGATGTCGTCACTTAATTCAATTTTTATAAAAATTGTTAAAAAAAATTTGAGATGGCACACACACACACAAGCAGATTTGTAACAATAACACAAAATTATTAGGATATCAGTGGCGGAGAATTAAAATAAAATTTAAGCAATGAATTAAATAAATGATATCTAAACCGAACAATAATGTTACTAATTTTAAAATAAAATATGATTTGTAAAAATAAAAATCCCTTATTGGACAAACAAAAGAACACACAAAAATAAACTAAAAGTAAGAACGAAAAAAAGAAAAAAAAATACCAATTTCGGTATTCGTTCTCGATCTGCAAATGTAGCACCTATTGTTCTTATATTTTATAGTTTACTATTTTATACTAACAAATAATTGAACTATTTAGAGGGTCTATATAGTTTACTATTTTATACTAACAAATAATTGAACTATTTAGAGGGTCTATATAGTTTACTATTTTATACTAACAAATAATTGAACTATTTTTTTTTAATTACAATTCATGTAGCTGCCTTGCCTTTCTTCTCTTGAAGGAATAACTTTATACTTATCTATTGCTTCGGCCTGAAGGCAATGTTTTAGGAAATGTTAAATATTGATAAACTCTTAAATAAGAAAGCACTGTTGTGTTGGACTTTGCTTACAAATATAATAACTCAGGGCTGTCCAACCATAAATATCAACTTTCTTTACATAAGTTCTTGTTGAATTATTCATACAAATATCTTAACTCAGAGCTTCACAACCACAGATATTTTTTTGAACTCTCTTTACTTGGTTCTGGAGACTTTGAAAATATCTTTTATATATATTTTTTTATTTTTGAAACATGTACTCTTGGTTCTTCTTTTCTTTTCTAGTTACATGCGTACGACCTCGGCGGGTGACTGAGCGTGCATCAGAGACCAACTAGGTAACAAATCTCTCAAACATGGTATGTCATTTTCATCTTTCTCTTTGACTTGCCTCATGCCATCGGCACGCCCAGGTCGCCCAGTCCTCGCCGGCGTCGTTGTTTAATTTCTTTCTTGAATTTAAGCTGTGTCCTTCCCTCTGGAAGAGTCTCAACTTTTTGTAAGTTTAATTCACAATTCAAAAGAATCTACTTTGGTACTGTGTTGTAAAAGATTTTACTTTATACTGTAATGTCAATGTACTAACTTTTAATCATGCTTTGAAAATAAACAATATAGTTTATCTCTTATTGACACTACACTTGCGTTTTTCAATTTACAACCCACCCGCATATAAATAACCCTGAAGGTATAAAGAGCAGACTGTTCCTTCACTGAGCGTCCGGACGACCTTTACTGTACTTCTCTTGGAAGGGTAAATGTAACACCTATAACTTTCATAATTCCTTGTTTCTTATACTTGACGTGTGGGTAGCAGCGGCGACTCTATATAAAGTGCGTTGGATCAATTGCACTACCATTTTTTAAATGATATATTGTAAAAAATAATATTTAAATATGTTTTAAAAATAATATTATGCTTTACTTAATTACTGTTATTTTTTCTTAAAATAATAATTACTTAGTAAACACTGTCCATATACTTTTTATCTTCGCGATCGATATAATATTATGTAATCTACCACAGTACAAATATTATTTAGTACGGCGTGCGATATCAAAAATGCACCGAGTTAAAATTGTCTATTGTATAGCGTATGTATGAATGTATGAACAGACAGAGATAGTCCCGTATTAGATGAGAAAGAGATACTTGCTAGCAATGCATTCATTTCACAAATTTCGTGCGTTGCACCAAATTATCATATCTTAGATGTACTTAGAATGTATATCTCTATCTCGCTCTCTCTAATATGTTCGCAATTAGTATTGAAACATGAATATTCGCGTGTTATCTTTTTTCTTCGTAATGTAAACACTATACATGAGCATTGAGCATGCGTAATTAGAGTAATTTTTCAGGTTTTAGTCAGTTTAGTCAGAAACAAACTTTGTTTATATCGTATATCATCGCTTTTTACAAGATAATCTAAATCAATAAATATTTGTGTATAGTTCAGATATCTTATAGATTTAAAAACGAGTGAATTAATAGATGTGTTTAGTTAAAAATAAATCGTGGAGGTCTTCCAAGACCAATGTTAAATATTAAACAGCAATGCAAAATTATAACTAAGAATTTTGTTCGTGTTTTTAAAATCCAGTTTTATGATAAAGCATCATGGTTATGTGGTTGTGACAAATTAAATTGTTTATTTTGTTTTCCATGTTTACTATTCATGGCGACTATACCTACTTGGATTGTTGGATTATAAAAGGTGTTAATGATTTGGCTCAATTATCTGAGAAATTAAAAAAACATAATTCTTCACAAATAAATTTACGCAATACAATAAATTATCTAACATAGATACTGTTGACATTATAACACAATTAGATTGTGGATATCGATCAATAACAAACGAGTGATTGAAGTTTTTGCCAAATAGAAACAGCGCAGGATTGACCTTCTTTACAAATAGGTAAAATATTTTGAATATGTATATTATTTATTCTATGATTAGGTATTTCATTTTTATCTATAATATACCAACATAGACGTATATATCTGTGTAGATATACGTAAACGCATATCGATTAAATACCAATTAATTTAGTTATAGAAAAAAATTGCACTACCAAAAATTATCAAAAATACGATCTACCAGTCGCCACTGGTGGGTAGTGGTACCCGCACAGAAGAGGATAAGTTTTATATCCTCTTCCCTACATACAAATAAATTAGAGACTTTTCCTCCTTACATTATCTACAGGTATGTTATTTTTAATAATTGATGTTGTGTTAGTTCAATCTGTTTGTATGTCTCATCTTCAGAAATTAAATTACGTTTCATCAAATGGATGTTTTATTATTATATTGAGATACATAGATAGGTACATATCTACTTTTCAGACTACATTAGGTTTCATATATTTACATTAAAAGTTTCAACATGACGGTTCAAACAAATAATTTTCTCATAAATATTTTTATTGGGTAGATACCAATATTCCTGGAATGATATCAAAACCTCTTCATGTTGTTGTATTACAATTTAAAGTTTAAGGTCGTATGATTGAGAGTCGTTCCATAATATTTTAATACGTTATGTAATCGAATAGTTTTTGATTCCTACTGGTAAAGGGATCAACATATTGAATCAAGAAAATACTCATAGTAAACATTGTTTAACTGAGATTAATTTTTCTATTTAATGTTGCAGTTCTAGTTTCTGTAAAATTTTTATCTAACTATATTTTATTTTTGAATTCAAAATTCGGTCCACTTCGTTAAAATCTAAGATCGGTTGCAATAAGTTTGTAAAATCTAAAAACTTAATAATGGTTATATTTAAGGGTTGAAAACCGAATATTATTCACAGCTAAATTACATCAGTAAATAAAAAAATTAATTTAAATCTGAGGGTTTCGAGTTAAAATTCTGGTGAAGGTACATTATTTTCAGCATGGATTTGAGAGTAACCACTTTTGTTTAATATGTTACATTATTCAGCCTGTAATATATGCTAGGTAAATAAAATAAAATTAAATTGATAAAAAATAAAAACAAACAAGATAGGAAATAAATAAACATGAGTTCAATATGAATACGAGTAAATAATAATTGCAATTGAACAATAGCTACCGGTAAATAAAGAAATAGACAGAGTAGAAATAAAGCAATTATTATTGTGAAGAAGGAAGGAAGGAAGAAATATAGGAAAGTAAACAAGGATAGGTAACTATTTATTTCAATCTAAATTTTGGTACACAAAAACCGACGAAAGGATTTACGTTTTTTTACTTGATCCCGGGATTTTCACATAAGGATGATTGAACAAAAATAAACCAAGTCATGAGATTACACGGGATAAAGTGAGACGAGATGGGGTTGGTGAGGGAGGGGGTGTGGTTGTGAAGGAAGGGTTAATAGGATGAAGGGGGTGGGTAAACTTTAAACCAGCTTACGAGAGGGAATAGGTACTCCAAAAAATGTGCCATCAAAAACTTATACCACAAAGGGAAAATTATACAGAAATATTTCAGTTAACATCATGACTTTATACAATTAACTTTTGCTAATGAATAATTTAATTTAATTAAGTGTAGGTACACTAATATATGTAATACCATTTGTAATATTACGAAGAAACTTTTTGGTACTTCATTCAAAAACAGTGTCTAAAAGAAGATTATAAGATATGTATTTATGAAATTGGGTGAATAACAAGTACCTACTTAACTACTTATTGTTATAGTTGTGTTGTTCTTGGTTTTGTTGACTGCAAACATTTAATTATGTATGTACAGTTAGTAATTTAATTAGTTACAATTAATTAGTGTCGTGTTTCTGTAAGTAGGTAAGGTAGGTACGTAGAGAAAAAGAAACGCCTCATCTGTCGCTTCTTCTACATTCATCGCTTTGCATCGAGTTAAATCGTCTCGCGAAATACATATATACCTCGGACTTTTGTTATCCCATTTTACAGTAGGTATTTCTTAGGATTTTATAAAAACATTTTTTTTTGTTCCAATATATTATATTCTTCCTTTTTACAGGACGACTCTAATCAGTTGATGTGGAACAAATATAAGTGTAGGTATTTGATTTGTATAACCCAAAGATAGGTAGGTAGGTAGGTATAGGTAGGTAGGTAGGTAGGAAAAATGTTGAATTTAACTGGTAAAAATTAAGTGCCTATGGTACCTACCTAGATATATAGATACTGAAATATGTATTTCATTTTGATTTGTGGTGTGTAAATAATAAACAATGACTTATTGAACAACTACCCCAATACCAATATGTTGGTTGGTACATTAGGTATATGTAGATGTAGATAGTTGATATCAGGTAGCTTTATTTAACTGATCGGGGATTAGGTGATACAATTTATCAAAATACCTAAATTACAAATAATGACCGTTGGATATTCGGTTAATGTACATAATAATATGTTATCGCAGTAAATAGATAGATATATATCTCGTAAATGATTTTAGTAAAATTCCCACAGGTCTATTAATTACATATACATATATCTGCAAAAGGATATTCCATTAGTAATGAAATAATGTTGATTTTGTCTATAGTATTGAACGGGGAACCAATTTTTTTCATAAAATTGATTTTAAATAACATGTAACTAAGGAAATATCTCCAATAGTTTCAAATTACAAAACAAATTATATTTAGTTTATCGACCGAAAATTGTTTATAGAATTTCGTTTGATTATTTAATTGGTTTTCTAATTATTTATTTTGCTAAAAGGAAGCACGACATATGTATATTATATTATAGGTAGGTACATCAGCCTCGCATATATGTATGTAGGGTCTGGACACGGAAAGTAAGTAAGTATTATACTTATACATCAGCCTCGCATATAGGGTCTGGACACGGAAAGTAAGTAAGTATTATACTTATACATCAGCCTCGCATATAGGGTCTGGACACGGAAAGTAAGTAAGTATTATACTTATACATCAGCCTCGCATATAGGGTCTGGACACGGAAAGTAAGTAAGTATTATACTTATACATCAGCCTCGCCTCTTAAAAGGTTATTAAAATCGTTTTTTGAATAAATCTCTACTAAGGCTATAATTATTTTTTCAATAATATAGTAACTAATAATTATGTGTTGAAACTTTCTAAAATATTGATATTGCAGTATTTTTTTAAATTTTTTTTTTACATTTTCGATAGACAATACATTGATGGAATTCCATTATAATGTATTAAAATAAAAATACTGAATTATAATTTTCTACTGATTAAAACTGATTTATAATTTTCTAGTAGTGAAAGTAGTGATTACTCTGAAGATGCTCGTCTATAGCGAAACTAGTTAGTCATTTAAATCAAGTGGAAGAAAATTATAAGTCAGTATTTTTTTTATATGTGCTAATGCAGTAGTTTAATTAAAAAAAAAACATCATTTGTGTGTGCTAAATTTTGACAAATTATTATAGGTTAACATTACATATATTTGACTGTTGTAAGGCTATGTTATATTTATATATCTGGAAGAAAAAATATAACGATAGTAGCTCGGTAGATATAGGTAAGGTATATAATTATGTAGCAGGTATCTAGAGATATGTATCATTGTGTAGGTATATACATATATCTCTACCTAAATTTTCACAAATTATTAGGTATAGGTAATTTTTATTTTATTTTATTTTATTTCGTTTTACAGAGTACAAACAGTCAAATTCATATAATTTATACAAAAAATGAGTTATCAGCATATAAGACCAGTGAAGACTCCAGACATTACCAAATATTAATCATTTTTTATAACTAGGTAAGAATTAATTCATCAATGAATAAATAAATAAATAACTCATGAAATAAATCAACCAATCAACAAATTAATGAACAAACACTCAATTATACAAATATCAATAGAAATGAAATTAAGTAAAGTAGTAAATAAGACAACCAATAAATAAATTAATGAACAAATACTCAATTAAACAAATAACAATAGGAATGAAATAAGCGAATTAATAAATAAATCAAGAAATAAATCAACCAATAAATAAATCAATGAACAAATACTCAATTAAACAAATAACAATACAAATGAAATTAAGTGAATTAATAAATAAATCAAGAAATATATCAACCAATGAATAAATTAATGAACAAATACTCGATTAAACAAATAACAATAAAAATGAAATTAAGTGAAGAAATCATGAAACGAACACCATACGTGATTAGGGATTGGATGATTCCAATAAACTACACACACCTCTCCTAAACTCTCCCTTATTCAATAGAAATATGTCCAGGCCACCGAATAACGTGTTATACATCGAACAACTGCGCTGCATAAACGAATTACGAGCATAGTTGGGGGTGCAGTGGGGCAACCTGAACAAGTGATTAATGCGAGTGACGCGCTGCGGACAGTTGAAGGGTACCTGCTCGAGCAAAGTCGAGAATTAACATCTCCATTTACGATCTTAAACAAATAAACCATATCAGTCTCCGTTCTTCTATTCACAAGTGTGGTAATTCCATAGTGTCGAGCAGCAAGCTTATACGTTTCAAAATTTTGGCTCGTCACAAAGTTCAGATATCTTACGAATCTCCTCTGCAATCCCTCAATTCTATTTTTATATATGCAATATTGGGGATTCCATACGACCGATGCAAACTTCAACTGACTTCTTACCAATGAAAAAGTCTAAAAATGAAGGCGACTTAAAAGGTTTACCAATCCTCAGTATAAACCCTAACATTCTGTATGCCTTCTGAATTATAGTGTCAACGTGGACCCTAAACAAAAGTTTTCTGTCCATAACTACTCCCAGGTCTCTGATCTCACACCTACCCAAGATCTGTCCATCAATGCAATAGTTGATGCAAACCGGGCGGGCACTCCTAGAGAATGTGATAGTCTTGCATTTGGATATATTTAGAAACAATTGATTACACCTGCAATATTCTGCAAGCAGCTGCAGATCATTCTGGAGCCCCGAACAATCTTCTAAGCCTCCAACCCTTCGAAAGATTTTCGCATCATCCGCAAACAAGAGAAACTTTGAATTTTTAAAACATATACTGATGTCATTGACATACAGAATAAAGAGCAGGGGTCCTAAATGGGAACCCTGCGGAACTCCAGAGTGACAGCCCTTGAACTGCGAAAGCGCGCCATTAATAGCTACAGCCTGAGACCGTCCCTCGACATATGATGAAAACCACCTCAGTAGATCACCATGAATACTATAGCTACGAAGTTTGTGCAATAGTATACCATGGCTGATCTTGTCGAAAGCCTTAGCAAAATCAGTATAAATTGCATCAACCTTTACTCCTTGATTCATGGAATCAAGAACAAAACTTGTAAATTCCAAGAGATTAGATTCAACCGACCTGCCCCTCATAAAGCCATGCTGGTTAGGAATAATAAAGGAGTTCACAGCAGGTGCTAGCTGACGAACTACAATTTTTTCGATCAACTAACCGATGGAAGAAATTTTAGAAATGGGTCTGTAATTCGAAGCGTCATGCTTATCACCCGACTTATGTATTGGAGTTATATGCGACTTCTTCCATTGGCTAGGGTAAACTCCCTCAGTCAGTGACCTCCTATAAAGCATCGACAATGGCACCGATAACTCTGCACCACACTGTTTGATAAACCCAGGTGGAATTCCATCCGGTCCAGCTCCTCCGCCCGCATCAAACGAAGCAGGCGTAAACCGAACACTATGGATATAATGGATGCAATTTCAAGCCTGAACCACAGTAAACCCGCGGCATGTCTATATTACTTTCGATAAAAACAGAGCTAAAATAGTCACTGAACAGATTTGAAATTGACTGGAAATCAGTGCAAGATACACCACAATAATATACAAGTAATCTTTATATTTGACTGTTGTAAGGCTATGTTATATTTATATATCTGGAATAAAAAATATAACGATAGTATCTCGGTAGATAGGTATATATAAGGTACATAGGTATAATTTTATTTATTTATTTAATAAAATAACAATTATACATTAATAATAAAAAGAATTACAAACAGTATCTTTAAATTAAATTATTTAAGATCTATTCAGCCCTCAGTTGAGATCAAATCTCGTGTTCGAGGGAGGAAACATATCTCTAGATTAGGTATCTAGAGATATGTATCATTGTATAGGTATATAGGTACATATATCTCTACCTAAGTTCCATTTCATGCATTATTTCATCTGAAATCGAAGGACGTTTTCAGACAATAAAGAAAATAAAAATATATCATCTCGGAATAAAGAAATCCTTTTGTGAAGGAGAAACTTCTTTTTGAGAAAAAAAAAGTGAACGGAATGAAACAACTTTAACGGCAGAACACTTTTGTCATGTTTCAAAAAGTTTTATGTTCTGTGTGTTAACATGTGATTTGGTAATGTGAACATTCTATGTATGTACAAATATATATGTATATATCCATAATGTGAACATTGTGAACAACTGTATATGTAGCTTACATCTTTTTAACTTTTATGAATAAAGCTGCTTGAAAGATTTCGTAAAAAAATATTATAGTAATAAATATATTCTGTGTTCATTAAACCAAACCAACGTCTTGTGGAATATTGTTATTTCGTTATTATTATTGGTACATATTGGATGGCGCGAAAGAATGGTTCAGAATATATCTATCTAGAAGATCTCAGGTTGTAAAAGTCAGCAATCAAACATCGCTTCCATTCTTTCTTGATGCTGGAGTACCTCAAGGATCTGTTTTAGGACCACTTCTTTACATACTGTACACAAAAGAAATAGAAAACATAATCAAACATTTTGGATTATGGGCACATATCTTTGCTGATGACACGCAAATATATTTCTACTCGAAACCTTCGGAAATAAATGTACTAAAATCTCAAGTTTCTTTGTGTATAGAAGCAATCAGTGAATGGATGTCGTCCAACCGATTAACACTTAATCCTACCAAAACAGAAGTTTTATTAATAAACACACACCGTAAACAAAACCAAATTGACTGGAGTCCACTTTCCGTTCAAGGTGAATTGATCCAACCATTAAAATCAATTAAACTTTTAGGTGTGAACCTCGATTCAGAACTATCTCTAAACAATCATATCAGTAAAACAATCAGTTCGTGTTTTTTTCAATTAAGACAGATAAAATACATAAGGAAAAACTTACCTACAGACGCAGCACGTTTATTGATAAACGCATTCATAGTATCTCGGTTAGATTATTGCAACATAATTTATGCAGGACTTCCACAGATTCACCTTGAAAGACTTCAGTCAGTCTTTAATGCAGCAGCAAGATTGATATTCAATTCACCGAAGTCTTCCCACATAACTCCACTGTTAAAAGATCTTCATTGGTTGCGAATATCGGAAAGGATTCAGTATAAGATATGCTGGATGGTGCACAAAGTTATTCACGGACGTGCTCCAAAATACCTCATGGATCTTTGTGTACCAGATGACCTCAACCAAAAAAGATCTACGCTTCGCTCTGCAAGTAATACGGCAATGCATCGACTAAAAGAGCAAAATACGTGTCGAATGACGAACTTTGGTGAAAGAGCATTTGCTGTAGTGGGTCCGGTTCAGTGGAATAAGCTTCCATATAGGTTAAGATCGATAGACAGTGAAAGTGTGTTTAAAAAACAGTTAAAAACTTATTTTTTCAAAAACTCGTATAGTGATTAAGTGATTATTTCCTTGTTTATTATTATTTTTTCCAGGTATTATTGTTAAGCGCCCTTGAGGTGGATACACAAAAATGGCGCTTTAGAAATTATCCATTTATTATTATTATTATATCGTATAAGCAAGCTGAAGTATAATAATATTATGTATGTTGAAGAGGACATTTATGAAGCGGAAAATTCCAATCGAATGAGAGGGTTAACTAAAGTATGTACTTACTTAAAAAGAAAAAAAGTTCCAATCAAACAAGCAAATATATCCATAGTCCATATTGTTTGAAGATCATGTCAAGGATATTATTTACTCTCCACTTTCAACGGATTATATTACTATGGCGAAATGAAATGTTTGTAATTAATTGAATTGTTTGAATATGAAATACAGGTTATTTATGATTTTGAAAAAAGGAGTACTTAGAGAAATCATATACATAAATAAATAAAGGTACACCAATAGTATTAATGTGCAAAATATAAAAATGTGTATGTTTGGTAGTACACGTGGAATTCTGGCTGCAAATTACTGGAGGGACAAAATATACGTACCTACACACAGAAATGTACGTACCTACACACAGAAATGTACGTACCTACACACAGAAATGTACGTACCTACACACAGAAATGTACGTACCTACACACAGAAATGTACGTACCTACACACAGAAATGTACGTACCTACACACAGAAATGTACGTACCTACACACAGAAATGGAAATTGAATTAACTCGTGTAGTGAAATTTTGCATGAAATATATTTTGGCATCGTGGCTCAGTTGGTTAGGTATCTGAATACTGATCCAATGATCCCGGGTTCGATTCCCGGTGAAGATACCAGTATGCAGCAACTTGTTATTGGGTGCATGTTAAAATAACATTTGACATAGGTAGTACCTGTTAGTTGCACGAGAAGAAATGTGAAACAAAATAAATACCTATGTAATCACTGTTGAAATTATTTTATAACACATTTAATAATTCTAACAAATGATTTATTGTACAAATTCATTTTGTTTTATCCACTTTAAACACTTAAATAATGACTATTACAAGTCTGTCCTGATAAGGGAGCGGTCAGCTCCGAAAACTGGTTAGATACTTGCTCAAAGTGGTTAAAATAAATTTAATTTGTACAAAAAGTCTAGAGTCGATTTGTATTTTTGAAAAAAAAAAACAATTTACGTAGGTACATAAAGTAATTTGGTAGGAATCCAAGCTCCGCTGGCTGGATGGCGTGCAACGGGATGTGGAGGCTGTTGGTGTAAGGATCTGGAGGGGAGCATGTCAGGATAGAGGGAGATGGCGAGGAATGCTGGAGGAGCCATTGATGATGATGATGACATAATGTAAATATGAAGGTACTTATATTGAATTGTGTGGAAGCCAATACCAGATTTTCTTTAAAGATATTTATAAAATTTAAAACTAATAGACCAAGAGCCAGCGACAGATACATTTACATGATAGTATAAAGCCTGAGTTTTTTTCTGTAAAATGATACTGTGGGGATTGAGGAGGCAAGCCCCTCTGGCTTGCCTATATAAATCCCCACCAACGACGAGCCAAGACAGTTCTCATTTAACATTCTCGCGGGCCAGTCATTTCTAATAAACAATGTAACCCAATCAGCAGTTTCAATATCTTCCCACTATAGGTACCCACCATACTTCTATATAGTGGTGAAACCCGACGTGATATATACCTATAGTGGGAACAGTGTTGATGTTTAGAAATTTTGTAATATGAGCCTTCGTGAACCGTGGACTTGACAACGAATCCGTCCTACACATTCATCACAGTGCAAGCTTGCAAAAATAAACATCAAGCGATAACACCGCTGTGAAAATTCAATACTGCTGACACTTACTTTGTTTTGTCGTGAGAACTCATAATCTGAGAAGTGACTACTGCCCCATCGTGATGTCTACCACGCTACCAGCAACTCCCGCCTGCGAACTTTTCTGCATCCCGTCAAGCTAGATCCGCTTGACCACGACAATCCAAGCCGCTCGCTCTCATCTCATCGCCTCCACGACAAGCCCAAGCTGCTCGCTCTCGTCTCATCGCCTCCATGAAAAGCCCAAGCAGCTCGCTCTCGTCTCATCGCCACTACGACAAGCCCAAGCGGCTCGCTCTCGTCTCATCGCCACCACGACAAGCCCAAGCCGCTCATCCGTGTCTCGTCGACATGACAAGCCGATACCGCTCATCCTTGTCTCATCGAGAGATAACGAAACCAGACCAGGACTTAAATTTTTGATAAAGACATTCTCTTAACCTTCGTGCTCCTGCCAGACATGAACTCACATCTTTGCTGACACACGCAAGAAATCATCTCACCGATTCACAACCCATGATTGAGGACCTAGTGCTCACTTTACAGCTCCTGCAAAAGGAAGTAAAGTCACTAACAAGCATCCTCAGCAGGCTAAACTGGAGGACCACTCCAAAGCTGTCAGACTCACTTGACACGCCGTAAACAACAAGCAACCTCATCAGGCTATACTGGAAGACCATTTCAAAACTGTTAATCACTTGACACCCCGTAAGCAACAAGCAAAATCAACAACACCATCTCGCTCATAGATTTTCTCTCCAACACCTTTTCCTCATCTGGAAGACGTCCTGCAACTACCAGTACGTTTTGCAATACAACCCACTCGAAAAGTCCAAGATCCAACGTAGGATCAAGCCAAAAGCAAAGAAGAGCACGACCAAGCAACACATTTCTCTGTCCGGCCTGCACAAACACCGGAAGCCCAGGATTACGTATGCCAGTACCTACAGCTACTCGATCTCTGGAATTCAACATCCGGTCGAGTTAACATACTTTCGTTCAACAAGAACCAACAGCAACCAATCAACATTTTCATCAAATCGTTCTACCTTTTAGTGTCCTCTAAGTGTTTTCAAAATAATGTATTCTATCGTAACAAAAAAACTTCAGTCGTGAATTTACGCAACCTCGTTTATATTATTCGTGTTATCTACAACATACTATACAGTGTCAAAATACTCCTGCTGCATATATAAACTTTTCAGTATCTACAATATCATACAAGCAAGATTTTTTATATATTTCGTTAATTTCCATTATGCCAACTAATCATTCTCACACGGCTAAGTTCAGGTGTTTTTCCAAGGAACTGCAGACCTTGATTAATAACTGAACTTCAATATCAGCAAATCTGATCAATTTGCTGACTAAAAAATTAAACATAAAAAATCTCGTTTTCTTTGTACCATTTTAATTTATTTTTCTTTGTAATATGATACGCAGCGCCAAATGCTTAACAGCAATCCGAATGTTATCTATTTATAATATAGTCAAACAAGCAACACATAACATAATGCAATTTGAGATATTTCTTCATATCTTAATTAATAATATTTTTCCATTCAATGTACACATTGAACGATTTCAATGTTTCTCAAACTTTGAATATTTATTTTACATGTTTGATAATCTTTTATGTTCACACTGTTAAATCATACAATGTATTTTACTGTTTTTACAAATTATGTATGTCAAATTTAATTGTTATATGTAGCGTTATCACTTAGAGGGGAGCACTGTGGGGATTGAGGAGGCAAGCCCCTCTGGCTTGCCTATATAAATCCCCACCAACGACGAGCCAAGACAGTTCTCATTTAACATTCTCACTGGCCAGTCAATAAACACAATGTAACCCAATCAGCAGTTTTAATATCTTCCCACTATAGGTATATATCACGTCGGGGTCACCACTATAGTAAGTAACAGCGATTGGATTATATGAACCCTTTAATATTTTATGTCTCTAAAGATGTCTGTCGGGTGTTTTTACCAACTAACGTGTCGGTGAATGTTAAGCGTAATTAATAATAGTCTCTCGTAGTAAATATAAATAAAATCACGCTTTACACTATACCTGACGTGTGTAAAAAAAAATGGTTTTATCACTTTGGAGGCTGTCGTCTCCGAAAACCACCACTACTCAGGGTTCTGACTATCCAATCTTTGTTATCTGCTGTGGTATTCTTTCACAAAAAAAATCCAGCTTTTATATTATGACTAAAGTATAAATTTTGTACAAAATGACACAAGTCTAGAATTGCGGAATGATACACTATATAATATGACTGTAAGAATCATGATCGAGTATAGAGTAAAATAAAAGAATATAAAGAAAATCAAAATAATTTGGTAATGGTATCATCTGAAGATAAAAGTTATAATTGTTATGGTGTAGTGACATATGCAAGTAGAACATACCAACTTATATAGTTATATATATATATATATATATATATATATATATATATATATATATATATATATATATATATATATATATATATATATATATATATATATATATATATATATACATATACCTAATATTGTCTTTTTATTTATGACGAACAATCGAAAATTGAGTAAATTCAGCATTTTCTATATATATCTCGTATTCAATTGTTGTCTGACTCAGCACAGTACTTAACTGAAGTGACAGCATATTTTGTATCCAACAATAACAAACAAATCCATATAGGGCAATGTTTCCAAAATCGGTGGTTCGTAAGAGCCTCGAGGGCGGTCCACGGGAGAGCCCTGTTATTATATATTTTCCTTTTATTTACATCTTTTATTTTTTTTTATTCTTTAATATTGACATTTAATATTAAGCAACTCATTGCTGAACTATGTTGTTATCTGTTGTATTTTCGATTACTTAGTAGAAAATAATGAAAGCACTATTCCAAGCCGGTAATTCACCTATTTCTTCAATTTCGGCCTCCGTGGCTCAATTGGTTAGATAACTGACTGCTGAGCCAAAGGTCCCGGATTCGATTACCGGTGGAGACACAGTTTTTAATTCTGTTGTCAGTCTGGATCTTTGAGACGCTTCATATTTAAAATCTCCAGAATGTGGCACATTTAGTTATTGGGAGTGTGTTAAATTAATATTTGACATATTACCTTAGTTGCCCGAGAAGCAATATTTACCAAATAAATAAAAAAAATATATCGCTTTGTTTTCCCATAATTTTATGTTTATTTTATTTTAAAATTACTTCTCGGACAACAAACATGTTAAATATTAATATAACATGCACCCAATAACAAGTTGCCATATTCTGGAGACTTACGATATTAATCGTCTCACAGATCCCGTTACAAATATAAACTGTCTCCACTGGGAATCGAACCCGGGACCTTTGGATCAGCAGTCACATATCTCACCAACTGAACCACGAAGGCCGACAAATAATATTATTGAGTAGGAACTAAGTATCAAGCCATGTAACGCGAGGCGAGATTTGTATGCAAGGTCTATATTTTTCATGGTTTTTTTTCAACTTTGAAGCCAAAAAACTCCAACTTAGAGGCTTCGGAGCATATATTTTTTTTATCATTTTTTATAAAAATTGAATTTAGTGACGACAACCTTTCGAACTTATCTACGGGAACTCAATAGTTTGATACTTAATCTTCAACACACATACATACCATCATGCTGTATTCATGTTCTGTGTAGAAAAAAATCTGACCTCCATACTATCCTATCCTAACATACATACCTACATGTTTTATATAGAAAACAAAATATCTTAAAATATTTCTTAATTTGTGTTTAAGTGTTTATAGTTTGGTTTGACAGTTGAATCTCATGTGTTACATGCAACTAGTTTTAAAATAATCTGCCATGTTCAGCAGGTTTGTCATCGAAATCCACTCACTTCAACTTATATGTTTTTTTTTCTTTTTTTTCAAATATATTAGTGATATAAAATAAGTTTGGGTGTAGAGTTACTATAAAAATATACATTAAGTTATTTATAAATTAAAGTTTAATTGAAATGTCAACAGAGTTTCCATTACATAAATCATTATTGTTTGAACAATTAAGATTATTATGTACAATGGCATGGCATGGCGATGTTCCTAGATAAACTAATTATGAAAGTGGCGCAATATGTATATTTTCGATTATCCAACTAACAAATTATGACATTAGCACAAAACTACACAAGACCTCAACAAATACAAACCAACAATCTACATATATTTATATACCTACTACTGATATGTACTTATGTACATTCTCTTAGTTCTTACCCTTACATATTACTAACACCCTCTCTTACGAAACTTCATACTATCTCCGCCCCACAGCGATTAGCCTTAATTTTCAAATTAGGATTATTTTCTGAAAATCTCCTTCACTTTATCTGAGAAGAAATGAAACTTTTGGTATAATGCTACATGGATATTTACCTAATATCTAATTTACCTAATATCTAATTTACCTAATATCTAATTTACCTAATATCTAATTTAGTTAATATCGTATTAAAGGGAGATCGAATGGATACAAATAGTCAAAAGTCAAAAATATATTATTACACAAAAATTTACTTCGAAATCACTATTTAGAGAACATTTATTTACCTAATAATTGTTTCATGTTATTTTTCAATAATTACTCGTACATACCTATAGGAATGAACAAAGTTATTTTAGAGTCTTTGAAAAGTTTACTGAACAATTTTCGAACATGAATGTGACAATAATTATCTATTCTGAAAGACACAAATTGATTACCTAATTAACATACTTTTATGCACCGTGTGATTTTAGTCCTTATTTGACAAAATAGTATTTTTTATGTAGTTAAGTTTGAAACACGATCTAATGGAGATATACTTAAATAACGTCTGACTATCATGCAATATGTATGTATGTACCTTCCTGTAGCATTTACATTCCAAAATCAGAAATACATTATTTTTAATTTTATCAAAATATCAAATGAATCAAGCTGGAAACAAACAAGCATACATTGTCATCGGAAATACACAAACTTTAAAATTTTCAGTGCTCTATATTGTCGGGCGGTTAGTTAAAAATCCATTGCGAAATTCCAGTATAAACAGTCATTTTTTTAAACAAAGTTATTTTATTAATTTCATTTTGCTATTTCTTGTTGATTTATTTTTGATATTAAATAATAATTCATATATTTATTTATTATTTTAATTATTAATTTCAAAATTAATTAATTAATATATTCATTCATTTATTTATTTATTTATTATTGTTATATTTATTCAAAAAAATAACAAACGGGATCAATTGCCTTTTACATTTACATACCTATATACAAAAAACACATATTGATGAAAAAAATATATATAATAAGGAAAAAAACAATTATATACCCACACTTAGCTAAAAAAGAAAAACTTAAACAGTAAAACAAAGAAATGAAAAAAAATAATAGACATAAGCAAACATAAAAAAATGTAAGTATAAATAAGGACTCAAAATTGAATATAGAAAATATTTAGAATTTCTTCTATAAAAATTTATTTGATTATTGGCGCGTTTCGTGCAAGGCACATCATCAGAATAAAAGATGTTATAAATACAAAAAATAGCAGTAGAAGCAGTGTAATGTAAAATAAAAATAAACAAAAAAGATGTACAAAAAATAAACATACGACAATTGAAAATATACAATTAAAACTATTTCAGGGTTACATTTGTCGAACATTTTGAACAATTCACGTCGTTTTAGATGTCAATTTAAGAATCAGCTTTTCTCAAACAGATAATAACTAACTCTCCAGGAGCAGCGTCTTAAAAAGCGTCATACGACACGAAGAAGTAGGTACTAGCTTTGAAATTGGTCGTATATACTAATTCATAGTTTATAACAAGTTAACTTATACTCTAATAACGAAGAAAAGTTTTTCCAGGTAAACTGACGTCCAGCTATCCAAATTAAGTAATAACATATTTATCGAAATTCACTAGTTGATCATTGACATATATGTAAAAACATTTGTTCTAACCAAGTATCAATTTGTTTAGCAGTTTTGTTGCAATACTCTCAACAGCATATGTAAAATGAGGAAGTAGAAAAAGAGAAAAGATAAAATGAAATAAATGTATGTAAGGACCTACTGTGATGTTTGTATAGTATGAACCCCAACAAATTTATAAGTGGTTTCTTTTAATATGGTTTTATCATAATAATATCTTAAGAGTTAGTATTTTTACAATGTTATTGTGTTAGTAGGTACTTGATTTTAATGGATTTAATATTAATGTATTTCAACAAAGGCCCTTTCAAGGAATTTCCTATTTAATAGCCAACAAAACTTGGTATTTTATTGCCGATGTAATTCTCCGCAATACTTTTGTTATCCCATCAATTTAGGTTTTATATAGAATACGGCTAATGTAATGTAATTTGCCTTGGAAAAGTTAGTTTAAATAATACAAAGTAAGTAAGCGGAAACTCAAGGAAGGTATTCTCCTCTTGAGGAAGATATTCTGATATTTGAAAATCTACTATCATACAGAAAGCTTTTATCCTTTCAACATATTTTGTACAATAAGCTTTCTGAGCGAATCCTTTTCACCGTCGTTCCTAACCACCTTTAATAACATCTACCTCGTATAGTTTGTTTATTCAAATGAAGAAAACAAAGCTTTACTTGATGTTATTATATCGACTATTTACTAATTTTCATTCTAATAATGTCCCTACAAATTGCAAGTTGCAAGGGAGGATTACATGAAAATTTTTCGAAACACAATTGTTCGAATGCGCAATTGTACGAATAACAATTTTTCGAAAATCAGTTATCAGAATGACAATTATCCGAAAGCAAATTATTCGAACTAACATTTGTTGGAAAACCAATTGACCGAATTTACATAATATATTTTTGTGTCATTATGTTGCCTCCTTTGACATATTTGTTGCCGGTAAAATATATTCGATGAAGACTATTATTACTTGTATTATTGTGGGTACCTACGTATGTTTGCACATTTTTAATAACTGATGTTTGACAGCGCGGGATAGCCTAGTTTGTACACCAGTTTTTGATTTTGACACATCATGTACAGACAGTTTATCTAGTATTCACACCAATTTAGTTATTTTATTTTAATATTATAGTTACTTTTTTAATATATAATGCAACTGGCTCACGCCAGTCGCAATTGTAACTACGAACAAATCAAACCAACCTATTTTTACCAAAGCTTTGTAGGTTTAGGTTTAAAAAATCGGTGTACATCCTAGGATATCTGACAGCGCGGTGCATCGCCATGTTGTTTATTCCATAGATTTTTATAATACATTATACTATGTAGATGTAGTAAAAGTGAGTCATGGAATATCGCGCGTTTGACGTTTTGGTTATTAACATATTTCAGTTTTCCTTACATTTCAACACATCTTAAATAACTTTTTTCTAAATCTAAATTAACAAAGTGTTTTTTACGACAAATAAATTCGAAAACAATTACGTAAAAACTACAACGTCAAAAATCCCCCGGAAAAATGCCTCACTTCGATTCATACAAAATTTGCTAACTACGACATCTAGTATATTATAATAAAAATCTATGGTTTATTCCTTTCACAATACTACCAACATGACGTCATAAAAATTCGAACAATTGTAAATTCTGATAATTGTGTGTTCGGAAAATTGTTTTTCGAAAAAATGTGATTCGAATAATTGCCATTCGTAAAATTGATTTTCGTACAATTGAGCATTCGAATAATTGTTTTTCGAATAATTTTCCTGTCACCGCATAGGAGGGGGGTGCAATGCTACATAAACCATATTATACATACAAAAAAATTATAATGAAAACAGATAAAATTATATATTTGTACACTAGTTGACCCGGCAAACGATGTTTTTCCATGTAAATTATTTCTAGTGAATACTTTGGATTGAATAAAAAATAACTAACTTATAGTACATAAGTATGTGGGGATGGGGTCTATGACCGAAAGAGCAATGGAGCGCTGTGGACGATGACGGCCTATAAAAATAACAAAACACCAACCATTCATATTCTTAATTCAATGTACCTACTTCATTAGCTTAACTCACATATTTAAAGTTTGATATCTTAAAAGTTAAATGTAAATTAAAAAAAACTGATACATATTTTTTATCTTAAATTATGACAATTAAAAAAAATAATAACAATCTCGAAGAACAGTGTACGATGTTTTTTGTCAGTCCGTCTTTAGCCAACACAAACAAACTGGATGGTTTGCCCATGCCACGTATAATTGTCCGTGTGAAATACATACACGGTGTGCCCAAATCTAAGCCATAAACAGACATCGTTTGGCCTTGTGACTTGTTGATTGTCATTGCGAATGCCTATCTAATTGGAAATTGAACGTGTTTTAATTCAATTTGCACTTCTGTGGTGATCATTGGGATTCGCGACAGCAATACATTTTCGCCTCGGAACTTGCCATTCAACATGCTCGTTTAGACAATGTTTTTCATCAATTTTTTAATGACTAATCGCGTGCCATTGCACATCCATGGTGGGTTCGAATTCCGAAGTAAAATAACCGGAAATCCAATTTTCAGTTGTAGATGGTGCGGTGATATTCCTGGCAAATCCAATGAGTTTAAATCTCTGTTGGATAATTTACAGCTTCGTTGACATCGCAAACTGTATCGATCGATTTGTATGACACAACAATAATTGTATCTTGAAATTGGCAACTACAATTGTATCTTGAAATTTAAATCATTGACGTTCATATTTTTTGCTGCCAAAATGACCCTTTCTGCCAGCCACTATTATGTGTAGTATTATGTGTGTACAACGGGAAATATGCTATGATTGTGCAGAAATTGGTCAGTAATTTTATGCATCCAGTATTTTCATGGACAGCAACTTTTCCATCGCCGATATCTAACAATTGTTTTGAGAATGTATTAGCGGATGGATCTTGAAGCATTTGAACGCGCATGTTTACTTTTAGCTGTAGGTACTTTTTCAACATTACACCACAGTGGCGATGATTTCAAGCAAGCGTTGATCTCATCAGCGTACGTTGAACGTGGAATGACGGGAATTGTTTGTCTGAAATCACCTGAAAGGAGTAACAGAGAGCCGCCGAATAGTTTGTCGTTGTTTTTTTATGTCATTCAGTGTCCTGTTCAACGCCTCAAGCGAATGTTCGTGTGCCATAGCTCTTACAACACTCCTGGGATATTTTATATCCCAACCATTTTTGAAAAATTATTCCTATGTCATCTTTATCCCAAATTCAATGGAATATGTGTATTCCATTATTTAATGGTATTATGCGAATGTTGTTAAGTTGGTAGTACAGTACTTGTAGTGTATCAACAGGTTCATGCCTGTTCAGTTTCAATTGTAGTGTGATAGAGGTGTGACTGCGCAAACATTTTACGTATCATTTCATTAATTTCACTGATAAAATTATAAAAAAGTTTTCCAATATGTCGAGGAATGTTCAAATTAACGATATATCATTAAATATCAATAATTTTTTTTTGAATATATACCTACAAATATTTAATATTTTATTAGTGTTGGGATAAAAAAGTCCCAGTAGTAGTTTTCGTTGGTGTCGTTTATATCCCAGCAGTAATTTATGGTATATTTTAGCGAATCGAAGAAATCTATGGAGGATGTAATTTCTAAATACTTAGCAGAGTTAGAAGAAGAAAGTGGTGATGACTTTAGTGATGGTTCGTCGTATCATCCAAATGAAACTGACATTGATGATTCTTCCGGTGATTCAGACAGTAGCGAGGACTTTACTCAAACAGAAGGGGACAGAAACAATGAATCTGTTTTAGATGAGCCTTGTGTGCAAGAATTGGCTATACAGAATCTTTAGGCTGCAGAATCTTTAGGAAGCTGCGTTCCTTTACATTTATCGTCACAGGAATCGACAAAAATGCCGGAAAATTTTCAACCATTGAAAATGGTACCCCAGCCAAAGACGTGTGAAATATTTTTATCTCATCACCCCGATGAGTTGAAGATATTTTTAAAACTCTTCCCAAGGAGCCTTTTTATGTATATTGCTCAATGAACAAATCAAAGGATTGAAATACTTAAAAAAAAACTGAAAAAAAACTGACTCACACTGATCCAGGAGAAATGATGATTAGTGTGGGAATTATTTTGATAATGTCGTATAATCATTTACCTGCAATGTCCGACTACTGGTCACAGCATCCGTCACTGGGCAACTCTTCCATAAAATCAGCAATGTCCAGAGATAGATTTTTATTTCTTATGTCAAAACTGTATTTGAACGATCCAGATAAACCTGATAGTGCTGGCAAAACATATTATACTGAGGAATTGCTATCATGTTTGAAATTTACATTTCCAAGAGCAAGAGGGGACAGCTCCTTCCAATCTATAGATAAATCAATGGCCAAATTCAAAGGCGCCTCTAATTTGAAGCAATTCTGCCCAAACAAACCAATAAAACGAGGCATAAAATTATGGTTGCGATGCGACGCTGATACTGGATATGTATATGATATAAACCTTTACAGTGGAAAGGAAGAAACAGACACATAAACCACATTAGGAGAAAGAGTTGTCAACAAATTGTTATCAACTATAAGAGCCAAACCTGAAGAAGTGAGCATTTGCTTTGACAGATTTTATTGTCACGTGAATCTTATTCAAAGTATGAAAAATCCTGTCGTGGCAACATGTTTATCTAACCGAAAAAACATGCCAAAATTAGAAAAAAAAAGTTAGATAAAGGAGAAAGTGAAATCTTAATATATATGACTACCTCGATCGATATATATGACTACCTACATTAACTTTGTGTCAGACGCAATATTTTTGCTCGTGAATTAGATATATTTTTTTAATGTAAAAAGTGCGAAATACGCGGTATAAAGTTGTGTGTTAATAAAACAAAGTGTGGTTCATCGAATGATCATATTTATTTAAACATCAGGTGCATCAGTTACCGTAATTCGGGATAAAAAGAGTGAATGTGACTGTGCTGGTTTGTGTTGTTACCTGCCCTGTACAGGTAGGTACCTCGCTGTGTGAATATTGCGGTCTGCGTACAGTGACGGGTACAGTGGCGTATCACGGTATTCATACACACACTATAGAACAAACTTATTATTTACAATTGAATTAGCTGAGCTAGCTGTGTACCATGGGCCCTATTAAATGTAGCAAATGTGCGAACAGTTTATCACCGACTAAGTCGCTTAAATGTTCCCGATGCTACCACACATACCATTACTCCTGCGTTGGCACAACCCAGGATAACTTTAAAAAAATGTCTCGTATCAGGAGAGACCAATGGAAATGTGCCACATGCGTGAGGGACGATCCAAGATTGGCCTCGGAGGTGGATCCCTGTCGATCCCGATCAAGCTCTGTCTCATTGCTGAATGTTGCTCCAGAACATAGTCCACAACAGCAAAAGAATACTCCAACTAGTAGTCACAGTACACCTAATTCCAACCCAACAACTTTGGAAATTTATAATGAAATCACACTACTCCGTGAAGATTTCAGAACTTTACATGCCGAACTGGCGGAGTACAGAAAGTTCAAAGAGACATTATGTGCACAAACTGATGAACTTAAAACAACTATCAATTTCTTGTCTCAGGAATATGATCGACTAAACAAGAGCATCAATGTACTGAATGAAAGCGCTAAAAAACAGGAATCATTAGAAGGGGAAGTAAGAGAACTTAGAAGGAGGGTTAATGAATATGAACACAGGGAAAACTTACAAAGGCAGGATCGACTGTCAAAGAACATTGAAATATTTGGTGTCCCGAAAAGTGATGGAGAAAACTTAACCGAATATGTAAAAAAGATTGCACAAAAAGTGAATTTCCAGATCAATGAGTGTGATGTCGATGAAATTAGTCGATCTCCTCCACGAAAGGATGGAAAAATTTCGACCATAGTTTTGAAGATGTCATCTACACAGAGAAAGGAACAATTTTTGGCAACACTAAAGTCTAGGCGTGGAGAGGTGACAAATCAAGACTTGAATAATGCTTCACAGAATCGGAACACAATATTTTTTAATGAACATTTGACTGTTCAAAATAAAATACTGTACAGAGATGTGCGCATAAAAGCGAGAGAGCTAAAATTTCACTTTGTGTGGATAAAGAATGGACGAATTTATACAAGAGAGAAACCGGACTCGAAGATTCTACGTATAAAAGAACAGAGCGACTTGAACCTAATGAATGTTTCTACACAAGATTAATTTTATTATATTATATTATTATAATAGAGGAATGTGGGAACTTTTACCGGAGAGGGACCGGAGACCAGAGTTTTTTGAGCTTGCAGTCAGACCAAAATACTTTCTATAAAGTTGTCAAACAGAAAACAACAATGGACAAATACCTCTCTTTGGGAAGTTTTAATATTTTTCTTTGTTTTGATGTTTTTCTCTTTTTAAATACTTTTTTATTTCTTAATTTTATTTCTGATTTAATTACTTTTTGTATAGAAATGACTTATACTCAAACACGAATTTCTTTAACATATAACATATACACAAAACTTACACACCAACACTCAGAATTTACTTTTACTTTTTCTAATACATTAACCATCCACAATGTACATCATTGGATTTGTCAGGTCGATAGTGTTCATCGTGGCTGTATTTTGCTTATTTGCATAATTTACATAAAACATACTCAATATACAACATATACCAAAAACATACATAATTTAGCCTATACATGTAGATACATAATAAACACCCAATATCTGCTTATAGAGAATCACACAAAAAATTGTGTGAATTATTATTATATCAACCTGGGGGTTGTACAAATTTCAAAAAGTATCACATTAATACACAATGGCAATCACAGAGTCAGATCTCGATGAACTAGAAAGTCTTATAACGACAACGGAAATTGTAACTCCTATAGAATGTACATGGCGATTACGTAGCGAAAAAACACTTAAAATTTTAAACGTAAATATCAGAAGCATTCAAAAAAATTTTGATCAGCTGGTACTTTTTCTAAGTGGAGCTTGTTTAGATCCAGATGTACTCATACTTACCGAATGTTGGTTGGTAGATAATAATGTTGTTCCTAGTCTTAAAGGGTACCGCACATTCCAAACAACACAGCACGTTAATAAATCCGATGGTGTTGTGGTCTATGCTAAAGAGTCTTTAAACCCAATATGTACAACTGTAAACCTAAATGATGCGAATGCCCTCAATATTACATGTGATAATAAACTGACGATTCTTGCAGTTTATCGTTCACCATCTTATAAAAATATTACGCAATTTTTAGTATCACTAAATCAAATACTAACTCACTTACCGAAATGTAAATATGATGTAATTGCAGGAGATTTTAATATAAATATACTAGAGAGAAACAGTCATGTTGAGGAATATACTTGTCTCCTTTATGAGCATGGCTTCATCTCAACTATAAATAAGCCTACTAGAGAAACAACCACAACATCAACATGCATTGATCATATATTTGTAAGAACGAAAGCCCAAATCAAGGCAGCAATAATACAAAGCTCTTTCACAGATCATTATGCGACTATAGTACAGATTGATGATAAAATGATATGTCAAACTTCAAAAAATAAATCAATTAAAAGTACAAATTATGATATATTATTAGAATCTCTAAAACAAGAAAATTGGGCAAATACACTAAATAAAACTGACCCTGAACTAGCATTACAGTGTTTTGTATCAACGTTACAAGATCATATCAACGCAAGTACCACGTTGAAATTAATAACACATTCCAAAAAAAAATTAAACCATGGATATCGAATGCTCTTGTACAAAGTATTCACAAGATAGACAGGCTACACAAACAGGTATTGAAATTTCCCGTTAATATAAGCCTTTTAAATTACTATAAGAAATATCGGAATACGTGTCACAAGGCAATAAAACTGGCCAAGGCACTCTACTATAAAACCAAAATGGAACAAGACAATTATAATAGTAAAACCGTCTGGAAGATAATGAAAGAAAACCTAAACCATAATCAGAAGGAAACATGCATTAAGACATTGAAAATTGGTAACGACATAATTGAGGATCAAAATTCAATTGCAAACAACCTCAATAAATATTTCGCAGATGTCGGAAAAAAATTAACTGAAACTATCTTAAACAATATAAATAAAACAGAATCTGAATTAGTTATCCAACAAGAAACATCTTCTCCCAGTAACAACTCATTTAATATTAGATCAGTGACTAAAAATGATATTTTAAGTATCCTAAAATCACTTCGAACAGAATGTGCGCAAGGACCCGATGGTATATCTACAAAAATACTTAAAATTGCAAAAGATAACATACTTACTCCACTAACGCACGTTATAAACCTAAGTATTGCTGTGGGCACATTTCCTGAGCATCTAAAAAAGGCATATATTGTTCCAATATTTAAGGATGGTAATCCTATAGATCCACGAAATTATCGACCTATAGCACTTTTAAATACATTGTCGAAAATATATGAAAAAGCTATCAACATACAACTAATACATTTCTTAAATCACAATAAATTACTTACTGCGCAACAATTTGGATTTCGGCCTGGTTTGGGAGTCAACGATGCTATTTTAAACGTTACAGAATTTATAACAAAGTCACTGGATGCAAAAAATAAATGTATTGGTATATATCTAGATCTTGCCAAAGCATTCGATTCTGTCTCACATAAAATATTAATTCAAAAAATTAGGAAAATAACCAGTAATGAGTTGACTATAAAATGGTTCCAGTCATATTTAAGAAAAAGAATGCAGGCGGTCAGATTGGGTGGCGTAATTAGTTCATTCTCTCCAATTGAATATGGGGTACCTCAAGGAAGTGTATTGGGACCAACGCTGTTTCTTCTTTTTATAAATGATATGAATAAATTGGATATTGGTGGTCCCATAATTTCTTTTGCTGATGATACGGTGTTATTGTTTAGTTCTCACAATTGGGCTCAAACGCATTCTATTGCTGAGCAGGGAATGATCATCGTAAAAAAATGGCTAGATAATAATTTACTGACATTAAATATCGGAAAAACCAAATATATGACATTTAGCATAGATAATCGACAACAACCTGAGGAGTCCTCTTCATCTATAACTATCCATAATAACTGTGATTTGCCTCTAAACTGCTCCTGCCCCAAACTACTTAGAGTTAGTAGTTATAAATATCTTGGCATAACAATTGACAGAAATCTTCGATGGACAACACATGTGGAGATAACTGCGAAAAAAATTCGCCAACTGATATATGTTTTTAGGAATATAAGAGAAATTTTCGACCTAAATACGTTAAAAGTGTTGTATTATGCTCTTGGACAAACGTCAGTCTCTTATGGGATTATAGGTTGGGGTGGTTTAGCTAAGACCAACCTATTTCCCATCTCAACTGCGCAAAAATCACTACTCCGGGTCATTTGTCGAAAACCTTTCAGATATCCATCAAATCAGCTTTTTTCGGAGTTCAAGGTCCTTGATGTTAGACAACTCTATATTAGAACAATAGTCATTCAACTACATAAAAACCCAGCAATATATAAACCACAATACACCCTTACTTTTAATACAAGAAATAGACATTTGCTGCAACCGACTCATACACAGACTACTTTTGCCCAGAGACACTACACATTTTTAGCACCCAGAATATATAATATGGTTATGTCTGATATCTTGGACTTAGTACAGCCGAGTGGGCATAATTTTGGAAAGCTGGTTACTGATTGGTTGATTCGGAGAGGGAGGGAAGAGTCAGAGAGAGACTTGACGTTTGTCCTAAGATAATTTTAATATAATTTACAATCAAAATCTTTTTCATACACCCTTTTACACATATCCACACATGCAAACACATCCTCACATTAACGAAAACACAAAGACACCTAATAATTTTTTTCATATACCTACAATTGTATTTTATATGTACTTTTTTATATTTTTTTATGACTTAAAATGTGTACTTTTGTACTTTATTATTTGTATTTTTTATATTTTCTTGTGCCTTAGATGTTAAGAATTCACGTAGCTGAAATTTATGCTTACTTATTGCCTAGTATTACCTCAGAACAGGCTTTGCCTAGTGAGGTAATAAATTCCATTTATATATTTCATGAACAATATTTTATATTTTATTTTATATTGTATTATGGAAATTAATAAATAAAAAAAAAAAAAAAAAAATTAATCAAAGTGGAATAGCTGCTTACAGATGGCAGGATACTAAGGACGTGATAGTATTGAGTAACTGTGATGATAAAACTATTGAAACAGTTTGTAGAAGAGAAAAAACCGGCGAAAAAAAAGAAATTTCGTGTCCTTTATAATGTCCTTTAAAATTTTATAATGAGAAAATGGGCGGTGTAGACCTCTGTGACCAACTTGTGGCCGTTTACGACCTCAATAGAAGGTCAGCTAAATGGTGGAAGAAAGTCTTCTACAAAGTTCTAATGATGTCAGTTACAAATAGTTTTATTATAAAAAAGAACTGACTCGAGATGACAAAAAATCAAAACGACAACAGACACTCATCAGCTTCATTGTGCCATAAGCAGAATCTCTTATAAAAGAAGGACAAAAAACAACAGGTAAAACGAGAAGCAATAAAGGTGGGAGAAGATCGAAAAGACCATTAGAAGAAAACAAAGATCATCTTCCAGCCTACGAACCAAAGTCAAGAATGCGATGTTTACGATGTGTGAGTCTGGGAAGAGAAAGAAGAACAACGCAATATTGTCTAGCATGCACAAAAAAATATCCTTTGTGTAAAACATGTTTTGCACCATACCATTCATAATTCATTTTATATTAGTAATAGTTATTTTATTATATACTTTTTTGATATAATTGTAATTTTTTTTTTATTTCCATGCCAATATTTAATGCTGGGATAAAAATATCCCTACCACAACATACTGCTGGGATCTATGCTATCCCAGCTGAAAACTTGAAAACTCCTAACATATAAAATATGTATATTATTATCAGTCGATTTTTATTCCATTTCCTATAGCAACAAATACAGAACACTAAAAATTAATCATTTTCTGAAGAAATAAAATTCAGGGTTGCAAGGGATAGTGCATTCATCCCAGATGATAATTTAGCATGTTTCAGCACTGTAGTCATGGAATATTGTTTTTTTTTAAAGTTGCACACTGCATTTGGGTTATTATGAATATGAGTGGGCGCTCAAATACTGAATGAGCTATTCTGCCTCCATCCAATAAAGTTGCAGCAATGCGATGCCATTATTTGATCGTATTTCGGCGAGAATTAGCGAAATGAGAGATCTTTTGCCAGTTACACCTGGTGCATCCAAAAAAAGAATCATCCCAAAACTACCTGCATAATGCGGTCGTAAATGATTCGTTGTTCATCAATCAGTAGTCAGTCATTACGATTCAGATTACCGCATGGGCCATGAATCATGTTTTGTTGTAACAATATCGAACAGTATTTGATCAGTAGATGGATCTGGAATTTCCGCAGAAATTATACTATCGATTTACTCACTGATAGGATCGATGTACAAACAATAATAATAGCCGAAAACTGTGTAGGAAGTAAGAGAAAGCTTATTGTGTGAGAGAGATAGGAGACCGCCATCTTTCTCGTCCCTACTCCTTGCTTTTTGCTGGGTGAGAGGTAACACCTGTATAACAATCGCACTTTCTGTTTTCACTGGGTTTAATACATATATAAAAAAATATTGTACGACAGTGATAAATCAATTGCCATCTTGCAAACTTATTGCGCATCTGTGGATAAACGTTAAAATAGTAATATCGCTATTAAAAATAGGGGTCAGTGGTAGAAGGGTGCAAATTTAGGGTTTTAAGTATTTTTAATACCAAATTAAAAAAAAAAGTTTTTGTCAAAAAACTAAAAAATAAAGCTGAAGAGGGCTACCCTTATCACCTAGGGGTGTAAAAAATAGCCTTTGACCTATTCTCAGACATACCAAATATATACAAAAAAAAACATGAAAATCGGTCAAGCCGTTTCGGAGGAGTTCGATAACAAACACTGTGATACGATATTTCGTATACTAGTTGCATGTAACACATGAGATCCAACTGTTGATAGCGATAGTATGTATAGTTGAAGAATAAGTACCAAACTATAAACCCATAAATCCAAATTATTGAATATTTTAGGATATTTTATTTTTTATACAACACATGTAGGTATGTATGTGCAGATAGGATAGTATGGAGGTCAGTCCGTTTTTCTACAAAAAAGAGCATGATAGTATGTATGTATGTTTGGAGAATTAAGTATCAAACTATTAAGTCTTCTTACATATTGTGTATAGGCGACTGCCATACAAATTGTATGAAGCAATGTCGTCGCTAAATTCAATTATTATAAAATATTTGGAAATACAGGCAGTTAAACTCATACATATATTATAAAAAAAATATTTTTTTAATAAAAACTGTTTGAGAAACCCTGGAATTTATTGAAAAAACCGATTTGAGATTTTGTATTTGTCTATGTTTACACCAATTTTCAGCGTTCTAGCTTTTATGGTTTCTGAGATATATGGAAAAATAAACCGAAAATTCAAAAGTTGACAACCCCTGACTGAAAAAAAAATATAAAATTCTGAGTATAAAAGTTTTGTAAGCCTATAACTGTTTATATATACAGAAATTTTGGGCTCTGTAAATTGAGCGGATCAAAAGTTATAAGGGGTGGACACAGACACACACCCTCAGACACAAAGGCACACAGACACACGAAATGTTCTACTCCGAATTACATTTTATAATAATAATTTTATAATATGCGTAGACCGTAAAACCGTAATGGGTATAAAAAATATAAAATAATGTGAATAAAAAAAATTACAATATTTAATGAATTTTTATTTAATATTTTTTTACAAAGTTGGTTAAATCATAATCAAACATTTAAAACAGTTGGTGCCAAGTATAAGATTATTTGTGTATTAGATTTTTCAAATATAGGTAGTTACCAACAAATAATAACAATACTGGGAATCGAGTATAGGACGCCGACACAGAAATCATGTGCCTTACCACTATGCCAAGGCGTTCAAAATTATGTCACACACGATACAAAATGTTTTTCTTGTTTCCAACATGACACGTTTTCTATTTAAATATTCACATTTATTTTGTTCTCAGTCGTATATAGTTTTTCTTAAGAATTTACTTCTACTAAGAATTTCTTTACCTAATTGTATTTAGGTGAGTACCTTTACGTTTAATTAACATCAAATCCTTATTAATTATTTCCCATTTACTTCTTTATATACCTATTATTTTAATTTTAAATATTAAAGAACTGTAAAACATCTCTTACAAAAGGTTTGTTATAGAGTGGCTAGTTATTTTAATTATTTTTCGTCAAAACAGCTACTGGGCAGTATACACAGTTATTGTTAATATTATAAATTAAATTTCGTTATCAATGACTACAAAATACACTAGGTATTTCTGATCAAACAAGAATGATTATGTTTCTACATATATATTTCCCTTATAATAGGACGACCGTTTCGGCTGACTATGCCCTTATCAACTACCAGTTGATAACGGCGTACTCAGCCGAAACGGTCGTCCTATTATAATGGAAATATATATGTAGAAACATAATCATTCTTGTTTGATTAAAAATAACTAGTGTAATGGAGTTCTACACATTAAACACCGTCAGTATTGACAAACTAAAAAATACTACAAATTATATTGATCACATATATTATGTAGGTACAGAAACTGGCATAGGCGGCCAATATCTTTATTAAAGTGGTAAGTTTTGTATTTCCTTATGATTTCACAATTTATATATTATTGTTTTGTATAAATTTTCATTAAATCCATTCTTGTTTGTACACGTTATTAGTATCACGTGAGATCCAAATGTCGATTGCGATAGTCTGTATACCTAGTTGAAGAATACGTACTATAAACTTTTAAATCTATATTGTTGAATATTTTAAGATATTTTGTTTTCTATAGGTACAATAATATATGTCAGGATAGGAAAGTGTGGAGCTTAGTTCTTTTTTCCTACCCCGAGTATGTAAACAGATTGATGGTATGATTGTACTACATATGTTTTATGTACCTACATATGAAGAAAAAAGTATCGAACTATAGAGTGCCCATATAATATAATAATATATATATATATAATATAATATGCCCATAATATGCCCATATAATAACGGTTAGCGCGCTGGGCTAGTAATCCAGTGGTCGCGAGTTCGAATCCAGCCTTGACTGATTTCTTAGCCTATAGCACAAGCATTTATTTGCTTATTTTAGGGAACGTAGGAAGATGTATATGTACTTGTTTAACAAGGACATATTCATTTTTTTATAAAAAAAAAAAAAAGAAAAAAAAAAAAAAAAAAAAAAAAAAAAAAAAAAAAAAAAAAATATAATATATAGTAGGTATGTATTTTGCTATACAAATTGTAAGAAACGATGTCGTCACTAAATTTACTTTTTTACAAAAATCGGGTAATTAGGGTGTTACAGCGTTTTCTATATTCTAAAAAGAATGGAAATATATACCTACAGGCATTTTAGTGCAGTTATTTGTCAAAAAACAATACTTTTCCCAAAAAAAAAAATTTGAGAAACTTTGGAACTTTTTGATATGTTTTTTAGATATATTATATTTATACAAATTTTCAAGCATCTAGGTTTTCACGAAATCCAACTGTGTTAATACAAGTCTTTTAGGATAATGGGGAATCGACGAGAAACAAATTAAAAATTGGTTACTGACTTCAATATTTAAAAAATATATATACTTATATATAATATAATGAAATTCACTCTATTCTGTAATACAACTATTATGCAGGTATCAAATTTATGTTTTTTGTGGAAATTAAACTTTTTTTAATTGCAAATAATAATAATGAATACATAAGTATCTAGTGTTTGAATCGAAAGATAATACAGAAGTAAGTATATCGCTTTGAAGTGGATAACTCAATTTTAACAAAAATTGAAAAGATAAACGGAAAATAATTGAAGTATTTAACTACATAAGTACTTATACATAATTTAGTCAAGGGCAACATCTCAGAGCAAATAAATATTGTAACAATAAATTATTGTCTCTGAGTTTATAAAGAAAGTGTAGTTAGTGGTAGGTAGGTACAATGAGATGAGTGAGCTAATTGGTTGCTCTAATTGCTATCACCATCACCAACTTATATTGCTACAGCTAAATGACATTTTACACATTATGATTACTATCCACAAATTTTCCTCGCCTAACTACTGATCACAATAAATTATTCTTAATTCAATTTGTAAAATAAATTATACCAATTAATTGTTGGAAATTGCCAATGTACAGATAATTATTATTAGTTTTTGTAAATAACGTATTTAAAATTTCAAACAGGTATCTTGTTTTAAATTTTAGGTATGTACCTACAATATGTAGTTCTATGTATATAGTTTTTCTTAATGAAAGTTAGGTAGGTTCATCGTTTCCAAATTCATTTCACTACCTACGCATGCAAATCTCTTATTTGGGACAACATCAAGACTTTGTTTTTCTACATTTTTGAATAATTTATCGAAATTTTGAGTGATTTTATAGGCTAGTTTCAATACATAATTACAATATAATCGATAAAACACGATCGATAAAACTAAGCTTATAATAAAATATTATCATAAGCTATAATAATACTATGATGTATTAATTTATTTCTAATCCTGGAACGCGAGTTATTTTATTAATATGAATTAAGTAACTTAAAATAGGAACATAGATATTATATATATAGAAACTAAAATACAACACATGTACCTATAGTATATTATATATGTAGTTAGGTAGGTAGGTAGGTAGGTAGATACATATGTTGATGAAATTGATGTTAGGTATAAAACTTAATGAAATGTAACTAACCAAACGTTTAGTGGTAAAAGTAACGAACCAGAGTAGTTCTAGAGTAACTTACTTTTAACACATAACAGACAAACACTTACTAATACACATACACACATACCTACATAATATATCTACCTACTAACCCAACAGTAAAAAAGTTTGAAATTGACAACAAAATGTAATTATCTGTAGGATCCGTAGAATAAATACATAATCCTGTAGTTTGTATCTACATAAGTAATCATTAATTAATAAAAGTAAACTGATATTCAAATTGTATATTGGGTACTGGGTACCCACCAGCTATCAACATACATAGGTACATACATATGTACGTCATCATACAAGGAATGTCGAGGTGGAAAATTTACGTTAAATTTGAAGTGTCTGATATTGTTTACTATTCTCGTAGGTTAGAGATTGTATTGTATTCTTCTTCTTATCGTGTCGGTCAGACTACAGCCCCCTTCGCTCCCAAAATGCCACAACTCCAACTACGTTGTCCTCAAGGCGGGCTCGCTCCGCAAAATCTCTCCAGTCACACTGTTCGGGAATCAATGGACATGCGAGGAGATGCTCGGTGTTCTGCTCCTGCCCACACTCACACATCGAGTCCTCAATAATTCACCATCTCTGTAGGTTCTTCTTTGTGCGGCCTACCCCAGTCCTAATCCTGTTTAACGTTTTCTATATTGGCCATGGGAGGTCATGGCCTGGTGGTAGGGTTTCCATTGGAGTGTTGAATATAGTCCCTTGCGATTCCCTTGCTGAGTCCCTCCATAGACGTTTTCTCGCATTCTCGGGTGTGTCTGTCAAGGGGTTGGTTGCATTTAGGAAGCTCCTCCTGGACTTGAGGCGACTAATTGGTGGTTGGTGTCCATATAGCATATGTCTCTGGTCAGTGATTTGCTTACTTCTCTCCGCCTGTGCTATCACCTCCCGCCGAATATTTGGTGGGGCGATTCCGCTGAGAGCATATATTTTGTTTGAGGGTGTTGGTTTAAGGCATCCTGTTATGAGTCTATTTGCCTCATTCAGGGAAGTGTCCACTTTTTTTGCGTGCGTTGATTGCCACCAAACAGGGCAAGCATACTCGCCAGCGGAGTACGACAGTGCTATCGTGGATGTTCTGAGCACGTCGGGACTTGCTCCCCATTTTGAAGCAACCAGGTTCCGTATAATGTTGTTCCTAGCAGCCACCTTTTTCTGTGTATCTGTGCAATGGGTTCTATAGGAGAGGGTTCGATCCAGTTTAAACCCCCAGATATTTTGGTTCTGCGCAGTTCTCCAATTCAACGCCCTGCCAATCAATTTTAAGCTTTCTTTTAGCTTCTTTGTTTCTTAAATGGAAGGAGCACACTTGAGTTTTTGCTGGATTGGGTTTTAGGTGGTTATCTTTATAGTATTTTGTCATTCTAACCAACATTCTTGATATCTTTCCTTCCACATCCTCAAATGCGTCGCCTTGTGCTGTTATCGCCTGATCGTCGGCATATATAAAGTGTTGGGTTTCTGGTCCTATAGGTTGGTCGTTCGTATATATGTTGAAAAGAGTCGGCGCCAGCACGCTTCCCTGTGGTAATCCGTTCCTCTGTATTCTCCACCGGCTGTTATTGCCCTGTAGTGACACATAGAATCTGCGGTTTTTCAAGACTGATTCACAGATTTTAACTAGCTTGAAATCTTTTGTTAAGCTATAGATCTTTGATAGCAAAATTCTATGGTTCACTGTGTCATACGCGGCGCTCAAGTCTATGAATACAGTTCCAGTTATCTTCTTCTCTTCGAACCCATTCTCTATATGCTGGGAAAGGTCTAAAATTTGGCTAGTGCATGATTTACCAGAGCGGAATCCCGCTTGTTCTTTTATTAATTTATTCTCTATGATTGGGCCGATTCTATTCAGTATAATACGTTCATAAACTTTATAAAGGTGACAGAGCAACGATACTGGGCGAAAGTTTTTTGGGTCGGTTGGCTCTTTTCCGGGCTTTAGTAGAGCTATCACTTGGGCCTTCGACCACAAGCTGGGTATTTGTCCAGAATTTACGCACTCATTCACAAATTTTGTAAGCCATTCTATAGTCTTTGGGCCGAACTGCTTGATTTGCTCTGTCATTATTCCATCAATACCAGCAGCCTTCTTGCATTTCATTTTGTGTACCGCTGCGCGTACCTCTTGGTCACTGATTGGGGTTGCGAAATTGTGGTTCTCTTCACATTCCTCTCTTGTTATCCTAGTACTGGTCTTTCTCTCACCCTTCTCTGTCTTTCCGTTGATTAAGAGTTGATGGGCGACTTGGTTAGCTGTGATGTTTATGTGGTGTTTTGGTTAGTTATTTTCATTATTTAGTTTCTTAAGTAGTTTCCAGGCTTTATTACTATTCTTAGACATGTCCAATTCACTCAGGGTATTTATCCATTCTTTTCTTCTTTCCTCAGATATTGCACTCATAATTCTTTCTCCGGTGCTTATCGTGTCTTCGTTGAAAGGATCCAGGTCAAACTTCTCCGCATAGATTTCAAGATCTCTGGTCATGATCTGAGGCAATCCAGCAACATAGTTCGTTCTACATCCTCTGGGTATATATCGTCTAGACACTTCCTTCAAGGTGTTTACAAATTGATCATAGCATTTAGGATGTGGGGGTATGTTGTCGATTGTTATCTCCAGAGCAGCCGTGAATTCATGCCAATTCGCTTTTTTAAAGTTAAATCTCCGGCGAAAAGGGACATTTGTTGGTCTAATTGCGGCGTATATCTGGCACGCAAGGGGTCGGTGCTGAGTTTTAGGTATTGGAGCCAATATACAATTTTTGCACTGGCTTGCTATGTTGTTGCTGACAAATAAATTATCGGAGTTATATCCTCGGCGCCATCTTCCACTGTTAAATGAATACGGAAGCTTAGAGTCGTGTATTAGTGCCATTTGTCTATTTTCAGCCCATTGTTCAACCGCTTCTCCATCACTGTTCGTCTCCCGGTATCGCCAGTTAACGCTATGGCTGTTAAAATCCCCGATTACTATTCTAGTTGTGTGCTTTCCAAAATTTGATGTCTCATTGAACTTAAAATCTATGTTTGGCGGTTTGTATATTGAGCTCATGGTACATATACCGATGTCAATTGTTAAAATCTCTATGTCTAAATATTCCGTCTTGCTGCTTGAGATAATCCTTACGTCCGGTCGCACAAACATAGCACTTCCATATCTTCTGTGAGGTCTTTCAATTGCTAGACGCATTCCCTCAATTTCGGGTCGTTTATGTTCAATACCTCGATGTGTCTCCTGGACGCAAAGTATATCGCAGGCTGTTGTCAAACATATATCTGATAGGATGGACTCTTTTTCTGGTGTCAGTCCTTCGATGTTTATAGACACCATTGTCATCTGTGGCTCTGAAAAGTGCCGTTTTTTCTGACCGTGTATTGTATTAAAAGAGAATGTATTATAAGTAATTGTACATAACTATTGTTATAAAGTTTTACATTCGTCTATGAATTATACAAATATATTGCCATGGTACACATTGTATTGTATATTTACATCAATTATTCTGGTTGATTGGAAGAAATCGCCGTTTAGCAATAAACCCAGTGTTCAAATTTACAAGAATATAGATAAAAAATACTATTTATTTCATACAAACATCAGTGTTGATTAAAAAAAAACTTCATATCTATTGAGTTGATAATATGTTCACCAAAACTAAATAATATTTTAAAGTGTCTATTGTTGTTTATTGTTTATTGTTGTTTATCGTCCGTAGACCCTAGCTGTGGTACTTGGACTCGTCAATAATTTTATATTACAATTTGTTGACAATATAGGTACCTACAATGTATATAAAGATAGATTGATTCATACATATAAGTATGGGTATGGTGGGTCTACAAATACATATATGTACTAGTTGCATGTAACACATGAGGTATGTATGTCAGGATAGGATAGTATGGAGGTCAGTTTGTTTTCCTACCCAAAATATGAAAACAACATGATGGTATGTATGTATGTTGGAGAATAAGTATAAAATTATTGAATCCCCGTAGATATTGTGCAGTGTTTTCTGCCTTACAAATTGTATGAAACGAAGTCGTCACAAAATTAAATTTTTATAAAAATTGTTGAAACTTATTTAAGATGTACTAACAACAATAATATTATTTATTAGATTTGTAGTGTTGTAACAATAATAATATTGGCAATTTTTCAATAGATTAAGATCTTCATAATTTATTAGATACCCAAAGCTTCTGACAGGTCGCCGAGGACATGACAGATCTCTATGTTATACAAAATGATAACAGATATTAATTTGTGCTCCGCCCGATAGATTTCGTTCAGAATATGCGTTGTCCGAAGGTTCTAGGCACGCCCCTGGTACATATTATTAACTACGCTACTATTAGCGGATTTTTTGTCTAATACATAACTTCAATATTTTATTTCAGTTAATAAACATTCAAGAAGGGATAAGTAAAATTACAGAAGAAAAAATATATAAAACTAATGATAAGGCATCATACATAAGTGATGGTAAATAATATGTATTTTAAGTAACTTCTTTCCTTATATTTCCATTCTGTGTCCTTTTCCTTACAAAACCTTTCACTACGAATCTCCTCCTAATCGGTAGTGAATAAGGGATCCTTGGGGATGATCCTGATAAACTTTTCCCTTTTCATGACATAAATAGACTTTTTTTTGAAAATGTGTTTTAGAAAAGTGCTTTTCTAGTAGGTACGTTATACAACATATATCATCTTATATTATATATTTGACAATTGCACGATTGCATTAAACTTATTCATATAAATATAGGCAGTTTAACATCAATCGCTTTTTCAAAAAAAAAATCGTCCAAAAAGACAAAACTGTAATTTTAATTATATGTATTATTATATATTGGTAAATAAATATGCATACGTTATCAAAAATAAATAAAAGTTATTCATACCTATGTATGTACCTATATATATATATATATATATATATATATATATATATATATATATATATATATATATATATATATATATATATATATATATATATATATATATATATATATATATATATATATATATATATATATATATATATATATATATATATATATATATATATATATATATATATATATATGTTATAATATTTTTATCTCGGTTTTCCGACCATTTATATATATATATATATATATATATATATATATATATATATATATATATATATATATATATATATATATATATATATATATATATATATATATATATATATATATATATATATATATATATATATATATATATATATATATATATATATATATATATATATATATATATATATATATATATATATATATATATATATATATATATATATATATATATATATATTATAATATTTTTATCTCGGTTTTCCCGTGTAAGTAGGTCTTGACTAAGACCATTTGTCTTCCGACGTTTCGCCTGAATATCACCAGGCATTTTCAAGGACTTAACGAAAAGCACGCGCGCGACACACGTCTACTCACACTGAAAGCTCACCGTCAAGTGACTCGTAGCGTACAAGATGGCCGCTTATGTCAAATATTGTTAGCGCGACGTGATTGGCTCCTTGTGACACGCCCACCTGCTGTCGTGTTCGTTGGTAATAATATTTTATCATTATTTTTGTGTTGTGATTTATTGTTAATTTTAGTTGTGACATTAATATTATTATTGTTGTGTTTTGGGGTTATTTTCGCTATGGTATTATTAATATTATTATTGTATTGTTTGTCATATAAAATGTTCTTCCAGGTACTAGGCAAACGAACTCCGTCGTCCCGATTGTTCATTATATCCCTTCTCTTATATATTTCTATAGCTTCCCTGTAAATTCTGAGAGGTTCACTGTTTAAACTTGCTATTATTTTTGAATGGTCAAAATCTATTGTATGTCCTTCTGTGAGCGAGTGTTGTACAAGTGAGGATGTAAGTTTTTTGTTTCTCATGTCGACTCTGTGCTCCGCTATTCGTGCTTCAACTTTTCGATTGGTTCTTCCTACATAAGTCTTATTGCACGATCCGCACGGTATTTCATATACTCCATGAGCTTCAAGTGGAATGATGTCTTTCGGGTTTCTTAGAAAGGTTGATATTTTATTTGTTGTGCTGAAAACGGTACGTATGTTATTTTTGTTTAATAGACGGCTGATTTTATCGGTGACGCCTTTGATATATGGTAGTCGGGCTGTTGATAATGGTGTTTCATTGGATTTTTCTTTCACTGAGCACAGAATTCGTGCTTCAACTTTTCGATTGGTTCTTCCTACATAAGTCTTATTGCACGATCCGCACGGTATTTCATATACTCCATGAGCTTCAAGTGGAATGATGTCTTTCGGGTTTCTTAGAAAGGTTGATATTTTATTTGTTGTGCTGAAAACGGTACGTATGTTATTTTTGTTTAATAGACGGCTGATTTTATCGGTGACGCCTTTGATATATGGTAGTCGGGCTGTTGATAATGGTGTTTCATTGGATTTTTCTTTCACTGAGCACAGAATAGCGGAGCACAGAGTCGACATGAGAAACAAAAAACTTACATCCTCACTTGTACAACACTCGCTCACAGAAGGACATACAATAGATTTTGACCATTCAAAAATAATAGCAAGTTTAAACAGTGAACCTCTCAGAATTTACAGGGAAGCTATAGAAATATATAAGAGAAGGGATATAATGAACAATCGGGACGACGGAGTTCGTTTGCCTAGTACCTGGAAGAACATTTTATATGACAAACAATACAATAATAATATTAATAATACCATAGCGAAAATAACCCCAAAACACAACAATAATAATATTAATGTCACAACTAAAATTAACAATAAATCACAACACAAAAATAATGATAAAATATTATTACCAACGAACACGACAGCAGGTGGGCGTGTCACAAGGAGCCAATCACGTCGCGCTAACAATATTTGACATAAGCGGCCATCTTGTACGCTACGAGTCACTTGACGGTGAGCTTTCAGTGTGAGTAGACGTGTGTCGCGCGCGTGCTTTTCGTTAAGTCCTTGAAAATGCCTGGTGATATTCAGGCGAAACGTCGGAAGACAAATGGTCTTAGTCAAGACCTACTTACACGGGAAAACCGAGATAAAAATATTATAACATATTTCACCCGTGAAAACATCAAATATAACATATATATATATATATATATATATATATATATATATATATATATATATATATATATATATATATATATATATATATATATATATATATATATATATATATATATATATATATATATATATATATATATATATATATATATATATATATATATATATATATATATATATATATATATATATATATATATATATATATATATATATATATATATATATATATATATATATATATATATATATATATATATATATATATATATATATATATATATATATATATATATATATATATATATATATATATATATATTATACAAGAGACAATAAGGACATATGTAACTGTAGTTTGCTAAATGTTAAGATAAAGATTAGTAGGTACATGAGTGACATTATAATATATTAATATATATATATCTAATGGTTCTGGTTCGATTCATTTACCTACATACACTAAAAATACTTATTGTGAAGACGTATAAAATTAATTTATTAAATAAGTATTAAATTATTCATTTAAAATAATACAAACAAAAGAGTAGGTTTCTGATTTTACATTTTATTTACTGTGGACTTTCTATTCTATTTCGTCATATGACAATTATAAATAAATATACTATCCTCGTAAGGTGAAATAGCAATCGACACTCTTGATTATATACCAATTGACACTTCCTGGTACCCAAGACTTCTTAAAACCAAGGAAGTGTTTCAAGCCAAAAGAAGCAAGAAATGCGTGAGACTTAATTTTAAATGAATTTCTCCTTTGCTGGGAATCAAAACTAGGACTTCATAAAAATATAAAACAATACAAATTTATATACATACAACGTCTATGAATTAAAAAGCGAGTGGGTTGTGGCCAACATTCAACTCTTCACTATATATGTAGTTAGTGAACATTTTTCTTCTGAAAGGTTAACATTCTCTAAATGCATTTTCATGAAATACATTTCTCATAAACATCTATGTTTACACAATACAAGGTGTCTCAAAAGAAAGTTTATATTTGTATTCAGAGCGTTATGTGGAGATGTTAGACGATTTCTTAGTGCCTGAACTGCAAAACTTTCCTGGCTATAACCAAAGAACATGGTTCCAGCAGGACGGAGCAACGTCACACACGTCCAATACATCTCTGAAATTTTCCCAGGCAAATTGATCTTCAGGAGAGTTGACATTAATTGGCATCCACGCAGTCCTGATTTAATCCCTATGGACTTTTTCTTAAGTCTAAAGTTTACGCCACTGAGTCCACCTGCCGGGCTGTCATAAGTGATTTTACGGTTCGATTAAATGAGTACTGCGAACGCGTGGGTCTAAATTTGGACGATATTATTTTTAAGAAATAAATTCCCAAATTGTACTTAATATAAACATTATTTTGAGTCACCCTATATAAATATGATGTCAATATTTCAATATTCCCATTCAAGAGCTATTTTACTTCTGTTACCTACATAATTCATACAAATATGTAATACAGCAGACCATAGATAGTTGACAATCTCTGAATGCATTTTCTAAGTGGGGTCCTATATTTATTGTATCAAAAAATCAAACAAAATAAAAAAACTGGGAGAGCATTTAGAAAATTTTGACATATAAAATCATAAAGAAGAACTCAACGAATATCTATGTAAAACTAATAATCTCTAGGTCTATACACTTTACACATATGATATAAGTATTAGTCGATCGAACTTATGGTTTGAAATCTAAACTCTAGAAAAGGACACGGCGTACACCATATGTGTTTGTATACAAACATATGACGACGAAACTCATCATGTGAACTTTCTACATGATACCCGTTGAGAAATTGATGATGTAGTGGAAAGCAAAATAAATACTGTCCATAATTTTTCTTGATTAAAAAAAAACCAAAGGTAAATGACATGAAATAATAGGTTGATATAACTTACTAAGGATGTTTACAATGGTGACAGGAAAATTATTCGAAAAACATTTATTCGAATGCTCAATTTTACGAAAATCAATTTTACGAATGGCAATTATTCGAATCACATTTTTTCGAAAAACAATTTTCCGAACACACAATAATCAGAAATTACAATTGTTCGAATTTTTATGACGTCATTTTGGTAGTATTGTGAGAGGAATAAACCATAGATTTTTATTATAATATACTAGATGTCGAAGTTAGCAAATTTTGTATGAAACTACGTGAGGCATTTTTCCGGGGGATATTTGACGTTTTAGTACCTACATCGTTTTTCCATAGAGAATAACGACTAATGTGAATTGTTTTCGGATTTATTTGTCGTAAAAACACTTTGTTTATTTAGATTTAGAGAAAAGTTATTTAGGATGTGTTGAAATGTGAGGAAAACTGTAATATTACGGTGCCAACCAAAACGACATACGCGCGATATTCCATGACTCACTTTTTGCACGGAGTACTACATCTACATATGTAGTATATTATGCATAGTAAAATCTATGGAATCCACAACATGGTGACGCACCGCGCTGTCAAACATCAGTTATTAAAAATGTGCAAGCATACGTACCCAACAAAAATACAACAAGTAATAATAGTCTTCATCGAATATATTTTACTGGCAACAAATATGTCAAAGTAGGCAACATAATGACACAAAAATATATTAAATTCGGTCAATTGGTTTTCTAACAAATGTTAGTTCGAATAATTTGCTTTCGGACAATTGTCATTCTGATAACTGATTTTCGAAAAAATGTTATTCGTACAATTGTGTATTCGAACAATTGTGTTTCGAAGAATTTTCATGTAATCATTTACAATACCTTTATTGTCTACAAACATAATATTATGCGTACATATATTATATCATAATAATATTAAATTTTTCTTTGATTTCATAATATATTATGAATACTAGCTGCGTTCGTAAAACACACAAAATTATTTATCGTTTTCTTCAGAACAATTTTTTACAAAACAGATTTTTTTTCGTATCTCTATAGCGCGCTTTATGTTTGTCCACAAACCATGAATCATTTTCGCGCTAACGCCAGTTTTGGAACTCCAGAGGGGGTCGAACTATCCAAGTGAATAAAATATTATGTACACGAGAATTTTATACCAAATATCATAATACTAATTGTAATGCAATACACAACATTATTGTCTTCTATTAAAACATACATATCTTATGTAACTGTAGAAAAATATTTATACTACACATAAGAGTTGTTTCAAGAAAAAAATAGAAAATGAATATTTACCCTTGAATAATTTTATAGCTGGATTTTGTTGGATTTGCAAAGGAAACACAGAATGGCGTGTCGGACACCTTTTTTATTAATTTTCATACAACCATTTTTTCAAAACAACTGAATAACAATATAAAATTACAGAGAGGCCGAAATGACAGTTCTAATTTTTAAAAACTAAATACAACAAAAAAGTATAGACAAAATCGAATGTTATGAAACCATAGATAATCATACGAAATTTAACAACCCTGAAAACCTGATCCTGATTTTCTCTCCTTGTCCTTATCCTATCCTTTTTTTGAGATGAAGTATTTTCATTTTTTTTGTTTTAATTGTTGTCTTAGTGTGATATATATTTTCTTTGATTTTTTATTTGCTTTCATTTTTTTGTTGATGTACATATACAATTCTGTCATATTTTTGTAATCAGGTTGGTTGGAAGAAATTGCCCGCCAGATTACAATATATTTTTTTAATATGTATTATGCACAGAAACATAAATTAGTTAAATAAAGTTTTTGTGTGACCATGTCAAAGGCAAGAGAGGAAATCACTCAATACATACATACATATGTACATAGGTAGGTAAGTAATAAGGGTTGTGTTTTTATAATCATCAAACTAGGGAACCCTGTGTCATAATGGGTATTTTATTTATATTTACATACTATTGCTATCAACAGTCGTCATCTCATGTATTACATGCAACAAGTTATTAAACAATTTTGCTTTCTTATTTTTATTGCCTTTTTAAAGTCAAGTTGCATTGATGAATTTATTATTGTTTTTTGATTTTGAGAATCTCTGATTTCTAAAATTTTACTTTATTGTGTATAATTTTGTATAATTTTTAAAAGCTTATACACAAATAAATAAATTTTAAATAGTAGGTATGGAACAAGGCATGATGGTCTGTTTTGTTTTCAATTTCTTTTTAAATTAAAAATATTGCAGTTAAAATGCTAAAATTATGTAAACTCGTAAGTCCAAGCAGGATAAGAATAATATGGAAATATGTTTGCTTCTGATTTTCATTTCATGTCATGCGTTATGATGTGTTATATATATGTAGGTATATATACCTACTGTTGGTTATTCGTTTTAATTTCCGTTATATACTGAACGGGAATATATTCTTTCTAATAATTGTAAATGGTACAAATATCTCCAAATAGGTACATTCATTATACATATATAACAAACGCTTGGAAGGAAATTCTAGAATGTGTCGTTGAATGAGTAGGTAAAGGTGCTTTCTCACTACGGAATATATATTACATTCAAAGTCATAAATTGATATCGCTCACCGTACTTTTAAATGGGACTGTTCACACTGAGACAAAATACATATTACTTTATAAAATATAGGTACATATTTTGTCGGTCGATCGAGCGACTATAGCTATGTTGTCAAACTAACATATTTACCTACCAAATAACAGTTATCGAGGAATCAATTATTATTTAGGTATATTCAAACCATTACAGGTGTTAATATTGTTAGTATTAATGATTTAGTTTTGTTAAGATGTGCTTGTGATTTAGTTATTTTTTGTTTTTTGAATAACTCAATATATTATGTACATGTCAAAATGGGTCGATGGCAAAGCGATTAGCGCGCTGGGCTTGTAATACAGTGGTCGCGAGTTCGAATCCTGCCTCGACCGATTTCGTGTTTTCGTTCACCTATAGCTCAAGTATTTATACTTATTAAGGCATTTATACTTATAATTATACTTTCTAAGGGAATGTAGAAAGATGTAAATATACTTGTTTAACTAGGACATATTCATTTTTGATAAAAAAAATGTAGGTACCTACCTATTATGTCTAATATTGATTCATCATGAAGGTAAACCCAAAAACACAATTTTTGAATAATTATCTTGATACGTAGGTATAGTTCTACAGATATGTATGTATACTATTGTGTAAAAAGTATACTGAAGGGTCGGATATTTTTTGGTCAAA